>OZ007575.1:27542251-27962251 GCA_963931925.1 Onchidella celtica | reverse complement strand
TTTCTGAAAATCTTACATCCTATCCATCCACCAATCAATCTTTCCAATCATTTATCCAAGGCGCAACGTGGCCGTTATCGTGTCGATGCGTCGTAAAACCCAAACTCAAAGCCAAACCCAATCGTTTACCCCAGACACAAAGTGGCCATTATGGTGCCACCGGGCCGTAAAACCCAAACTCAACGCAGACCCAACCATTTACCCAGCCGGTTGGTAAGCCAACAAACCAAGGATTCAGCCTCTTGTACTATTTCCATATGTACTTGTAGCCGCTTGCCACTGAGGCCCACAGAGTACTGAGTGTCCAGGCTGTTTTGCCTCCGATGTGAAGACTATGGGATTTAAACCGTTCATCGCAGACCAGTGACACTGGAAACAGTTCAAGTCTGAGTCAAAGCCGACACAAAACAGAATTGTCTTAGTGCGCAATGAATCTTACATTTACCTTCCTTTCAGAGGTTTCTCTCTTCCCCCCCCCCCCTCCCCGTGATTTTTGTTCTGGTAGGAGTTTCTACTGCATTTTCAATGCCTTAGGCTAGGAGCACACATGCCACTTTGTGACGCTGCAGACGAGTCGTAGTCACGGCGTATCTTTTTAAATCTATGTGAATGAATGCCGATGCGCACACATGCCAGATACGGACACACTGCAGAGACAACGGGAACATGAAACTTCGACACGAGTGCGACACGACAGCAAGTCGTACCGTATGTGAGCGCCTGGCCTTCTAATGACCACCTGTTATTTTTTCGTCAATTCGCGTTTTTTTTTTCGGTACAATAATAATGATGCCACTTATCGTGGTCGTTTGAGATTGCCTATGCTGCACATTATTTTTGCTTTTTTTCCTTGCTCGGGATATGATTCTCCTTGATTCACTGCTATTTTCATTTGTGTTTTTGTTGTCTTTTTGCTTTTATATACTCGCTGATATAACTTATTGATTGGTTTAATTTTACGTTGCAGAGCTTCGTAGAAAACAGATAAGTGCCAGCTCGTCCCAGCAGCAGATCTTTTCAGTTTGAATCTGAATTTAGAGAGAGTACGTGGACCCGAGAACGGTCACGATTGTGCTGAGAAATAGCAAGATGATAGACAGAATAGAACAGAACGATAGGACAGGAGGAGACCCTATCAGAAGTGCCTACCGACCGCCCGCAGCTGCAGGTCAAGACAAACTTCTGAAGAAATACCTGTTGAATACCGACGACCCTCTAGACAAATGGAAAGATATTGTGGTACCTTTGGAAACCTTTGAAATTACTTTCCCATTCAAGTTGGAACTCATTTTTGCTGTCCTACCTTTCTAAAATTGGTCTCTCTTTTGAATATTTTCCCCAAGACCTTGTTTTATGTCTAGTGTCCTTTACGTGCGTCATATAAATTTTATCACATTGATAAAGTTCTAAAAAATTGTTTTGTATGGATCTGAAAAGAGGTTTGTAAATGAGAATACAAGTATTTAGATCAAGTCGTAGATCTTAGCCTCTTTCGGAAAGGACAAGACCCACCGTGGGTCCGCGTAACAAAATTAATTTTTTCACGGTAAATACCAAACATAAGTACAAATAGATCGTGAAAGGCGCACAGTGACCGTTATCGTTGCGACGCACCGTAAAACCCAAACTCAAACATGTATCGTGGCGAAAATTTAGGTATTTCGGCGTCCTTATGCATGCGCAGTGGGCTCAGATCAGTTACGTATTCCAATAGTGTATTACAGATGGCCTGTCATGCAAGGGACACCAAGTTTAAAAAGTGTAATGATGGCACCTGTATACAGGAGAAAATGTAGGTTGTGCCCGATCAGCTCAGTTGTATCTCAAGTTGAACGACCTACAATTAATCCGCGCCTTCAGACCTGTCTATCAATTAACTGACTGAACAGCTGAACACAAAGTGGCATGTGGCAGCTGTAACGACCAGAATTCAGGATTGCCTACATAAATACTGAAAGTAATAACTGCATGTGCCGTTTATCATATTCCATGTATCTTATTATACAGACAGGCTTGAACGCCGCGCTCCAGAGTGCACCCTCTGCGGTATTTGAAACCTACATGCAAAATTTGGTTACTGTAGGTGGCCTAATTTAAAAAAAAAAGTCTCGTGCGAACAAAAGTGGAGAATTTGTGAATTATAGTACATTATAGATCGAGCAAGACTCAGAATTTAAGCCGAAAAGTCCCTCACAGGAAAAACACTAGAAATATGGGGTTTTCACCCTAACTTCCCTGAAAATAATGCAGTTTACGACAGACAAATGAAATTGTAGGTATGTCCTGGTTTTATGCTCAGTGAAGACTATTTTCAATGTTAGGCGCCACTGTCAAACTGGTAATTCTTATAGTTATTTACCATCAAACTAACCATGCCAAGAAACAAGTTCACAGATAATACACGATGCGTCGATAGAGAATCGGACGGCAGACCAGGCTTCAACCTTTAATCGATATAATGTCTAAAACATCAATTCCAACTGTGATTTATCTCTTTGTGCAAGTTCAAACCACAAATAAAAGGTCACACTATCCTTTAAGGCTTGGAGTCTAATGACTTGATTCCAGGCTCCAATGTGAATCAGATAAACTGGTGGGATTTCAAGTGCAGTCCGTGTTGTCCAAAAAGAGTATAAAAAAATAGAAGGAGTTAAAATTAATTGCAAGCATTCCTTGGAGTATTGTAAAAGTCAGAATGTTTTGGTTTATACACATCCCTGGTGTACAGAGGTCAGGCTTGTTTGGCTGATTTTTAGGGCCAGATAAACAGTGCACGTGAGATTGGACAAGGAAATTTGCGTTAAAACCAGAAACTAACGTTTGCAAATAAGCGTGGACGGCATAAAAGCTTTCCCCTTTCAGCAGTTCAGCATGGCTGGCCATGCCATTTAAGCAGACGTTTTATCAAGATCTTGTTTACCATTATTTAAAACGTCATTCGTCTTGATTTACAAAGGTAAACAGAATATTTACAAACGTCCATTAAAACCTAATGAGTTTTTCCTCTCGTAAAAGAGAGACTATTGAAAAAAAAAAAAAAAACTGACGGAACTATATAGTAAGACACTGGATTTGATTTTTTGTGCCTTCGGATTTTTTTCTACGTTCTTTTCTTTCCTTCCCTCACGCCCCCCCCCCCCCAACACTTTTCCTTTTATTCTCTCGTATCAGCTTTCTCTATGTCATTTCCTGGTGCAATAGGAATCACATTTTATAAAGCCCATGGCGCGCTGAGTGAGAAACCCATCTCTCTAGTTAATTCAAGGGAAGTCAGGCTTAACGTGGTTTTGGTGTGAGATGTGAAATGTAATGTAATGTAAACTTGTTTAGCGCTCAAATCCACGCACACAAAAAATGATGTGCGCTCCAAGGCGCTGAAAATTTGGAGTTGAACGGGGCCTGACGCACTGGCGAGACCAAAACCCGCCTGTCTCCATACTTTGAGTGCGTCACAACTGTTTTGCTGCAACTGGCGGAAAGACAGATTTCGCACACTGAGTCAAAACAGCCTTGTTGTTCCATGTGCCACCAGCTACACGCGCTCTTTTGGGGCTGGTTTCACGTGACGACATAAACCTTGTGCTGCTCTAAATTACCTCTCTCCAAATCTGACTCATTAGGCGCCAGACCAAACAGCCCCTTTTTGAGTGCACAGGGAGACGAAAAGGAAGAAAAACAGAAGGAAAGGAAGAACAATATTGAAGAACAAGAGGAAAAAGAAGCAGGGGGAAAACCGGAAGCCGTGACAGAAGAAAGAAGACCAAGAAACGATGAAAACCGGAAGCCGTGACAGAAGAAAGAAGACCAAGAAACGATGAAAACCGGAAGCCGTGACAGAAGAAAGAAGACCAAGAAACGATGAAAACCGGAAGCCGTGACAGAAGAAAGAAGACCAAGAAACGATGAAAACCGGAAGCCGTGACAGAAGAAAGAAGACCAAGAAACGATGAAAACCGGAAGCCGTGACAGAAGAAAGAAGACCAAGAAACGATGAAAACCGGAAGCCGTGACAGAAGAAAGAAGACCAAGAAACGATGAAAAACAGAAGAAATATAAGAAGAGCAACAAACAAGAAGAAGAAAAGCGAGGTAAAGAACTCAGACCGGCGTCAATCCAAGTTTTATATTACTTGTAGTTGTACCCACAATAGCGTCTGAGCATTGCATGACGCTCTGCATCACATTGGTGTTGCTCGGATTCTCTCGGTGGTCACCGGACAGATGGCTACAATGGCATGAAAAACTATCAGAAACCAGCACCCCCAGCGCTTTTCTAAATGTCCTCAAAAGGACACTTCACATAAGACTCAGAAAAAACATTACGAACCACTTGTCACGTGGCTCGATGGGCAGAAATTCTGCTTTGGTGCCGTTGTTGGCGAGAGATCGCATGTCTAATTACAAAACTAAATAGAGAAAATACAGAGTTGTGTACACTGTTCAGCTAGAGCTTTATATGTAAAACATACCACAGTCTCAAAACAACAGCCGCTTTTGGTATCATGAATGACAGATACCGATCTACTGTGTGTGTGTGTGTGTGTGTGTTTATCTGTGTGTGTACGTGTGTGTATGTGCGTGTGTGTGTATTATTTGAGGTAGTGGGCGACTTTTATTTTGGTTTACCTCATTGATCTGTTTAAGCTCGTCCTTCTCTTATCTATGTTAACAACTACAGATCAATATCCCCCCCCCCCCCAAACAAGGATATACTAATACAGTTTTAAAAAAGCTCATAATTAAATTCACAAGCTAATAATCACACACACACACACACACACACACAAACACGCACACACACACACACATATTCACACACACATACACACATACACACACACACATCTCTCTAGAATGTCTCCTGTCCTATTTCATTTTCATTTTCTTGTTCCTTCATGCAGCTCTATCTTTTTATCCACGGCCGACCTAAGGAGCTGCAAGGCCCAGTAATTATAATCGTTGTTGTTCACTGTAAAACTTGCAGCGTGGGTGTTTAAGTGTATGTTGGAATGAGTTGTTGTGTATACTTGACAAGACTAGATGTTACCCTAGCCCGAGGGCGTGATTTTTTTTTCATACTAGCTTTCCAAATTAAGGAGCGGGGGAGCAACAGACCCCCAAACACAGGACAGTTCCAACACATCCCAGGGATTTTCACTGACGTTCAGAGTCATATCAAGCACAGTCCAGAGATTGCAGCACCCATGGCAGCGTTCCAGCCTTTAGCCGATGACCTGTGTTTGGGGTTGTGTTGCTGCCCCGCTCCTGAATTTAGTAAAGTGAGTACGAAAAAAAATCACGCAGTCAGGGGCACCATTGGATGCCTGGGCCTTGTGGAGCAATTGGTCCCACTGGCTTAAAGCTGGCCCTATTTCCCCGTCTCCCTCCCTATCTCGATAGACGCACAGATCATTTCATCGTTCGTCTCTCCCGACCCGTACATTGTCAATGCTATCCCTGTCTATTCTCCTAAGTCAAGTAAAGCACTGCCTCAAGTCTATTTTGCTTCGCTTTTTGACTTTAGACTTGAACATCCTTTGAGTCAACAAGTGCGAGAGACTTGCTGCGGTCTCGCCAGTGTGAGGCCTCGTTGAATTCCATTGCTCACACCTCACGCAGACACCAATGCAAAACTCAGTGACTCAGTGAGCAGCTAGCCTAATGCCTAACTCATATCCAAAGGTAAGAAAAATCAGTGAGAAACACAACTGTGTTATTCACGTGCACAGAAGGTCTCCTGTTTACAATTATTGATCGACGTATTGATTATTTAGCCTATGTGCTTTTCTCCTTTAGCAAAAAGGGCGTGAAGGTTTCGATTCAAAATTTGCATAATGTATTATGTAGCTTGTGTTGCTCCTCACAATACAAAATGCTGAACTAGGGAATAATTATATACGTTGTGATTTTTATGGTCGAGGTTTGGAAATTCTATACCAATTAGATTAAGAACGACTTGTATTTCATATCTATCAGTCCTGATTTCTTTGTCAAAATGGTGCTCGTACTGACGAAGATGTTCTGTTTCTTGGAGTATCTGTCAGCGTCAGAGTTGGAGCAGAGAGATAAAGTATAGGCCCTATATTATGTTTCACTATACAGGGTGGCCCAAAAGTTCGGATCTATGGGCATTTTTCCTTATATGAAAAAGTGAAATTTTTCTGTTCATTTCAGATCCAAGATGGCTTCGAAACTACCAACAGAAGATTGCACTGAACTTGTCCTCAAGTAACGTGAAGTCCGAAGCGGTCTGTCTGAGCATTTGCTGATTATAATGTAAAAAAAAACCTTGTAAATACACTTTTATCTATGGATTCAGACTTATCCCAACTTGTATAACATCACAGAGAAAACTGTGAATTAGACTGTCACGCACTGCTCTGCCACCATTTTGAGACCAAAAATTAAAATACATATTAAAGTCTGTGGCGTCGACAGAAACCAATCCATCGTGGAAGTATGATTCATTTGTCCTGTCTTGTATTGTTAGGCCTTGTCCGTCCACTGCAGGATGTATCCCTCCGCCAATGATCTCCATTCTCCTGTTTTCCGTCCGCGGTGCCCATGTCTGTCCACATGTCTTCTACACAATATCATCTCTCTCCGTCCTCTCTCGGGGCTTCCTCTTGTTCTCTTTCCTTTTCTGGGCCTCCACTCAGTGCAGCGTTTTATCCATTTCTTGTCATTCTTCCCATATGGCCAGCCCATTTCCATTTTTGTCGTAGCATAAATTTCTCAATGTCTATAGTATAAACCAGGTCTGTCTCGGAATATCATTAAGCCATATCTTGAGAATCTTTCTCTCCTTTGCTCTCTCCATGGTTCTGCATTTTTTAACCTGATGCTTTTGTCAGATACCAGGTTTAGCAGCCACCTGCCGCTGTTGGGATAATGCACTGATTGAAATCTTCTCTTTTGATTCATTTACGTCACTAAAATAATTGTGATGTTTACTGTAAGGTCATACCGGAAATATGCAGTTCACAGTTGTGACAAACATCTACGAGCAGAACAACCTAGCATACTCCCGGGCTTACAAAATGTGCTTTCCGCGGCATCTCGAGTCACATCATTTTGCCACAGTGATAACTTAATCCTGCGTTGGGGTGTGCCACCCCATTGCCGGAAGACGACGCCATTGAGCTATGTACAGATCGGGGGTGTTTAGAGGAGAAAATAGTTACCAAAGAAATCCACAGCCTCACTATATTTTGTTTTTCTGTATGATTATTCTTCAGAATGATTTATCCACAAACTGCTTTCCGTAAAAAAACCTAGCTTGTTTCACTACTTTTCATCGCCCTACATTTCATGACTCCCTACATCTCATGATAAGAGTGTAGCAGCTTTTTTGTTTCTTTATGTGAGAACATACCATGCAAGTTATTAAATTATAATAGTAGGCCTATATATCTCCATGTTGAGCAATCTGGACAAGTCATAACGTACGTGCAGCAGCTTTTGTTTTTTTTATATATATGTGAGAACATACCCTGCAAGTTATTAGATTATAATAATATATATCTCCATGCTGAGCTGTCTGGATAGGTCATAACCAAATCAGAGAAGGAAACTGTGCTTCAGTAAGATTGTTTTTAGAAAGAAAACTGTGGGTGTATGTGTGCGCGTTCGTGTGTGTGTGTGTGTCAGTGTTAAAATAAATGTGAAATGTTCGCATTAAATTTACATCAGCATTTACACACGCACAAGACATAAAAACATACACAGGAAAAAATCCAATCAAAACAGATTTCAAAATCCGGACATATCTCAATAATAGGTCTACTTGTTCCGTTTCGTTGCACGACTCATGGCGATTCAAATCTATGATTTGCCGCCTCACCGCCCGTGTGGAAATATTCGAAAAACAAAATTATATACATTTTCTGAGAAAAAAAAATCAGTGCTTTCGTTAAGCTATATTTCGAGACCTTCATGTCGAACTCCACGTAATTTTAAATGTTCATGTCAATTTTTAAAGCTCTAAGTGTTGCCAGTTACTGAGAAAACATTTTTTTTTTCGGAGTCCTCAAAATACTCAAATATAGGTAGGTAGGTAGGTAGGTAGGTAGGTAGGTGGGTGGGTGGGTAGGTAGGTAGGCAGACAGGCAGGCAGGCAGGTAGGTAGGCAGGCAAGCAGGTAGGTAGGAAGGTAGGTAGGTAGGTAGATAAGTAGGTAGCTACGTGGGTAGGTAGGTAGGTTAGCTAAGTAGGTAGGTAAGTAGGTTAACTAAGTAGGTAGGTAGGTAGGTAGGTAGCTACGTAGTTAGTTAGGTAGGTAGGTAGGTAGGTAGGTAGGTAGGTAGGTAGGCAGGCAGTTTAATGTATTAAGGGGTACCAGTGGAACTAGAGGTGTGCCGGTCATTTTTCCTATATTCCCCCTGACTGCATAACAGAAATATGACACCAGGTATAGCATAAAGTTTTCGATTTCTATTTTATTGACAAATTAATCCTGGATTGCGTGATGTTCGCTGCATTTAAGGCAACACTTCAAAGACGTGGAGTGCAGAACACATCATATAGGGCATACTGTCCAAACAGGAAGAACAAAAAAAGAGACGTAAAACACTGTGGTCAAACGATTATAGAGTAATAATACTTACCTTTTATATCTGTTAAGCTTTCCTGTGAACAAACTTTGGCATTTGACAACCGAAAAGTCCTGGTAGGGAATCTGTTCCCTGCGGCTATAGACTGTCCAGGTAGGCTGATGTGGTAAAATTATGCTGCTGAATGAAGGTGAGAGAAATAGTCAGTCAGCCAGTATCGAACTGCTTGGTGTTGGTGTTGTAGTTAAACTTGTTTGTGTATATGTCCTTCTATGTGTGTGTGAGTTGTTTATTTTGTTGGGTTTTTTTTGGGGGGGGGGGGGGGGGGTGGGGAAAGTGTCTTGCCCATGTAGCCAAAATTCTCACAGCAGCGTTTTTGTTAGCAAATTGTGGCCAATTTCTGATAAGATTGATTCAATCAGATCACCAAAGAAAGGATTCTTAAGGTCAATTCGCTAAACCTAACCCTAAACCTAGTCCCAACCCTAACTTTAAGCCCAATCCTAGGCCTAGTCCTAACCTTAAGCCTACACCTAGCTCTAATCCTAAGCCTAAACCTTGTTTTAACACTGAAAATGCCCCAAAGATTAACCGCGCCATTAATACCCAATTTACCTACATGTCGCATCGAGTCACTCCACTTGTTTTTTCGCCGTTTCTAAGGGATTTGAGTTTGAGTTAGAATAAAAGTTTGGAGAAAGCACGTCGACCCGATAACGCTAACACTGTGCTAAGAAGAAGCAGGATGACAGACAGACAGACATGTAACAAAATGATAGAAAAGAAGGAGATCAGGTCAGAAGCGCCCACCAACCACCCTCATGTCCAGGGCCGTAACTAGCCAAGCGGGGGCCCCCCCGCAAACTTTCTTATCGGGGCCCCCCTTCCGCAGACTAAGCATAGGCCTACCCACCCAACACATGTACATGTATTCGCTTATACTGTAGCACCGGAGCTGAGGACGTGTGGCCCAAACAGCCAAATATAGTGGCGTATGGTACGCAGGGAACGTTGGGCGCGTCACGTGGATTTTTTATTCGGAATAATCTAGTGGATAAAACAATATTTACCACCACCACACCATCACCACCACCACTACCACTACCACCACCACCACCACCGCCGCCACTAACAACAACAACAACAACTATCCTCAAACAAAAAACAAGAAAATAAAAGTAAATTAAAATGAACACAACTGCAACTACATAACAAAAGAATCCAAGCATCAATAACCATGCAAGCAACTGAAACTAAAAATAAAAACCAGTAAAATGAACAGAAGCAAAATAAAAAATAAAATAATGCTTACCTTAAACCATCGGTGCTTTCCTTGCTTTCATGGCCGCGAAATCGTTGATTACTTGCTCGTAGTCTAGTTTTCTTACTCTCTCTGCTTCAATGCTGAGCAGTGCCAAACCTTGCAAGCGTTCCTGGCTCATGGATGTTCTCATATAGTTTTTTATAATCTTCAGCTTACTGAATGACCTCTCCGCGGATGCAACAGTCACAGGGATTGTCATGAAGATGCGCAGGAGAACGCAGATGTTGGGAAAGCTAGGAGCAACCTCTTTATAATCTACTAGCAGGCAGGTTGCGAGCTGTCGCACAGAAGACAATCCTGTTAGTTTATCACCCATAGAGGTCTTCATCATAACCAGCTCTGTAGCTAGTGCCTTAGACAGGTCTTCAGGGTACGCTTCAACAAGCCTGTCAACTTCAGTATTGATATCAACTTCTTGTAAAGTGAGAAGCGATGGTGGGTTCACGACTTTGAATAGCGAGGTGATTTTCTTTGTTCCTGTGAAGCGAGACTCCAACTGCAGGATCATAGTATCCAAAATGCCATAGAACACTTTTTCTTTGAAGATTCTCTCCGGGTCGATATCATCATCAAACTTTACTGCTGCCTTTCTCTTCTGTTTGAATGTTGTGGGTATGGACCATCGTCGAGCAGTGTCTTCACTCCTCGCCAGAAATGACTCAAATCCTGTCGATGTTGCTTCAGTTTGGACAACACAGCATCCAGCTCACACACAGCTTTTGATAAGTCAAGATCTTTGGCTTGAAGCAGCTTTGATGCTACATTGATGTCGGACAAAACGTCACTGAGCACTGTGAGAATCACAATGAAGTCAAAATTTTCCATCTTGTTCCTCAGTGATATAGCTTCATCAATCGTGTCCTTGTTTGTATTCTGGAGAGCAATCTTGCTGAGAGCTTTTAAAACATCTGGAAATCTTAGTCTCACAGCAGTTAAAGAGGTGACTCTTCCAGACCAGCGTGTAGGGTTTAACGTTTTCAGTGTACTTTCCGACTCAGAAGTGATTTCAGCGAGAATGTCCCACCTGTTGATGCTGTGGCCGAAGAATACGTACAGCTGCTGAATGATATCGAAAAAAATCCTGACTTCTACAATTCCTTTCACTGCGTCGTTGACAACTAAATTCAGGTTATGCGCTGCACAATGCACGTAAAATGCGTTTGCTTGAGAGTCAATAATCCTCTTTTGAAGACCTTGGCATGACCCGGACATGTTCGCAGCACCGTCATAGCCCTGTCCTCTGCAGTGTTTTAAATTAATTGAATGCTCCTTTAGGAACGACAGTAGTGCTGTTTGTAGGCCGTCCGATGTCTGGTCGTGGATATGATAGAAATTGATAAAAGCTTCATGAACTTAAACACTGTCCTCCACTAATACATATCGAAAAATTAAGCTCAATTGGTCTTTTTTCGAACTGTCCTGGGTGGTGTCCATGATGATGGAATAAAATCTGGCACTTTTCAATTCATTTAAAATGTCTAATCTCACTCTTGATGCTAAAATACCAATAAGTTCATTCTGAATAAGTGGACTTAAATAGTTAGTAGACCCTTTCTTTTTGCCATCTAGGATATTCATAGAAACATCAAACTTGGCCAACAGTTCCACCTGTGAAAGAAAGTTCCCATTTGAAATAGCACCAAGTTGATCAGTCGTTCCTCTCAGGGCGATGTTATTTCTAGCTATTGTCAAAATAATTTCAACAAGTCTTCTCAAAATCTCTCTCCAGAATCTAGTCACATCAGATAAACTTGCATCGATCTTGTGATCGACTGTTTTGTGTTGTTTCCAATGGTTTCCAACTATGCAGGCTTGAATGTGGGCTCCTGATAGTGCATGCTCTTTGACCTTTTTAGACAAACCTTGCCAATCCCGAGTGTCGAACTTTCGGTGGTCGGGGGAAAAAAGCCAACAGAAATGGCAGTAAGCTACATCTTGTATTTGTGAATAGCAAAGCCATGTATTAGAAGAATGTGAGAACTGTGTAGAATCTTCACTATAGAAATAAGAAGAAAAGCTTCTATTTTGTGTATTCCTTGGAAATGGCCCTTTCGGGCGACAAAGTCCATGTTGAACGATGAAATGTTTCATATCATCGGTTAGATCATCGGCAAAATGACCCTTGTCAGTTGGGTAGTCCAATGTTAATAGATCTATTTCTGGTACAAGTAGTTCTACACTACCTTCTTTCGTGTGACCTGAAAAAAAGGTGAGATAAAGAAAGAAACAGTGACTTATATCACTAGATATAGATATAGATAGATCTAGTTTTCTAATTCATACTTTGTTGTGATATACGTTACATTTACGTTACGATTGGAAAGACAATAACTTTAAAAAATGAAAACACAACAAAACAACAACAATAACAACAACAGCAGCAATAGCAACAACACCGGCACTACTAGATCTCGTGCTCGTAATTTGCTGGGCTGGAAGATCACAGTGTTTTCAGAGAATTCTAAATATAGATCTAGATCTATACCAAAATTTTTGCCGTCTCTTTGCTGGCAACTCAATAATTACATGCACTAGAATTTAAGTCAAGAGAAAGCTAGATACATGTATAGATTTAGATCTAGACGTCTAGATATATCTAGAATCTAGATCTAATCTTGATCTAGATCGAGATCTTGGCTACTTACCAGTGGATTTTGATTCCTCTTGTTGCATGCTTGGTCCAGGTTCTAAAGTTGGACTTTGATCTGACACTGGCCTGGGGTTGATACAATCACTGGCATTACCAAGCTCATCCATTTTTGGGGGTTGCTTAAAAAAGGCATCTATTTTCGGAATTTTTTTCATTCCCTCTTCATTTTGTTTCGCTAATTTTTCGCTTTTGAGCACCCGAGGGATATTCCCGTCGGTTCATATTGATCGTCTTGACCAAAACAAAAAAAAGCAAGTTTTTTTGCACTCAAAGGCCGAGAGCCATTTATTACGAGTGCCTTAACCATAATTATAATTTGATCGGAAAACCAGGTTAAGGGGCCCCCGGCAACCATGAGTCAGTTAAGTAAGGGGCCTCCGACAACTACGATTTTGTTGAGGGGCCCCCAACAGCTACGATTTTGTTGAGGGGGCCCCGACAGTTATTAACACTCTTGTCTCTAAATTGCCTTTTTCTGCTTTGCTGAAATTGCTGGGGCCCCCAGATAATTCCAGACTCTCTCTCTCTCTCTCTCTCTCTCTCTCTTCTCTTTTTCTTCTTTTTCTTCTTTTTCCCTCTTTTTTTCTTTTTTCTTCTTCCTTTTTTCTCCCTCTTTTTTCTTCCGTCCGGGGGCCCCCTACCCTCGGGGGCCCCCCCGCATTGCGGGGGCTGCGGGGCCCTAGTTACGGCCCTGCTCATGTCCAAGGGGACTAGCGGGCATTCTATAAAGCCACAAAGAAACACGCTTGATTTTTGCAATATTTGACACGCACGCCTTGACACCCCCATCAACTTTCAAAGAGAACGATCATTAGAATAGTGAACGTCCACGATAAAATCTTCACCTTCGAAAACTTTTTTAAGTGGCGGTACCGGCAGTCTGCATGAGCAATTTGACTGTTCAATAAGAAACATCATCCTTATAATGTTCCAATAACGTAATTTGCCGGAAACAAAATAATTAAATAATTTATCTGCACTTTTCAATTCACTAGCATAATTGAAAAGCTTACGTATACTGCCCAGACCCCAACCCCAGACCCCCCCCCCACCCCATGTATGCTTTTCCTACCCTGGGAGCAAAGCCCCTTCTCGCTCCCCGTCCCCTCCCTAGCGTACTATGTTCAGGGCCGGATTTAGACCTTGGGGGGGGGGGGGACACTTCAGTTTGGTGTGTCCCGCATACGCAGGAATTAAAATGCACGGCATCTCACAAAATGTACACATCAAACTCTGCTTATGGCATGTAATTGGAACTGACTCGTTATACATAAAATATATATAAAGATTAAGGGAGTTATATAATCTGAATTAAGTACATGTATACATGCTTCGTGTCTTGCTTCAGGTGTTTGCTCCAAGTCACTGGCAGTATACCTCATTCTCTACTAGTATTGGTGGTAGAACTGGCAGTTTTGTAGCAAAATTTATATACATTTTAAGAAATATTTACAATAAAAGAAACCAATTTTTTCATTATCTAATCTGTAGCCTAAAAAGAGGGCAGTCCCCTTTGGCAGGGGTCCGGGACAATTGTCCCCTTCCTCCTATGAATCCTGCCCGCAGTCACCTATGGATGGCCCTAAAGGCAACACACTGTATGAATGCAACAAACTATATCGTTATCGATCAAGTCAAAAGTGGACAGTGGAAAAGCAACGATGTGGTGTACAAATCAGACAGGTAGATCAGGTGACCTTTTGACCTGTTATATCTTATACAGAGACGCGCGGTCACTTTCCCTCTATACTGGCCTGCATAGTATAAATTACAGGCGCTTGAACTATATTTGCCTAGGTGAGCAGGAAACATGACAGAGTAATATGATGTGCATTGTCCCATTTGTAAACTCCATACAAATCTGTCTGTCTGTCTGTCCGTTCACTCACCCATCTATCTATCTATCTATCTATCTATCCCATCCATTATTTATCTATCTATCAATCTACGATTTCTTCCTCTTTTCAAATCCCGTCCCCACCTATTGAAGAGATCTCAAGGACAATCATTTTTAGCCTCCCCCCCCCCCCACCACACACACACAAAACAGCGACCAGTTACAACTGTCGAAAGCAAAAATTTTTTAATGGATAAGCATAATTCAGTTTGTGTTTTTTCCCGGCTAAATGACAATCGCTTAATACGGGCTCTCTGTTCTCTTTAAACTCTTTAAAGAATAAAGGAGCAAGATTGCATCTGAGGTGATCGCATTCTTTTTGCTGCAGATATCTGTCAAATCTGTAAGTAAGTTCAGCTCTTTTTTTTCCCCCGGTTGAATGACTATCGCTTAAAACAGGCTTTACCTTCTCTCTAAACACTTCAAAAAAAAAAGCAGTGAAATTGCAGCTGAGATGACCGCGTTCAGTTTGCTGCAATCATCTTTCAAACTGAGTTAAAATTCCTGCAGCAGAGAAAGACTTTAAAAAAGAATAGACAACAATTCTGTAAGTTCATTGCCTATGTCTTCATTTATTGTAACAATACTGTTACAACGTTAGTTGAATCATAGTCATACTAACTCGAACCCGGCCTCCGGTTACCTTGTGACATCGATCATACAGGGACGTTGTCATGGAAGATCGCTCAGATCAATACGGTAGGTAAAGGCTATATATGAAATCTCCCTCACACTTCAACCACTTCGTCTGACAACTGTGTGACAGCGTGTTTTGTTTGACATGTTTTCGTGAAGATGAACACGAAGCTGTTCTATTCTCTTTTTTAGCGTGTTGAGTGAATGGAATCTCATCTATAAGCACTGATTAACTGTTGCGTCACATCTACCAATCAAAACTCACCACGCTGTCTCATATGATTTGGCTGTTTACAGATTACCTTAGGCCCACGTCCTGCTGATGACATAATATTGACGTTAGAACAATGTTGTACATGAAGGGCCAATGACAGAACACGGTTGTGTAAAACAGGGTATATGTCACTTTGGTAAGGACCCTACACTTTCTCATCTCTTGCATTCCAAACAAAATATATTATGACACAGAAAAAGAAGTGAGCATATGGTCAGGGGAAATAATTCGCTTTGGGGGGGGGGGGGCATAACTGTAAAATCAGTGGCGGACTTACATTTTTGGGACCCTGAAGCTTGAACTGCTAAAGTGTTATAAATTATTTCCAACCAGCAACAATAGGGCAACATCCAACATTCACTCGATGAAAAAGGTTTCTTCAGGGCCCTTTCGGGTTTAGGGGCCCTCAAGCTTAACTTTCATTTAGTTTCGTAGTAGATCCGCCTCTGGGTAAATCCTACTCTTGAGAAAATGCAAGTTAAATTTACGGGGAGTGTTTGTCTTACGTGAAATCAGCTGCGCGAGGCATTAACATAGGACAGATTGTATAATCTGAATATTTGTGCATTTTACTTTCGATATAAGTCAGAACATTTTTTAAAAATTATTTTTTTATTCAAACAAAAAAGTAAATAAACGCGAAAATAGCATTTTATGGAGATATATCCTTCCTTCCCGTCACTTTGTAGAGTAAGGAAATGACCGAAGCGGTAAGTTCACGTCGCTTGACGAGCTTTACGTCACTTTGAACAAAAGCAACGCGTGGTCTGCGTGGTTTACGTCACTATTCCGGGCTATGAGAACTGATATTTTATTTAGAGAAATCATGACTTTTTTTTATATATATAATCCAACAATTTAATTTGCTGGGGAAAAAGTAAATAAAGCAAACTTTATTACCATGAATGAAGAGGGCGTACGCATGCTCCCCTTCCACCCAGAAAAGCTTCTACCAGAATAATCGTGTCGACAGACATCTGACGTCATAACAGTCTCTCGCCTGACAACTTTCAACAATGCAAATGTTGCAACATTACGTGCAAAGTCATGGAGTCACTCGATAGTTATGTTTCCACCGCCCGCGGTCTCCGTCGCTGTACTTTCCCCTTTCTTCCCCTCCCCCGGACAGGGCACTTTTTTCGTTTTGTTTTCTTTCTTAATCCCACTGTCCGCTTGTGGGGTCCGTCATACCTAGACTCAGAGATAGCATTTTAGGGAAGAATCGGTAGTGTCAGTAGTTTTTCTTTATTTGAGTGTCTGGATCTGACAGAGCCCAAAGGTAAGGTTCGGAATATGAATACTGGATATCAAAGTAGGGTTAGACATACCACATCTCAGACAACTGATGCTACATATATTTTGTCCCGTATATCCATCTGAACATGGATCATCTTAGACAATCATGAACTGAAACCTCCCACTAGTGTATCCGGTAATTTCAACAAGGCTATTGTTTGTGACGTTACACATCCTTGACACTGATCCATGCTACAGAATACATGGTTCTTTTCAATTGTGTTGTTTACTATAAAGCGTGTACGCAATACGTGCTGACCGATATTGTTATTTCTTTCCTTTAAACACAAAGTGGGACAAATTATGTGCACAGAATAAAATTGTTATAATGCTCTGAATTCTGCAGTATGTCCCACAGGAACACGTGGCGGATACCTAGGACTTTATTTCTTGACTTGGTCACGTATCTACGGGACAATCTATCTATCTACCTATCTATCTATCTATCTATCTATCTATCTATCTATCTATCTATCTATCTATCCTTTCATCATTGCGTCTACCTGTCTGTCTATCTATCTATCTATCTATCTATCTATCTATCTATGAACTAATAAACATCAGGCACTAGACTGTCAACCTTACCTTCACAGCTTCCTCTCACAACTGTTGCAAAGCTCAGTCTTATACCTATGCAATATCCAACATAGATTTCCCCTGAATCGATCAGAGATATCTAAAACAGATAACACCTACACTAGCTCAATGCACAGTCTAATATAATCACTCATAGCTCCAAAAATCTGTCGTGTCTGTTCCTAGCTAAGATACTTGCGTGAGTACGTATAATAATATATACACAGCGCGAGGGACTACGGTTGTAATTATGGGCCCGTCTCATATCTCACCGTTTAATATCATTGGCCTGTGCAGATATTGTATTGTTGTGTGCTTGCTGTCCTGCCCGCTTGCCTTAAAAAAATCAATGGACCGATCCGGCCTTATTTCGGTCAAACATTGGGTTCACGGCTGTTGCCTTTCTGAAGGTGTGCAAATATAAGCCGGCGTGATAGGCATCTCCTTGTTGTACGCATTACATAGGTAAGGTAAGAAACAGCTAGGCGAATGGATTACCTTCCCTGACCCGTCGCCCACAGGACAGTCTCTCTTGAGGTGGTCAGCTTTGTGGGGGAATAAAGGGGTAAGTACAATACCTTGTTGTACTCCCTACCACCACCCCCCCCCCTTTCCTCTCTTTCCAACACACGGGCTCTAAATAAAATTGGCTCCCCCACCCCACCCTCCACACACACCCCGCGCACCTTGCACAAGCGCACGCCCGTTAGGATGGTGAATGGTCCATGATATGAGATTTCCCCAGATCCTCCCCCGCCCCCCCCCCCCCCGCTCCTCTGTTCCTCAACCAATACGTGATTTTTGCCCACTGCCCCCCCCCCCCCCAAGATACTTATTTACGATTATTTACGACTAACTGAGGCTCCCGCTGGCGTTTTTCAGGAATTAACCTGCTTCCATCCTTCTCTGTGTGTATGTGTGTGTGTGTGTGTGTCTCTCTCTCTCTCTCTCTCACACACACACATACACACACACTAATACAGTCTCACATTAGTGCACTGGGTACGCTGCTTCTGTTAAGCAAAAGTGCACGGAATTGAATACTCACAAAGAACAAGAGAACGACCAGGAAGAAGATGGAAGGACGACATTACAAAGAGAGGAGGAACAACATGGATGAGGAAAATAACAAGAGAATGCAAAGCATTGTCGGAGGGCTACATTCTGCAGTGGGTGGACAACGCCTAGGTGAAAGGTGAAAGGTGAGGGTATGGACGCTAGTAACAGACCGGCCTCAGGTTTATGTGGTCAAAAGGGTTTCATCGCAAATTTCACTTATGCCAACCCAGGTTGATATGAAATCTGATAAACAGTTCTACAGATGGTTCCAGGGATATGCTGGTCTAGAGGCAAGATGCTCGCCTCTCATGCCGAAGGTACCACGTTCGATCCTCGGTCGGTGCTGGCATATTGGAATTTTTTAATTTTTTTTTTGGAGGGGGGGGGGTCCTGTCCCGGAGGGGGGGGGGGTCCTGTCCTTGATCCTATGGTATGTAGGATCGAGCACCTAGTCTTTTCGGATATGGACGAAAAACTCGGGGCGTGTGCATGTTGCACAAGTTAAACTTAAAGATACCTTAGCAGTTGAAAGTCGATTATTAGATTGGGGTTTTGACATCGGTGTGAATTTTTAGTTTGATTTTGGTTTTAACGGCACGTCAGCACGATAACGGCCACTTTGCACCTAACACGGTTTTTTGGGGGTACCTTATTGCAGCCATCAATTAAAAATTCCTAAATAAAATTTAAAAGTTCCCTATAAAGTTGTCTTATCTGTAAAGTTCTCAAAATGTGTGCGTGAATCAAGAGTGGTAGCAGCTGAGCCTGAGGAAGCGAGAAATTGTACAGACCCAGATTAATAACCTGAATAAATTCTCAAAAATGTCATTGTACACCACCAGTGGACTGGAAAATACCAAAATAATGTTCTGTCTTTCCTTATACGTGCAGCTAGACAGAGAATACAACCAGGCTCTTGTTTATGCAGTATTCACTCACGACCATAGAAGTAAGAAGTACATAGAAGAGTACGCTAAGCTCTTCAGCAGAGAAAACTTCAATACTCCGCGGGCGCCGCCATTTTCTGTCGATGTAGGGCATAACGTAGTAACGGGAAGCGCCAAATGTAAACAAGCGAAGTACGCTCGTCGAGTCACTGCTAATTTTGTTTATGTTTATTTTCACTGCTGCATCTCTACCGGCGCTAGAATTATTTCACCAGCTCTTACAATCTTTAGTGACAGTTTTAAGTTTGATTTTGCGTTTTGGAAGTGGTTAATTAGCGTTCTTTACCCTAGCAGAAGTCACTGCCAGGTCGTTTGTTTCTGTTGCCTTAGTAAGTTAGGGCCTATATCGTATACACCCAGTCTCATATTATGATGGTTTCGTGTCTCTTTTCATTACTTTCACCAGCGTAGTTATGAGTTTGATAGTAAGATCTTAATCTAGAAGAGGCGTGTCTAGCGTTCTTTACCCTAGCAGGCCGCATGTCAGGTCACACTCCCATGTTTGCTCATGCATCATTGATCATTGTTAATTGTTTTCTGTAATAAGTCTTTGTATCCACTCCCATTGAATACATGTAGTTTCATGCGTCCTTTCACCACTTGCATCAGTGTAGTTTGATTTTAATTGCTACTGTGCTAGATCTAAATCAGATGATGTAGCTCCAGAAGTGGTGGCATTCTTCTTTCCTCTAGCAGACTGCACTTCCACCTTGGTCATTGCTATGCATCATTGATCATTGTTACTTGTTTACTGTAATACATGTAATATTACATCTATCCAGTTCTCTACAAATTTCCTGGTTCTTTTCTGAAAGGATAACGGGTAGGCATAATTATATAATATGAATAAATTTGGACTCAGGATATTCTTGACTGTGTGGTCGGGATGCAAAGAACTCTATGGGAAAGATTTAACGCTCAACATGATGGACAATGTACCTAAGCTTTTTATGAACATTGGTACCCTGAATAAAAGAGTGGTCCAACTCCACCATTGTTGGAAGCTGAAATCTTATGAATTGTACAGCAGCTTATACCTTGTAGTAGAAAACAGCTATAAGTTCCTCATGATAAAATAAGTAATTATTTCAGGTATCAAAAGTGTTTTTTTTTAATGTATTTCAAGTGATTAGTTGTTTATAGACAATCAAACCTCCCCTTACATTCAAATAGCCTATAATCAAGATGTTATGAAACATTTTTATCTTTACAACAAACAATCATGTGCCATGTAAATATTAACAGAAACTAAAAAATGATGACATCAATAACAGTAACAAACATTTGAAATTTCTTTCTCATTATCATCTTTAAAAAAGGAAAAACATGCTATTTCAATTTCTGGAAGAAAACTTAAGGGTGAACTCTGTATGACTGGAACTGGGATTTAATGGCAGACTTAAAAGAGAGTATTAATTTTCTGTGACTGATTTCCAAAATTTCTTATAATGCTGACAGGGGGCACAAGAGTGATTATGAGGGAAGAGGCGCAGAGTTGAAAATAGTATCAGTGAATAATGAATTTGCATTAAAGCTGTCTTGTCTTGGTGAAGAGATACTTGATAAAGTTGTTTAATTTGTGTGTGTGTGTGTCAATTCTGTCAACAGGGTTAATTTGGTAAATCTTCAGTTGTACTTGATCTGTTGGTCTGTTTCTTGGTGTGAAATTTCCTATCTGGTTGAGATAATAATCCTCAACATTCCTTTTTTTTTTAATTGCATTAATGGCACCCTATTTGGTGGGCTGATTAGTCTAATGACTCAAGTAAGTCCAAGTACTTACACTACAACTTAGTCCGTGCTTTTACTACAGCAGACAAAATTATCGTTTTTAAAAGAATGAACAATTTCAGCTTTTGTGGTGATTACTTGTAATTGTTTGTTTTTTAATGTCATGATCTTAAATACCATCGAAGACACCGTAGTAATCACTTTTATCATCGATAGTGTGGGCTATGAAAGTGGTTGTAATCCACTTCAGTACCCCACCTTTTCCTAAACTGAAATCATGCGTCCATTGTTGTTATAGCACATATATACAGGTAATGAAAGGGTATTCTAAATCCTGGGTAAATTATTAGTATCTGGGTATATTTTAGAATTATTTCATCTCCGAAGTCTATCAATTATTCTACTTTTGGGTGCAGACAAGAGAGATTGAGAAAGAGAGAGAAAGCGGTTAGGGCGGGGGTAGCTTTCCAATCGATCTAGATCTAGAACGAAGGATCAGGTTATCATTGTTTAGAAATTATTCCATGAGGATAGTAAGAACTCAGATCCCTATGAATTTTATCGTTCAGTCGGTTTCATTGCCATGCCTTTCCATTTCCCCCTCCCCTTGTGCTACTGCTACTATTGCTAGTGTAGGTGACTGCTCGCTCGGTTCACGGCGCAGTGGGATCACCCACTTGCCCTACACTGGCACCAAGATGGCGGCCCCCGCATTGACGAATACCGGATCCCCGTGCTTACTCTTCTATGTACTTCCTACTTCTATGCTCACGACACATGTGTAGTCCCCCCCCTCCCCTTCTGTCTCCTTCCGGTCACCCCATAACCCCGCCCCCAACACCCCCAACAGCACACACACCAGCTCATTTTGCTACAGACTAAAAGAGGTATCATACTAAGTGGTTTTGTCCACAGTATGGGCTCCGCTATTTTTACGGAAAATGACGTACGAGAAACTCGTGGTGAGGAGCGCGGCGAACCGATGCGGTGGACAAGCGTACAGAGGCAAAGGGTGTTGTACCTACAGTACCTAGTCAAGTTTGTGTGTGTGTGTGTGTGTGTGTTTGTGTGTGTCGGTTTAACATAGACAGGCAAAGAGAGTTTTTCATACGCCATTTTCCGTCGAAAATAGCAGAGCGGATACTGTAGACAAGAGCACTTAGACTTTGTTTTCTGGAGAGGCGGGATAGATGACGTCAGAGCGGTGAAGTGAGTTGGTTTTCTTCTCTGTCTGGCTCAAAAAAAGTTTCATATAGATAATAGTAAAGACTGACTTTTGTTCAAAATGAGAGTGTCCACGTAACTCATCGTCAAAAATTGATTCAGTACACCAAGTTTTATAATTTTTTATGTCGTAGTCGCGAAGTTTTAGCTGCTTACAGGTTCACCCTCTAGCTCAAAGATATATCATTAAAAACCACAGAAAAACTGTGGGGTCGCAGCAGGGCTATAAGCAAAGTCAAAATTGGGCAAAAAGAAAAGGTTGTATGTTGCGAAACCCTGCGTGAGAAATGAAACCCAAACAATACAAAGCAAACTAAAGAGAAGACAGTTTTTATTATTTTGATTAGTTTGGTTCTTGAATTTATAGAAAATGCATTGTTTCCTCGTGCTGTCATTTCCATCCTCCATCTTGCCTCCATTCTGTTATAGTACCGTGCAGGTCATAAAAAGTAACGCTTGGTGCTCAGTGTCCTGGCGCGTGTGAGTTCTGAAGCAGGACTGCAGATTACTAGTATACTACTTTTATTGTAAGATAAGAGAGAGAGAGAGACAGACAGAGAGAGAGAGAGAGAGAGAGAGAGAGAGAGAGAGAGAGAAAGCACATGATTGTTTATTCTCGAAATTTCATCCAACTTTTTAAAGAAAGCTGAATTATATTGCAATTTACACCTTTCTTAGTGTGCATATAGCATTCCATCATGGAGGCATTCACGAAATATCATAAAAACCAGAGAAAAACTGTGGGGTCGCAGCAGGGCGGCAGCCATTTTGGATTTCACGGCGAAAGGCTCAATTCCATTGATTGATTAAAATAGCACTGTTTAAATGGCAAACTCAATTCGCATTATTATTATATTAATTATTATTTATTGGCACACTTTACATACAAATCATACAAAAATTATTGGCACACTTTACATACAAATCTTATTATAAAAAAAAATAGTGGCGGGAGTAATTCATTGTGGTGCAATTTCGCCCCTTTTTTTGCTCGACTCTACAGCCTAATTCACAGTTTCAAAAATTATAAAACTAATTTTCTTAAGTGTCAACTAATCCAGTCCAATCGCTTTTGTATCGACCGATTGTGTTGATTCAAGTTTCAGGTATTTTTGAATAAAAGTTGTAAAACCGTAAAATACAATGATCTTTGTTTTAGCTCCCTTTAGCAAGCCCACCGCACCGGAAACAATGTGTTAATACGCGTGCTCTTCCGTGCGCACAATTTCCCTATCAGAAATGGGTGCGTAGTGCTCCGGAGCGCATGGAGTAAGACTGTCGAATATGGGAAGCTTTGTAGACCAAAAAGAGAAAGAGAGAATGGTGGGTTCACAGGTTTATCCCGGATAATGCCGGGAACTTTATCTAGTTATACAAAAATGTGCAAGACTTGAAATGACAACATGGGTTTTTTGTGAAGAGGAGGTGCATAAGAGCTTGCATGCAAAAAATCAGCTTATCCCCTGAGGTGCGTAACGGAATGACAAGCTACAAGTTTGGTCCCACGGCCTATTTTCTTTTTGCCCAATTTTGACTTACCTCAATGATAGTAAGATTTGTTCACGTTTTTTTTTTTTGAGCCGCAAAAATAGAGACACAGTTTTGCCGAGTAAAATCAAAAAGCATGATCGGAAATTTTGTCCTTGACCTCTTTTTACACAATGGTGGTCGAAAATCAGCGTTATCACATCTGCGTATTTCTACGTGAAATTGTGGTGTAACAGTAAGTTCTATTAGTCATTGCATGAACTCCAAATGTAGCCTAGATCTAGATATATGGCTGGGCTTGATGCACGGAAAATTTGCAAGATCTATCTTGCGCGGATCGGCTAGTTACTTTAACTAGTAACTGCCCCATTCTTCGAATGGTAAAAAACAAAGCTCACCAATCCAGACCGAAAGGAATCAGCACAAAGACATTGATGTCGAGACATTTTGGGTCATCCACATAAAATCGGCGATCAATAGATAGATAGGATAGTATTACAGTAGTACACAGTGCACAGTAGTGCGCACCGAGCATTTTTCATGGGCTCATGTGTTCGTAAAGAATGATCTAAATATTATTTACGCACAGTTTTCTTGGTATGAATAAATGGCCCTCACCTCATCTGTATAACACTATACTCGGTATCAAAGTTTTCTTGGCGTGGCTCATCGGGCAGGGCCGGGGACCTCAGCTAGTAAATAATATCCCTAGTCTGTGGCGTGGCTGGATCGTGAACTCTAGTTTACATTTCCGGTAAGAGGCGGAAATGACGAAATTGACGGAAGTACATTATCACGTCGTATTCGCAATCATGAATTGATAACTGATAATTATAACTGAATTTCTGGGAAAAGTAAAGAGTTTCGGGAAAAAATGAGCTCGACACGTACAGGCTTAATAAATTTTACATACATGTGCCAAGTTTCATTTCTCTACGTTGCGTAGTAAAAAAGCCTTTGCGGTCGCAAAGTTGGGCCCAGGCTCTATTATTATATGATTTTCTTCCAACACAATAGTCAATACATGTGCTTTGCGGGGGGGGGGGTGGATAAGGGGTTCAATACTGGACAGATGGAAGGGATTCAGGTGCGGGAGCGCAATAGTCGTCCTGCCCCACTGAGCGTATACACACTTTGCAGGACCCACCCATCCCCCTTCCCCCATGTACATTATTCATACGATGGCGGCACCCTCCCCCTCCCCCTCCCCCCCCCGGGCGTGAGTACTCTTTAGATACCTCCGTACCACAAAGATTTCAATGCCCCTTATGGCTATCATTATCAGTGTCCAGGAATAAACGAGGAGTGGTTTACTCCACCCTTGTTGGAAACATATTCTTATCAATGTCTACAGAGCCTTCCAATTTTTCATTGAAGTGGAGGTCTGACTCCCCAGAGACACGATACACTAATTATTTCGTGACATTGTTTTCTTCTTAACAACTCATTGACTTCCCTAAGCCGCCACCGACGTAAGACCCCAAGCCGGATTTTCCGGCTCGGAATTAAAACTTAATTTACGAAGCTACCAATTGTTGCAACGAAGGATATTTTTGCGCTTGCGCGAAGTTGGCTTTCCTGTTCCTTCTGCGAAACTGTTACCAGATTGTCCGGAAAAACCGCGGAATTGGGCGAGTTTTTTTTTCTTGATTTGTGGGATTTTTGCTTTTCCGTGTGCGGGTTTGCTAGTTTTTGGCTGGTTTTGAAAGACCCTTCAAGCTGGCGGGAATATTTAAATTTGGACTGAACAAAAATGATTTTGGGGGGGGGGGGGGGGGGGGGAGACTGTCTCTGCAGTAAAATTCCGGCCTTTGCTAGGCTTGCCCCTTGGTTTCTGCGAGATTGGGTAAATGTGAGGGGGGGGGGGTAGGGTGATTTGATGGCCACCCACCGCGGATGTGGGCAATGACGCAAGACTGGTCGCATTTGGTCAGTCTTTTGCGTGAACGTACTTAAACCCAATCAGGTAAACAGGGCCAATGGGTTAGCATGTGTGTAAACCCAAAAGTAAGGGCGTGGTCATTCTGCGCGTGCCTGAAACATCTCTGGTTTGGCCTGATCACAAATTTCCCCCGGGGAATCTTGTGGAATGTATTGTGGTACATGTACAGATAAAATGCGGTCTCATGTTTTTCTCAAAGGAACGAAACATAATTATAATCACGATGGCATTTTCACGTCACGCTAACTTATCTCACTTAAAATTACTGAAAAGTGGCCTAGAATTGAATCTACATTTGGGAGTGCGAATGGTATTATGTCTTGTGGGTGCAGTTTTGTTCCGGTTCTCCTTCTTGTAATGGGAGGCGCCGTTAAATAGATCAGATTAGACAACTCGCAAATACTAACAACTACCATTTGTTATAACTAGCTTAGGCTGCTGGCGTTGTGTCCATGTACCGCTCTCTGTCTTCCTCCCAGCCCTGCGTTTGTCTGTCTGTGTCTCTCTGTCTATCTGTCTGTCGGTCTGTCTCTCTCTCTCTCTCTCTCTCTCTCTCTCTCTCTCTCTCTCTCTCTCTCTCTCTCTCTCTCTCTCTCTCTCTCTCTCTCTCTCTCTCTCTCTCTCTCTCTCTCTCTCTCTCTCTGCATAAGGCAGTCTATCCTGTTTGGAAAAAAAAGCTGTTGAAATGGCAGTCAGATTAAAGTTATAAATGCCGAGGGCGGACAACACACGAGGATGTAATGAATAGAAAAAAAAATAGAATGTATTTTAAAAAATAGATGCCTTGGTATTGATATTGATCAATAGTCCGTTATGATCTGAGTATTAGTTGTAGCCTGTATAAAAATTTCGAAGCTGATTGTGGTTTCGTCAGTAACTGGTGCCAAACCACGGGCAGTCTTGGAATAATAATCTTATAGCACGGGCGGCCAAACCGCGCCTCGGCAGCCACTATGCGCCTCTTTGAACTTCAATATGTGCGGCTCTTTAACCTTCAATATGCAGCTCTTTGACCCTCAATATAAAGACAAAGAAAGAAGGAAGAAGATGCCCATATGGGAGCCCTTTTGAGGGCTAAGAAAGCCATAGGATGAGAGCAGCAACAACGCAACAAGAAAGAGCAACAAGAAAAAGAGGTGCAAATGCTCAGTGCAGAGATCCTCCCAAAATAAAGACCTCAATATATACCTTTAATATGGGCCTCTTTGATCTTCAATATGCGGCTCGCGGAAATATGTTGGCTGAGCTCTTTTTTCATCATAAATATCATTTAAAAATTCTTCTTTCTTTTTTTATTTATCCCTTGTAGTTTTATTTTTGGCAGTCTAAATTTGCTACTAAAATGCAAATTCGCACATTTTTCTTAGGTGTTCCCGTGGCGTTTAATATTTTCAGTTTAGTTAAAAACAATTATCAGTCAAGGTTTCGAAAACATTTGGTTTATATCATAAAAACCACAGAAAAACTGTGGGGTCGCAGCAGGGCTATAAGCAAAGTCAAAATTGGGCAAAAAGAAAAGGTTGTATGTTGCCCGGTGTCAAGAACAGATTAAGTCCATAAATGCCGTGCTATGTCACGAGTTCAGTGAGTAAATTTTCACGACTTGTTAATTCTAACCAGCGTAATTTGTCCTTGAGCTGTTCTCGTGAACAGTTTGTTTGAAACACTTTTGTTTTAGAGATGGAAAGAAAGTGGGGCGAGATAGAATAAATGTATAGCTAGGAGTGACAGAGCCGTTCTCGACCCCGTGATTTTGATGAACACTTAGAAGGGAAGAGAAGGGGCGAATAAGGATAGATAGTTTAAGACGCTTGGTCGCGTTCAGAAATTCGTGCATAAAATGTAGAAAGCACGAGGGTTTAAAGATTTCAGTAGTTGTTTTGACATTTTAAATTGACCTTGTCTGTATTAGTGCAAGGCCGTAACCGACTTATACAATAGAATAAATTATACTGCGAGCTCAGCTCGGAGCTGACCGCACCAATGAAATCTAGGGATTTGGACGGTAGTTGCAGGTGGCTAGACAGTATAAAAGTCTGCCCAGACATATATCCTGGACTCCATACAGAAAACTCCAATCTGTGCAGGCGTCGGCACGATTCTGCCTGAAGAATCATAAAAGCGTTGTACGACTCATGTCTAGTCCACTATAGACATTTGAGATGAATCCATATGCCTGAATGAGATATGCCCACCGCTATTGTCCATCGTTCCCTGGTGTCCACCAGGGACTAATCGTAAGTGTTTGTCTATTGATGACTCAACCATGAACGAGGAGCTGAACATAAGTTATCCAGTAGGACAGGATTGCCGCATATACTAGGAGTGCTACCCAAGAATGCAAGATAAAGATATATATAGACTTGCAACTAGTATGAATGTATGGCATACACATCTGTGAATTGTGATTGATTTGTCTGGATGAGGCTGGGCATTGCCAGCCCATCCTAGAGTAGACCTCTAGACTTAACTACGTCAGTTTGTATTGACGGGCTCGATTATTATAAGCGTTAGGCACAAATGGCTGAGATGACATTGTCGCCAGAGACCATATTAGTGTATTGATTGATATATAGTAGGCAGACCAGATCTGAGATATATATAATTAGTACTTAGATTGTTAGTGAGTCAGAAGTATAATAATATTATAGGAATCTAGAGTAGAATTCTAGTGAGGTATTATTGAATTTGGATTTGATGCTGCTGATGTTGTCTTTACTATATAATAGATCTAGACAAAATTGTTAGGGTAATTAATGTAATTAAATTTGTGGCCCTGCAGGTCTGTTTATGAAACTTATTCAGATTGTTCTTAGTGTGTGGCATGGTACGAAAGATTAGATATTTAAGTACCTCTCGATTTAAATGCAGTCGAAACCTTAAGTAGACGGATTCCCCCCAAATCCGTAACATTTAGTATAGCAACATCGTAACACCCGGGGGTTTCGCAACATACAACCTTTTCTTTTTGCCCAATTTTGAATTTGGTTTATATGTGTACTTAGTGATTACTGAAACTTATACACATTAACAGTTTAGAAACTGCATACATAAGTTCATATTGTTGTATACCGGTACGTGTATTATTTAATTTTTATATAAAATTTTTGTAACAAAATGTGCATGTGTAACAATAAAAACGTGTGTGCACATTTTATTTATATTTTGTGGCTCTCCAACATCCGAAGTTTATCGTATGTAGCTCTTACATTTAAGCAAGTTTGGCCACCCATGTCAATAGTCTTGATGATGATAAAGTCTTTCCATTGAGCACGCGCCGTGCATCCACTCCCCAGATTTTGCAGACGTGATCTCCGGCGTTGTCTGACGTCTGTCGTCAATCGCACTGATCTCATTCTTCCAGCAGTCGCGCTGTGTGACGGATGGCTAGAGCTTGTCCGTGAGTTTCTCTCTTCTTCGCGTGTCACTGTATTGAATTGATAACGGCATTGAAAACTGTGAGCATTGAAAACTGTGAGTTATTTCAGGAAAATTTCAGTAATTTAAAAAGAAAAAAAAATTAATGATTTAGTTGTTCTCAAACTTGGCTCGAGAAATGGGAATAGATTCTAGACGTGTACTTTAAAATTATCAAAAATGTTTTCTGCATGGAGCAGGGCGAAGCATGGCCCTCTGCAGAGGGTAATCAGAATTTAAGTTAGTAAGATCCTCATAATAGGACGTATCGCTACATCATATTTACATAATTATAAATGCAGCGACTAAACCAATGAAACGGTGGCTATGCACTGCAAAATCTAAAGAGCGGACTATCCTTGTCAAAAGGACAGGAATGCAGCAATTTACAAGCCAAACTAATCTGAAAACACCATTCATTCATACTAACAGACTTATAAATGCATATTTTTCATCCATTTTTAAAAATATAATTTGAACGGCAAGTTTTCATTGTCATATTCATAGCCAGAGATTTTGTTATTCTACCATCTCATAAAGTTTCTCGAAAATGACCCATTAACATTAAATGGCAGAAAGTGCTTAAGTGGCATCTCAGTGACACAACGATGTGCAGCGATCTCGGAGAAGTGGCCATCTACCGTTGTGGAATAGGTTCGCTCGACCTATCAAGTAAAGTCATGTTCTTGCTACATTCGACTGATTTTGATCTAGATCTACACTATATTATTATGCTTTGATAGCTAGAATCTAGCTCTTACTGTGCGTGGAGTAACTTATTCTTAGATTACCTCAAACAAACAAACAAAATCCACACATTTTCTTTCACTTTACTCCGTACCTTTCGATTAGGATGAAAACGACCGCATAGCGAAAAACATGCATAAATCTAGGTAAAATCAGGTCAAACTTTGATTATAAGCCTATTTTTATCCCCACTATTTTTTCTATCTCTGTTTTCTGACCTATTTGTCTACGGGGCCGCGTCGACGAATACAGGCTGTGCTCAAGCTAGCTTCTGGGTGTAGTCAAGACTTCTTCGTGTTTGATTATGGACCAGTTCATAAGGTTTAGGTCCCCATAAAGATGCTTTTCGGTGAGGGGTGTTGGACTATATAACAAACGCAAATAGCGAGGTAGAATTGAATGCTGAACTGACTAAATGGACTTGGAGTTGGGCTAGATCTTGAAAGCGTAGTGATTCTAGAATTAATATTCGAAGGATAATCACTGATTAAATGATTATGAGGAAGCCTCGCCCCTGGCATTGAGGTTTTAAATCAATGACATTCGCTGAATTTTTTCTATCTCTGTTTTTGAACCTATTTGTTAGTTGTTGAAAATCAAGGTGAGGCCACTCTCTCTCTCTCTCTCTCTCTCTCTCTCTCTCTCTCTCTCTCTCTCTCTCTCTCTCTCTCTCTCTCTCTCTCTCTCTGTCTGTCTGTTTGTCTGTCTGCCTCTGTCTCTTTTTCTTTCTCTCTCTGTCTCTCTGCTCCATCGCTCTGTTTGTGTGTCTGTCTGTCTATCTGTCTCTCTCTCTCTGTCTGTCTCTCTCTCTCTCTCTCTCTCTCCCTCTGAGAGTAATGTTAATATATTTTTATCGGTGTCTGAGCTTGATAAAGAGCTTCATCATCTCGTACTTGCGTAATTGATTCTAGATTTTATTTTTACGCTTATATTATTATGAATTGTCTGATAATTTTTTTAATTTTTTTTTCTCTATACGATGTTCATGAATGTGACATTGCTTCTGCTGCATTTTTTATATATAATTTTGCTGGTGCTTGCCTCAGGTAGATGTTCTAGTACAAAAAAATATGATCGTTTATTTTCTTTTTCTTCTATTCTCATTCTCTTCCTTGTGTTTGTTCCCTAATCCTGGGGGTGGTTGGTAAGCGCTTCTGACGGGGTCTCTTTCTGTCCTGTCGTCCTTCTACATTCTATCGTCTTGCTTGTTCCTAACAGACTGTGACCGTTGTCGCGTGATTTCTTCCAACTCAAACTTAAACCCAAACCACTTGATCATCGTCATTTGCTCTCCCAGTTGTTGTTTTTTTCTCCCTCCTTCATTCCTTCAGTGTTTCCTGTTCCTCTTTCTCGTCCTGTCTTCCCTATTTTCATTTCACCATCTTTTCCCTCCCTCTTCATCCTCTCCCTTGTAATATTTGGTGTTGTAAATTTCCTCATTTTCCTGTCCTCCCTCTTCTCCATCATCTCTCGATAGTCCGAGAGAGAGAGAGAGAGAGAGAGAGAGAGAGAGAGAGAGAGAGAAAAGAGAGACAGACAGAGAGAGAGAAAGAGAGAGAGAGCGACAAAGACAGAGAGAGAGAGAGCAAAGACAGAGAGAGAGAGAGACAAAGACAGACAGAGAGAGAGAATTCGTTTCGTATCGACTTCCGAGAGGAAATGAGGATGCTGTTTCCAAATCCTATTGGTGCCAGACGTAAAAAATTAATGCATAAAAAGAAGCAATCCAACATGGCCGCCATTGAAAGTGGTGGCTGCCTTATTAACTGAGAACAACGAGGGGGAAAGTAATATTGTGGTGTCATGTGGCTGAACGACAAAGGATCGCTAACGAGATCAAATATTGTGACTGCCCGGTATCGGTGCCGACAGAGGCGTTACGTGACCTTAGCTCTTGTTGTTCCAACTCTACTTTTTGCACAACTGAGAAATTCGTCGTTGAACTTTTTGCGGCCTTTAGTATTATGATAAAAAGTTAGAATAAATTGGTACTGTGAAACAGCTTTGCTAAGTGCCACAACGCATTTTAAACAAGTGTCAAAGTATGCAGTTGTTATGCCGCTTCTATATGCTAAAAAATCTCCAGTTTTTTCAGACAATGGAGATAGGAAAAACAAGAACTAAGGTCACAATTGCTGTACAACCGACAGTGAAACATTTTTGGGCCGGTTACTAAAAACAAAGAAAAACGTTCAACTAGCAACCAAGTGGCATCAAACGAAGCTGAAATTAGTAATCGTCCGAATACCAAATCAGCAATAACCATTTCCATATATCCTAAAGCGAGGTTTGGACGCCTTTACAGAGAAGCCGCATTAAGATAATTACCTCTTCCGTCCGTTTTTAGTCGTCCCCCGAGGCGCAGATATAAAGCTGCTCTTGTCCACAGCATCCGCTCTGCTCCGCTATTCTGACGGACAATGGCGTAAAACACTTTTTGCCTCTGTAGTCTTCTCCATAGCATCCGTTCCGCTCCGCCCCTCACTGCTGTAGAGGCAAAGAGAGTTTTTTATACGTCATTGTCCGTAAAATAGCGGAGCGGGTGCTGTGGACAAGAGCAGTTAGTTTGAAAGTATCATCAACAAGTTGAATGCATAAAACTTAATACAACAATGTTGTAAACTGAAAGTCTGTCATACCTTTGATAACATTTTGAGTCATCGCATTTGAAGTTTACATATTTCAGTGCCGATGGTTTATTATGTCCAAATATATAACCATACCGAAAAGAATGAATATTTTTAACCGACTAAAGAAATCAAATTTAACTGATTCATTCCCATGAGGCGCTGTGAGCGGTTCATCAGAAAAACATGCAACTGAAGCAGTAAGTAAAAATCACATTGAGAGGTGGTCTTACTTTGGCATTTTCTACATTTCCTCTACTCCTGTGTACTTTATTGCCTATCATCGTCTTTAGCTGAGCATTTTCTACATTTCCTATACTCCTGTGTACTTTATTGCCTATCATCGTCTTTAGCTGAGCATTTTCTACATTTCCTCTACTCCTGTGTACTTTATTGCCTATCATCGTCTTTAGCTGAGCATTTTCTACATTTCCTCTACTCCTGTGTATTTTATTGCCTATCATCGTCTTTAGCTGAGCATTTTCTACATTTCCTCTACTCCTGTGTACTTTATTGCCTATCATCGTCTTTAGCTGAGCATTTTCTACATTTCCTCTACTCCTGTGTACTTTATTGCCTATCATCGTCTTTAGCTGAGCATTTTCTACATTTCCTATACTCCTGTGTACTTTATTGCCTATCATCGTCTTTAGCTGAGCATTTTCTACATTTCCTATACTCCTGTGTACTTTATTGCCTATCATCGTCTTTAGCTGAGCATTTTCTACATTTCCTATACTCCTGTGTACTTTATTGCCTATCATCGTCTTTAGCTGAGCATTTTCTACATTTCCTATACTCCTGTGTACTTTATTGCCTATCATCGTCTTTAGCTGAGCATTTTCTACATTTCCTATACTCCTGTGTACTTTATTGCCTATCATCGTCTTTAGCTGAGCATTTTCTATATTTCCTATACTCCTGTGTATTTTATTGCCTATCATCCTCTTTAGCTGAGCATTTTCTACATTTCCTATACTCCTGTGTACTTTATTGCCTATCATCGTCTTTAGCTGAGCATTTTCTACATTTCCTATACTCCTGTGTATTTTATTGCCTATCATCCTCTTTAGCTGAGCATTTTTCTACATTTCCTATACTCCTGTGTACTTTATTGCCTATCATCGTCTTTAGCTGAGCATTTTCTACATTTCCTATACTCCTGTGTATTTTATTGCCTATCATCCTCTTTAGCTGAGCATTTTCTACATTTCCTATACTCCTGTGTAATTTATTGCCTATCATCGTCTTTAGCTGAGCATTTTCTACATTTCCTATACTCCTGTGTATTTTATTGCCTATCATCCTCTTTAGCTGAGCATTTTTCTACATTTCCTCTACTCCTGTGTACTTTATTGCCTATCATCCTCTTTAGCTGAGCAGTTTTCTACATTTCCTATACTCCTGTGTACTTTATTGCCTATCATCGTCTTTAGCTGAGCATTTTTCTACATTTCCTATACTCCTGTGTACTTTATTGCCTATCATCCTCTTTAGCTGAGCAGTTTTCTACATTTCCTATACTCCTGTGTACTTTATTGCCTATCATCCTCTTTAACTGAGCATTTTCTACATTTCCTATACTCCTGTGTACTTTATTGCCTGTCATCCTCTTTAGCTGAGCATTTTCTACATTTCCTATACTCCTGTGTACTTTATTGCCTATCATCCTCTTTAGCTGAGCAGTTTTCTACATTTCCTATACTCCTGTGTACTTTATTGCCTATCATCGTCTTTAGCTGAGCAGTTTTCTACATTTCCTCTACTCCTGTGTATTTTATTGCCTATCATCGTCTTTAGCTGAGCATTTTCTACATTTCCTCTACTCCTGTGTATTTTATTGCCTATCATCCTCTTTAGCTGAGCATTTTTCTACATTTCCTCTACTCCTGTGTATTTTATTGCCTATCATCCTCTTTAGCTGAGCATTTTTCTACATTTCCTCTACTCCTGTGTACTTTATTGCCTATCATCGTCTTTAGCTGAGCATTTTTCTACATTTCCTCTACTCCTGTGTACTTTATTGCCTATCATCGTCTTTAGCTGAGCATTTTTCTACATTTCCTCTACTCCTGTGTACTTTATTGCCTATCATCATCTTTAGCTGAGCATTTTTCTACATTTCCTCTACTCCTGTGTATTTTATTGCCTATCATCATCTTTAGCTGAGCATTTTCTACATTTCCTCTACTCCTGTGTATTTTATTGCCTATCATCATCTTTAGCTGAGCATTTTCTACATTTCCTATACTCCTGTGTATTTTATTGCCTATCATCCTCTTTAGCTGAGCATTTTTCTACATTTCCTATACTCCTGTGTATTTTATTGCCTATCATCATCTTTAGCTGAGCAGTTTTCTACATTTCCTATACTCCTGTGTATTTTATTGCCTATCATCATCTTTAGCTGAGCAGTTTTCTACATTTCCTATACTCCTGTGTATTTTATTGCCTATCATCATCTTTAGCTGAGCAGTTTTCTACGTTTCCTATACTCCTGTGTATTTTATTGCCTATCATCATCTTTAGCTGAGCATTTTCTACATTTCCTCTACTCCTGTGTATTTTATTGCCTATCATCATCTTTAGCTGAGCATTTTCTACATTTCCTATACTCCTGTGTATTTTATTGCCTATCATCATCTTTAGCTGAGCATTTTCTACATTTCCTCTACTCCTGTGTATTTTATTGCCTATCATCATCTTTAGCTGAGCAGTTTTCTACATTTCCTATACTCCTGTGTACTTTATTGCCTATCATCCTCTTTAGCTGAGCATTTTTCTACATTTCCTCTACTCCTGTGTATTTTATTGCCTATCATCGTCTTTAGCTGAGCATTTTCTACATTTCCTCTACTCCTGTGTACTTTATTGCCTATCATCCTCTTTAGCTGAGCATTTTTCTACATTTCCTCTACTCCTGTGTATTTTATTGCCTATCATCGTCTTTAGCTGAGCATTTTCTACATTTCCTCTACTCCTGTGTATTTTATTGCCTATCATCATCTTTAGCTGAGCATTTTCTACATTTCCTATACTCCTGTGTACTTTATTGCCTATCATCCTCTTTAGCTGAGCATTTTTCTACATTTCCTCTACTCCTGTGTATTTTATTGCCTATCATCATCTTTAGCTGAGCATTTTCTACATTTCCTATACTCCTGTGTATTTTATTGCCTATCATCCTCTTTAGCTGAGCAGTTTTCTACATTTCCTATACTCCTGTGTATTTTATTGCCTATCATCGTCTTTAGCTGAGCAGTTTTCTACATTTCCTATACTCCTGTGTATTTTATTGCCTATCATCCTCTTTAGCTGAGCAGTTTTCTACATTTCCTATACTCCTGTGTATTTTATTGCCTATCATCCTCTTTAGCTGAGCAGTTTTCTACATTTCCTATACTCCTGTGTATTTTATTGCCTATCATCCTCTTTAGCTGAGCAGTTTTCTACATTTCCTATACTCCTGTGTACTTTATTGCCTATCATCCTCTTTAGCTGAGCAGTTTTCTACATTTCCTATACTCCTGTGTACTTTATTGCCTATCATCGTCTTTAGCTGAGCATTTTCTACATTTCCTATACTCCTGTGTACTTTATTGCCTATCATCCTCTTTAGCTGAGCAGTTTTCTACATTTCCTATACTCCTGTGTACTTTATTGCCTATCATCGTCTTTAGCTGAGCAGTTTTCTACATTTCCTCTACTCCTGTGTACTTTATTGCCTATCATCATCTTTAGCTGAGCAGTTTTCTACATTTCCTCTACTCCTGTGTACTTTATTGCCTATCATCGTCTTTAGCTGAGCAGTTTTCTACATTTCCTATACTCCTGTGTACTTTATTGCCTATCATCGTCTTTAGCTGAGCAGTTTTCTACATTTCCTATACTCCTGTGTATTTTATTGCCTATCATCGTCTTTAACTGAGCAGTTTTCTACATTTCCTCTACTCCTGTGTATTTTATTGCCTATCATCGTCTTTAGCTGAGCATTTTCTACATTTCCTCTACTCCTGTGTATTTTATTGCCTATCATCATCTTTAGCTGAGCATTTTCTACATTTCCTATACTCCTGTGTACTTTATTGCCTATCATCCCCTTTAGCTGAGCATTTTTCTACATTTCCTCTACTCCTGTGTATTTTATTGCCTATCATCATCTTTAGCTGAGCATTTTCTACATTTCCTATACTCCTGTGTATTTTATTGCCTATCATCATCTTTAGCTGAGCATTTTCTACATTTCCTATACTCCTGTGTATTTTATTGCCTATCATCATCTTTAGCTGAGCATTTTCTACATTTCCTATACTCCTGTGTACTTTATTGCCTATCATCCTCTTTAGCTGAGCATTTTTCTACATTTCCTCTACTCCTGTGTATTTTATTGCCTATCATCCTCTTTAGCTGAGCAGTTTTCTACATTTCCTATACTCCTGTGTATTTTATTGCCTATCATCCTCTTTAGCTGAGCATTTTCTACATTTCCTCTACTCCTGTGTATTTTATTGCCTATCATCATCTTTAGCTGAGTATTTTCTACATTTCCTATACTCCTGTGTATTTTATTGCCTATCATCATCTTTAGCTGAGCATTTTCTACATTTCCTATACTCCTGTGTACTTTATTGCCTATCATCCTCTTTAGCTGAGCATTTTTCTACATTTCCTCTACTCCTGTGTATTTTATTGCCTATCATCCTCTTTAGCTGAGCATTTTCTACATTTCCTCTACTCCTGTGTACTTTATTGCCTATCATCGTCTTTAGCTGAGCATTTTCTACATTTCCTATACTCCTGTGTACTTTATGGCCTATCATCGTCTTTAGCTGAGCATTTTCTACATTTCCTCTACTCCTGTGTATTTTATTGCCTATCATCGTCTTTAGCTGAGCATTTTCTACATTTCCTCTACTCCTGTGTATTTTATTGCCTATCATCGTCTTTAGCTGAGCATTTTTCTACATTTCCTATACTCCTGTGTATTTTATTGCCTATCATCCTCTTTAGCTGAGCAGTTTTCTACATTTCCTATACTCCTGTGTATTTTATTGCCTATCATCCTCTTTAGCTGAGCATTTTCTACATTTCCTCTACTCCTGTGTACTTTATTGCCTATCATCCTCTTTAGCTGAGCATTTTTCTACATTTCCTATACTCCTGTGTACTTTATTGCCTATCATCGTCTTTAGCTGAGCAGTTTTCTACATTTCCTATACTCCTGTGTACTTTATTACCTATCATCGTCTTTAGCTGAGCAGTTTTCTACATTTCCTATACTCCTGTGTACTTTATTGCCTATCATCGTCTTTAGCTGAGCATTTTCTACATTTCCTCTACTCCTGTGTATTTTATTGCCTATCATCATCTTTAGCTGAGCAGTTTTCTACATTTCCTATACTCCTGTGTACTTTATTGCCTATCATCATCTTTAGCTGAGCATTTTCTACATTTCCTCTACTCCTGTGTATTTTATTGCCTATCATCATCTTTAGCTGAGCATTTTCTACATTTCCTATACTCCTGTGTACTTTATTGCCTATCATCATCTTTAGCTGAGCATTTTCTACATTTCCTATACTCCTGTGTACTTTATTGCCTATCATCGTCTTTAGCTGAGCATTTTCTACATTTCCTCTACTCCTGTGTACTTTATTGCCCATCATCATCTTTAGCTGAGCATTTTCTACATTTCCTATACTCCTGTGTACTTTATTGCCTATCATCATCTTTAGCTGAGCATTTTCTACATTTCCTATACTCCTGTGTACTTTATTGCCTATCATCATCTTTAGCTGAGCATTTTCTACATTTCCTCTACTCCTGTGTACTTTATTGCCCATCATCATCTTTAGCTGAGCATTTTCTACATTTCCTCTACTCCTGTGTATTTTATTGCCTATCATCATCTTTAGCTGAGCATTTTCTACATTTCCTCTACTCCTGTGTACTTTATTGCCCATCATCATCTTTAGCTGAGCATTTTCTACATTTCCTCTACTCCTGTGTACTTTATTGCCCATCATCATCTTTAGCTGAGCATTTTCTACATTTCCTCTACTCCTGTGTACTTTATTGCCCATCATCATCTTTAGCTGAGCATTTTCTACATTTCCTCTACTCCTGTGTATTTTATTGCCTATCATCGTCTTTAGCTGAGCATTTTTCTACATTTCCTATACTCCTGTGTATTTTATTGCCCATCATCATCTTTAGCTGAGCATTTTCTACATTTCCTCTACTCCTGTGTATTTTATTGCCTATCATCATCTTTAGCTGAGCATTTTCTACATTTCCTCTACTCCTGTGTACTTTATTGCCTATCATCATCTTTAGCTGAGCATTTTCTACATTTCCTCTACTCCTGTGTATTTTATTGCCCATCATCATCTTTAGCTGAGCATTTTTCTACATTTCCTATACTCCTGTGTATTTTATTGCCTATCATCATCTTTAGCTGAGCATTTTTCTACATTTCCTATACTCCTGTGTATTTTATTGCCCATCATCATCTTTAGCTGAGCATTTTTCTACATTTCCTCTACTCCTGTGTATTTTATTGCCCATCATCATCTTTAGCTGAGCATTTTTCTGCTCTTGGCATTTGCACCTTTTTTTTATTTTTCATTTTTTCTTGTTCTTGTTTTTGGTTGTTCTTTGTTTAGGTGCTCGATCCCGCCTACCATTGGATCAGGGACAGGAAATTCCACCAACTTTCCAACATACTTGCGCCAACGGGGAATCGCAACCGGTGTCTTCGGCATGAGAGGTGAACACCTTGATTGTCCACCAACGTGCCGGCTATTATCGACACATGGAGACGGCAGAATGAAAAACTAGACGGCCGATGCTGTTACAAAAAAAAACAAAAAAAACAAGAGACCTGGAACGAAATGGATGCGGAAGAGCTATTATCTCAATTTACAACTTTCGTTAACTTCGTGTAGCTCGTCTGTAAGAAAATTCAGTGAAATAATGATTTCCCAGTCGCATGATGTAGTCCAGTGGTTCTCAATCTTTTTTAGTCAATCGCCCCCTTAGGCGCCAAATTTTCTGTCATCGTACCCTTTTACACCCCTCCCCCCCTTTTCCTTACCCAAACCCAACAGATACATTTCACAAGAAGACAGACTACACACAAATTGTATGTTGAAAATTTGAAAGTTTTGTGAATTGCAATAGGTGTCTTGGTTATTCAGTATGAAACAGCAAGCTTTCGCTATAAAATGCACTGAAAAAAAGTAGGCTTTTTCTGTGACTGAGACCCATCTACTGCCGCTGTTTAACAGGTGAGGGATTACCCTGAACCCCTACCCCCAATAATCCTGAATTCATGTTTTCGCCCCCCCCCCCAACAAATCGGCCCCCTCATGGTCCCCCCCCCCTTTGGAAATCAAAATCGCCCCCCCCCCCCGCCTCCGGAGGTTATATCACCCACCTTGAGAACCTCTGATGTAGTCTGTTTCGCAGAATAGACAGATTAAAAACCACAGAGTTTTTTTCACCAAGATGTGATTGATCCGAGCAAATTTCGCATGAATGTTTCACAGAATGAGCAAAAATAATAAGCACTAAGTTCTTCCACAGTTTTGATTGACCCGAGCAAACTTAGCACTTTGAAGAATGCTGACTGTTGCTGGTACATGTATTTATCAGTCAGGTTACATTTGATCCTATATCAATGGGATAAATTGTCTTACGTCAGCAAGGAGCACAGAGACAGAGAGTGAATGAGGGAGTGCGTTGCTTTTTTTTTTTAACTTTTATTTTCTAATGCTTTATTATTATACTGGATGAAGTTCCCGGCATTATCCGGGATAACCTGTGAACCCACCGTTCCCTCTTTTTGGTCTAGAAAGCTTCCCAGATTCTTCAGATTTACTACAGATTTCGTACGCACCAGAGCACTATGCACTCTTTCTTGGTAAAGAAACTGCGCGCACCAAATTGAATGCGTATTAATACATCGTTCCCGGTGCGGTGGGCTTACTACAGGGAGCCAAAACAAAGATCATTGTAGTTTACATTTTTACAACTTTTATTTCAAAATACCTGAAACTTGAATAAACATAATCGATCGATACAAACGCGATTGGGCTGGATTAGTTGACACTTAAGAAAATTAATTTTATAATTTTTTAAACTGTCATTTAGGCTGTAGCGTCGAGCAAAAAAAGGTGCGAAATTACACCACAATGAATTACTCCCGCCACTATTTTTTTTTTATATAATACTAGATGAAGTTCCCGGCATTATCCTGGATAAACCTGTGACCCCACCGTTCCATCTCTCTCTCTCTCTCTCTCTTTTTGGTCTAGAAAGTTTCCCATATTCTACAGTCTTACTACAGATTTCATGCGCATCCTACGCATTCATTTCTGGTAGGGAAATTGCCCGCACCGAACTGAACATCGTTTCCGGTGCGGTGAGCTTATTACTGGGAGCCAAAACAAAGATCATTGTATTTTACTTTTTTGCGACTTTTAATTCAAAAATACTTGAAACTTGAATCAACATAATCGGTCGATACAAAAGCGATTGGACTGGATTAGTTGGCATTTAAGAAAATTTATTTTATAACTTTTGAAACTGTCATTTAGGCTGCAGAGTCGAGCAAAAAAAGGGGCAAAATTGCACCACAATGAATCACTCCCACCACTATTTTTTTTTTATAATAAGATAATAAGATAGGTGTTCGCCTCTCATGCCAAAGGTACCGGGTTCGATACCCGGTCGGTGCAGGTATGCTGGAATTTTAGGGATTTTTCTCATGATTATTATCCTGTCCCTGTTCCTATGGTAGGTAGGATCGAGCATCTAGTCTTCCCGGATGCGGACGAAATACTGGGTTGGCAAGTGTGCACGTTGCGTTCGTTGACGATACTTTGGTAGTTGGAAGTTGAGAAGAGCAGGCATAACAAGGCCGCTGCCAGGGCAAAATTATAGGAAAATAATTCCTACCACCCCCACCCCCATCCCCCCCCCCCAAAACGGCCGGGGCTGCACTGTGACGACGACGGGTCTGTTCCGGTTGCAGGTGGGCTGCAAAGATACCGAGGCAAATTTCCCAAATGGGCTCGAAGAAGTATGCAAATATACAAAATACGAAATATATTATACATCATTCTTGAGTATACGGTGAACTGGTCGTTTGGCCTACGATAATTGAATTGTTGAGTCACTACAGTCTTAGGAAACAGTGACGAAATACGGGTTTTGTTTTTAATTATGTATTTTCTCTTTTATTTTTTCTCCTCAGACCCACAAACTTCTGGCCAGCATTTGGTAGACATTTACAAGGTCATATATTATTTAGGAAATTCATTATCCGCAAAATTCTCGAATTTTGACCCCGTCTCCACCTGATGCGATTGAGATTCATAATTTTTGCTCAATTTTTCCAGTTCCTTAGCAAAAGATGATGAAAATGCTAATTCTCTTTATGTGAACTTTTGAAGATTTTTTTGGTGGTTCCAAATAAATCACAGTGAATTCAATCTCCACGCTCTTTAAGAACGAAGGGGGAAATATTTATGTGGTTCCGTAAACTCACATAATGCAGTAACGGGTGCATAATCATTTTTCTTTAATTAGGAAAATTTGGTAATACCAAATGTGCTTACGCAGTGACTGGCCCAGCAAGTGCCCCTTCGAAAATAGTCTGTCTCTCCAATACAGAATTACCCAAATAGTGTGTAGTTCTGATACAGATTTTCCCAAATAATCTGCAGATCTGAAAAATAGTTTGTAGATGATATAGGATTTCCCCAAACAGTCTATAGATCTGATACAGGACTTCCCAAATAGTCCGTAGATCTGATACAGAATTCCCAGATCACCTAAACATGACCAGTCTTCGCTGTCAGCGCTTCGCTTTGCTTCTCCTGCTGATGAATCTACGCGGAGAAGCGCAAGGCAAAATTCCTATTTACATAGCCGGGCTCTGGCCTATGACGGGGAGAGGTTGGCTAGGCGGTCTGGAAGCTCTGCCAGCTCTCAGGTTTGCTGTGGACCTTCTGAACAACTCTACAGAGATCTTACCGGAGCATGAGATACACCTAATCTGGCGGGACACGCAGGTAGAAAAACGTCCTTAACAAGTATGTTTCACATCCGTCACAAACAGTTGTGGTAGAACCCCCCCCCCACCCACCCCAAATCCCAAGTGCACGGCAGCTGAGCACTCGCATTTGCTAAGATTGGTTATAATCCAAGAAGAGGAATTGGAACGAGCCATAATTATGGTCTTGGAATTTCCGACAAGCGACGAAATCAATTTCAAAATTTCTCAAGAACGCACATTCTGTGCAGGGCCGTCTTAACGCTTGGGCATGTTGGGCAGTTTTCCAGGGGCCCCAAGGATTTAGGGGGGGGGAGAGAGAGAGAGAGGGTCATGCATGCAAATTTACATTGGTTTTTAAACATGGAGGGAATTCCTAAGCATTACACTGATCTTACGGTTTTACACAGTCGCGGCTGTCGCGCAGAAGAACTTGGAGAGTTTTTGCAGGGTACAGGAAGGAGCATAAATGATGGCTACACTCATGAGTTGTGTGGGAGAATTTCTGATTGGTTGCCTAGGGGGCGGACCGTAGTCTATTGCTTTGCCTGGGGGCCCATGATGATGTTAAGATGGCTCTGATTTTGTGACGTCAAGTGAAACAGATCAGTACTCTTATACACAACTGTTGCATTCAGCCCTTTGTCATGAGTTCAGATCAATGAATTCTCCCGATCGTTTGTACAGAAGACTAAATCGAGACCCAGAATACCGAGACAATCAGTTCGTCATATTCCGCCCGCCGACTTGCGAGTGTGTCATCGATGTTAACAATGCAACAATTCGCACCACTCCTTCTTAATTGAACAAAAAAAGAGTAGTACTCACCGCATTTATCCGTGTGCAATTTGTGGACATATAGTGCAAGAAGGAATGCTTCGTCTCCATATTCTGTATTTCGGGACTGAGTTATCAATTTATTAAAGTGAACATTTACACATATCAGTACCACACTGCCATTTTACGAAAGAAAACGGCAAATGTCCTTCTAATTCAAATTCATGGGCGGCGAGCCATCTGTCCGGCGCCTACATCAGCTCTGGTCTGTTTCACCCCTCAGATACGTTAAGAAAACCCTTATATAGAAGGACTGTTAGCTAACGTCCTTGGTAACGAGAGCACGCAAGACAAAACGAAATGGCGGAAATGAACACGATCTGATATGTTACGCTAGGGCAGTGGTCACCAAACTTTTTTCACAGAGGGCCGGATAACTGACAGACTTACAAGCGCGGGCCGCATAATGCCGCAGTCTCACCAAGAAAACTCGCATGCGATTTTGATAATTATGAAGCTCGTGCGTGCTGAGGCGTGCTGAGGCGTGTTTTGACACGTGTTTTTGGCCCTCACACACCAACTCGTGTCAAACTCGTGCCTAGCTGCAGAAAAATAGCTCCAGCCTTATTTTTTCGGCAAGTCGTGTGCGATTTCTTGACATGCGAGCGGAGGCGTTCGCCTGGGTTCGTGTCAGCACGCACCAAACTGATGCGCGCGCATCCACTCAGGAATGTGAAAAATTCGCACACGAGCTCACGCGTACGTGGCAGCCTACTCGTGCGTGTTGACACAAGCCCACACGTTCGTGTCGACTCGCGCACGAGTACAGTGAGACTACCCTATATATAGGGCCTGCTTGTGTTATTTCGCTTGGCTCCCGCTTTTATACTTGTCCTCCTCCTCCACAATTCGTGCGAGTATAGCACAACTCGTGTGCGAATTGTGCAATTTGGGCCTCAAATCAGTCCTGGCGGGAGGGGGCGAAGGTTATTCGTGTGCGAGTCGTGTGGGCACGCGTGGGCTCGTGCACGAACGTGTCAGCTCTTGTGCGAATTTTGCTCGTGTGCGTGTGGACACGTACGTACACGACTTAATTTGACACGTTCGCACACGAGTTTTCTTGGTGAGACTGCGGCATCTGTTCAATACTTGCGAGCCAGAAGAACAACTCCACAGCTCTAGATATCCCTGGTTTCATCAAACAAAATCAAGTACCATGGCGGGCCGTAGTTTGGTGACCCCTGCGCGAGGGTATTGGTAGGTTTGGATGTTCGTTATTCTGAACATTGCTAGGGCGTCTTGTGTGTGTGTGTGAGTGTGTGTGTGTGTAGGGGATTTGGGAGGAGGGGGGAGAGAGAGTTGAAGACTTATCTAACATTTCATGTACATATAAAAACAATATGAGTATTCACACTATAAAATGTGATGAGTAGATTATTGTTTGTCATGCTGACCTATGATTTTTTTTCCCACAGAATATTCCCACTGTTGGCACTCGCAAGTTCTTTGATTTGGTGTCCAGTGAACCCACAAAGGTATTTATGATTGGTCCAGCTACCTCCCGCTGTGCACTTCATGTTTCTGTAGCTGCCACAAGTTGGAATTTGGTGCATGTAAGAATATTCATTCATTCATTCATTCATTCATTCATTCATTCATTCATTCATTCATTCATCCATGCATTCATTCATTCATTCATTCATTCATTCATTCACATCTGCATTGATAAAGTAAAGCGTCGTCCATTTACTCACTCGCGTATTTATTTATTAATTTGTTCATCCAACAACCAATCATTTGCAACTAATTAGTAAAAGAGTGGTGATCATTATTATAATTTTTGCATAATTCAATTATAATCCAGATAAGAAGAATTAGCATATTTCGTTCCATCAAATAAGCTGTAAAAGGTGAATCTGTTAGGTTCTGGATTAGTGTATGCGGTCATTTTCGGTAACGCTGCAGATGTAGTATATCATACTGACACTATTCGAATCTGTTGTAGGTTAGCGTAGACGGTCTTTTTCGGTAACACGGCAGTTATAATATGTCAATACTTTCATCATGATGATACTATTTATTTTGAATTTAATATAGAATGGCAGGTACGGTCTTTTTCGGTAACACGGCAAATATAATATACATATTTTTTTTCTCATCATTTTGATACTATTTGAATCTAACCTAGAAAGGCATGTGTGCCTTTTTCTATAACACGGCAGATTTTATGTATCAATACCATGTCATCATACTGACACTATTCGATTCTGTTCAAGGTAAGCGTAGACGGCAGAGTACACGGTCTTTTTCGGTAACACGGCAAATGCACTAAAATCAATACCTTTCATCATATTGATACCATTTACATCTAACCAAAATTGGCACGTACATTCTTTTTCGGTAACACGGCAGGTATACTATATCAATACCCCGTCATCACACTGAAACTATTTCAGATGTCGTTCGCTGCCCGCTCTACAGATCTGGAGGACAAGGATTTGTATCCATATTTCTTCCGCACGGTTCCGGCTGATAATTCCATTAATCCGGCATGTCTGGCTATCTTGAAGAAATTTCAGTGGAACAGACTGGCTATGGTGTATCAATATCACAATGGCAACGTTTACGAAAAGGTGGGTTTTCTGTTCGTTCAATTTCCATTTCTTTCACCCATTTCTTCAGTCGTTCGTCTGATATTTCTATTTCACGTGTTGAAAGTCCTTATTTCAGGATGATCACAGCCATTGGCTTTGGGGCGTGAAATTTCTATTCCACTCACTCAATCTTTTGTATTATATTATCTGATATTTCTGATTTCGAAATTCGTCATTTCGACCAGTCTATCATTTTGAAATCATCATCATAATTTGTGATTGGTTTGGCTTTTTATAGACTAATTTACATACGTATAACCTGGAAGAAAAACAGTGCTCATCATATCCTTTACTGGAAAGAAACAAAAAAAGAAAGAAGTTAACAACAGAAAAATATGATTTTATCGTAATTTGACATATTCTGTATTTCGGGACTGAGTTATCAATTTATTAAAGTGAACATTTACACATATCAGTACCACACTGCCATTTTACGAAAGAAAACAGCAAATGTCCTTCTAGTTCAAATTCATGGGCGGCGAGCCATCTGTCCGGCGCCTACATCAGCTCTGGTCTGTTTCACCCCATAGATACGGGAGATTTTATGTAAAGATCAGTGAAGTGAAAGATATCATGTTCCTTCCCCTCACGAAAGTGAACCGGTTCTGCAATAAGAAGATGGTGTATATGGCAGTCAAAGTTCTTGTTTGTTGTATCTCCGTTTTAAGAAAAAAAAAAAATACAACCTGTCCTTCAGTACCAAGCAGAGGTATAACAAATGCACTCTTTGACACTTGTTTAAAATGCGTTGTGACACTTATCAAGCTGTTTCACAGTTTCATTTTTATTCTAACTTTTTATCATAAATACTAAAGCTGCAGATGTTTAACGTCGAATTTCTCAGTTGTGTAAAAAGTGGAAGTGGAACAACTAAGAACAAAGGTCGCCGTATGGTACTTTTGACGATTGAAACTTGCACTTCTTCAATTTCTCAGACAATCAAGGTACTGGGTAGAATGTTGTTAGGAGAGAAGTACTCGATACTGACCACTGAAGTTGTCACAGAGGGAGACACCAAGCAGATTGGCTTGGTCATCAGGCGATTAAAGGTGAAACAACTCTCGTCCACATTTTGGCATTAAATTTGCATGTGTGTGTGAAGTCTATCTATCTGTCTGTCTGTCAATGTCTGTCTGTTGTCTGTCTGTCTATTTCTGTCTATATGTCTGTCTTTCCCAGCTCTCTTTGTTGCCCTTTCTCTGTCTCTCTCTTTCTCTTTCTTTCCTCTCTTCCTCTCCCCTCTTCTCCTTGCCCCTCTGTCTCTCTTTCTCTCTCACTGGATGTTACAGATACCTTTATTTGAGATAAGAAGCCAAAATCTGAGTATGTGAGTGTGTATGTGGATTTGGTAATAAATGCTTGAAGGGCCGTAAAGTATGATCTGCCGGAAACTTATTTTGTTCCTACACTTTAGAGAAAATTTTGATTTTTCCCAGGAACTCGATGCTCGAATTATCGTTGGTAATTTCTTCTTCAACGCCCTGACCGAAGTATTTTGTGAAGTGAGTACTGTAAAATAATTGTTCATGACTGTACAGATGTGCCTTGGTGAGTAAATATTACACAGATTCACATAGACTACCCAAAAATAGACAGACAGAAAGACAGACAGACAGACAGACAGGAAGGCAGACAGACACAGAAAGTGAAGATGTGTAGATTTTGTATATTACAAAGTGTTTTGCCAAGTGAGTACGCTAAATAGTTCACGACTATTCAGATGTACATTGTGTACAAATGTGTACTTTTGAGCTATTTGTTACAATAAATGGTAGAAACAGATCAGAAAAGTTACAAAAAAACAAACCACAAGAGAATTTGGATTACGGCAAAGTTTTGTGGCTGCACATGCACAGCCGCTGTGCGTGCCAGAAAACAAATCTGTGCAGGTGTTGCCCGCTCAGCCGCAGTGCACTGGCAAGTTGGGCAGGGGGGGGGGGGGGTGCTGTGCCGTCAATATCACAATTATGTTGGGTGATCTACGTGAAACAAACTAATTTGGGCCATGTAGCCAGAATATTTGTGTCTGTCTGTCTGTCTATTTATCTATCGGTCTTTCTGTCTGTCAGTCTCTCTGTGTGTCCGTATGCCTGCCTGCCTACCTGCCCGTCTGTCTGTCTGTCTGTGTAAGTTACGATTACAAGAATAATAACAATATCTTCCTCACCCTGAATTGTCCAGGCCTACAAACAGGGACTTGCCTCTCCCAAACATGTGTGGATCATCCCTCAGCTCATCTCCTCTTACAAATGGTGGCTTTCCAGTTCAGGCAACTGTACACAAGAAGAAATGAGCGTAAGTCGTGGTGTGAGCAAAGATACTAGATAATGATGAAATAGAACAGTCCCTTTTTCGCGCCTCTAAAAAAAGTGTGCAGACTGTTTGGGCGCTGATCAGGGGCGAGGCCCATGCGTGCTGCACGAACAGAGTGCTTGGTATGATGATAAAGTAACAATACGGTGTTGTTGCAGTGCTACCCGGGACTAAACAAAAAAAATTGTCATTTTCTGGGTACTGGGTTATAATTGACAGAGAAATTGGTTTGCTCCTCTCTCTCTCTCTCTCTCTCTCTCTCTCTCTCTCTCTCTCTCTCTCTCTCTCTCTCTCTCTCTCTCTCTCTCTCTCTCCCTCTCCCTCTTTCTCTTCTCTTTCTACCGCCACCTGTCTATCTATCTATCTATCTATCTATCTATCTATCTATCTATCTATCTATCTATCTATCTGTCTATCTGTCTGCCTGCCTGCAAGTCTGTCTGGCTGTCTGTTTGTCTGTCTGTCTGCCTGTTTGTCTGTCTGTCTGTCTATTGACAGAAACAATACGAAAAGAAATTAACTCTTGCATAAAGGAAAGCCAGACAGGTTGATTTAAATTGTTGTTATTTGTTTAGCCTTTGCTCATATTTTCAATTATCTGAAGCGGCCGGGATCGGTAAACAAGAAAACAAACAACAACCAAATATTTAAATACCACCTTGTTATAATAAACATTCATATTTCCGCCTACATGGAAAATGTCACCGGTCCAACACCAGAGGGCTGATTCCATTCTTTCTTTAAAGTGCATTACTTGGCCCGCTGACTCGGGGAATACACAGATGTGATTTTGGAGTTGAATTTTGACCACCAATGTGTAAACTGAGGCGCAGAACGAAATTCTCTGTCATACTTTTTAATTCTACTGGAAGAGGATGCGTCTCTTGTTCGGCTCAAAATGTCGGAACACTTTTTTCTGTTCAACTCATTTGTGGTTCAAAATCAACGAAAATATTAAAAATGTAGCGAATTACAAGACCTTTCAAAATATACCCACATACACCTTTACGTCTATCTATGCGTAGTATGATATTTTGTAGAGTTGGGGGCTCAGCGCTTAAAAAGTCTTTCATGATTAGATTGGAGGCCTTACTTCCTTTCAGGATTAACTATGCTTTGTTATTCAGACGTTGACAGTCGAAAAAGTTCAATGAAAGGATTGGATCTTAATAATCATACCTTGTTCTGACCTACAAATGTTTTCTCCAGGAGGCTGCCAGCTACACAATCGCCGTGAGTTCATTGACCAGTACTACAGACGATAAAGGCGCTTTTGGAGTGGTAAGTTTGCTTGTGTTCGGCCACTCGATACTGTAAAGTCGGTCAGACATCTGGAGACGAACCCGTGGGTGTAAGTGTGTTTGAATGAATGGAGCCTATGTTGATGAATGGAGGCGGGGAGTTGAGGGCTGGAGAAGTGGGGTGTGATGGATTTATGAACGAGTGGGTGGGTAAGGCTGGAAGGATAGATGAAATATGAAGGGTGGACGATGGGTGGGTGGATATTCTGGTGAACTGACGAAATATTTGGTAAGCAGAAGCTGTGGAGAGTCATGCCAAGCCAGCATTCCTACGACGATCCGACGTAGATTTGTTTAAGATTTCTGTTGGGTTGGTGGAATTAATGTAAGGGCAGGTCCCTTACATCAAACCAACGTGGGCGTAATGTCCTGACCAGTGGAGTGGACCAGCGGACCTACACAGGAATGATGTCATTCCTGTTCGCAAAGTTGACGTCAATCCCACAGGTCGGACTTCCATAGGGTTGCTGGCTGGGTGCAATTTGTGTGCGTTGTCCTAGATAAATGTACCTTCGTCAATCCGATGTAAAGTTGAATAAGATTTCCTTGAGTTGGTGGGATTACCGCTGGGGCGAGTTCCCAACATCTAACTGAGGTGGGCGTAATATTATGACCAGTGGACCAAAGTAGGAACGATGTTATTCCTATAATAATGGTAGATTTGACGTCAATCCCACGGGTTGGAACCCATAGTGTTGCTGGCTGGGTACATTTTGTGTTCGATGTCCTAAACATATGTACCGATCCGAACGGCCACGGAAGGCACTGTGAGTACGGAAAGTACAGGCGGAGAAAGTGCTGTGGGCGGGATCACAGACTAGGGAACTACCAGGAGCGAAAGATGCCATTTTTCGTGACTACAGACCCCGTGCTGGGGCCATACAGCACAGGGGCGCGTCCCCTGGGTGGCGGATAGAGGAGCCCCGAAAAAAAAAGGGGTTGCACCTAGAAGGTGCCGTGGACCAACATGGCCCGGGCAGATGGGGCTCGTGAGCAATGTCAAGCAACCTATCTAAGAGAAGGAAAACTCTGACTCCAAACCCGGCTAGATAGAGACCGTAAGCACCGAAAGGCAGTCTAAATAGGAGATGGAAAACTCCGAACTTAAACCTCTGCTGCCTTGTAGAAGATCCTGACAGATCAAAGGCTAAGGAAGCACATCCTGACAGAAAAGCAGGCCAAAGCCGGAGTCACTGGACCGAAAGGTGCAGATAGACCAGACTGGTGTAACAACCTTGCCTGAAAACTGCAGTGACACGCACCAACCCCCTAAAGGGGGAACGCAGAAGAAGAAGAAGTGACTACAGAAAGTACGATCCTGTGCTTTGGAATTCCGTAAGGTTTGCTGGCTAGGTTCTTTTCTTTTGAGGTGGGTGGTGGCGGAGTGGCTGAGTGGTTAAGAGAGTTGGTTTTCTTCTTCCTGGCGTGACGGTTCGTGCCATAGCAGAGGTCGCGGGTTCAACCCCCGCCCGGGATCACTTGTCTTTCTTCTTACTTTCACTCCCACCTTTCTGGGTACTGACTAGGCATACACTTGAAAAACGCCCCACCTTTATCATAAATGGACTGTCACAAATCCCAGATTGGGAAATGTAATAGTTTATGACAGGACGACAATCACGAACAAACAAGTTTAACACTTAACAAAACAACCCATCAGACTCACACATTTATTAAACATAATTATACATATAATAGCGCAATTACATATATTATATTATTGAAATGACTGCCGTACAACGGCCTTATTCTCACACACACTCTCCCTCGGATCCACAATCCGGTAGTTACTCCTAAAGGCACTTCGGCCTCAGCCTCTCCCCTCAGGGTCTTAATAGCACATTAATAATTTACTGGCACCGCAGTCTCTCAATATCACCTTCCTATTGTCATACACCTTAGCACTCCCCTAGCACCTCAGCAGGGCAATAACACATTATTATTTCCATAGCCATCAACATGGCAACAACATAGTATCAGTTCACTAGCCTATCAACATGGCAACAATATAGTATCTCATTCACTCTCATATCTACGTCCCTGTCCGTGGCCTGACTGCCACGACTTTATGTGCCTCTACTGTCCTGCACTGACAGCCTCACTTCTGGCCTATGTGTGGCCTCCGGCCCTATGCTGGCCTATCCCCTGTGCTCATCGAGGTGGCTCTGCGGCCCGTCCCCGACACCTACAAGAATAACATTACATTGGTATAATACCCTACCATTTCTATTCACTCCACCTCTCCTTACAATCCATGAAGCGTACACACACTAGTTCACCTTCCACTCACCACACATCTTACGGTAACACACTTCCATCGGAGTACACACTACTCACTCGCGCTACAAATCCATGAACTCACTTTCATCTATCGCTCATGGCGCACATTGCTATATCCAATATCAAGGACTTCCACATTCCTCACATATACTTATTCACATCATGGTAATAGACGAATATAATATAATACATCAATCATAATAATCAATCAACGTTCTACATACCAGTCATAACTGGAAAGACTCTCACTAGTCTTCTCGACTGCTTCCCCTTTATGTCCGCCCGATGGGCTCTTATGCACAGGTCCGATCCCTAGGACCTTCTAACTTGCAGTGATAGTAATACCGCGCTTTCGCCTCATTCAGACTCTCCCACTACTCACAACAGCACGCTTAACCCACTTGTCTGCATGAGTTATTTTTACTCTTCCCCTTTCACGTCTTTTCCTATCCGTCTGTCGTGAGCTCTTCTTATTCTACACCCGCTCTGTAGCAATCCCCTTAATTGCACTCACTCCACTCGTGACATCATCCCCCACCCCAAAAAAATTAATGCAATTAATTTCAAATCGCATCAAGATGACTGTCAACGAGTGAGCGTGAGCAATACCTACACTAAAAAAACTGACCTAGCATTTCCCCTAGTATATAGAATACCGAAATCAGGGGAAAACATGGGGATCAATATGGCCTGCAATATGCATATATGTGTCACATCATGAATCGCTAACTAATCACAATACTTAATACAGAATCAAAACCCAATCAACCTATCAACCATCCTTCATATCATATTTATAATGTCAATATTTTAAAGTCGACTCATTCACACAAATCCTGTCAATGTTCCTGTCCTCCGATGTATAAGCTCCTGAAATCTTCCCCTAGGCTCGACTAAGGTAGTCGGCGATATGATTGCTGGTTCCTGGAATTGGTTGAATAACGAAGGTATACGGCTGCAAAGCCAATGCCCATCTAGACCAGCGTGGGCTGGACGAACGATTCTTCGACAAAAATGTCAGTGGCTTGTGGTCTGTCTGGATACAAAATTCTCGTCCCATGAGATAACGTCCTAGTTTCTGGACGGACCAGACAATGGCAAGACACTCACGCTCTATCACAGAATACTTTCTTTCTCTCTGCAATAACTTCCTACTGACATAACATACAGGATGGAGACATTCGTTCTTCTCCTGTAGAAGACAAGCGCCGACACCAGAGTCCGACGCATCCATTCTGAGGATAAAATTAGATCGAAAATCGGGTAATATCAAAATGGGTGACGATGATAATGCTGTCACCAAATTATCAAATGATGTCTGACATTCAGACGTCCACTGGACCTTATCGGGTTGTCCCTTCTTAGTAAGGTCAGTAAGAGAAGATGACAAGGAGGAAAAATTTGGAATGAACTTTCTGTAATAATTTAAAATTCCCACTAAGCTTCTGACTTGTTTCTTTGTTTTAGGGATTTGCAACCCTACTAACTTGTCAATTTTTGTTACTTCAGGTCTCTGAACACCTCTACCCACAATATGTCCTAAGAATATTATCTCTGGACATGCCAAATCCATCTTTGCGGGTTTAGCAGTTAACCCAAAATGACGTAATCGTTGAAAAACTACTGTTAGTGTCTGAATATGATCAGACCATGTCGACGTATGACATGCTATATCGTCAAAGAATGACACGACATTAGGTATGTCCTTTAATACCAGTATGATAATACAGATACTCTGGTCTCTCATGAAACCTCTGCAGCATATCAACGTGGAAAAGCTTTACTGATCCATCAATGTGGATAGCGTAATCTACCTTCGAAACAATTCGCTCAATAACATAAGGACCTTTCCATGTCATCAATAACTTATTATGGTCCGTAGTTAACAACAATAGGACCTTGTCTCCTGGCTTAAAAATTCTCAGTTTGGACCCTCTATCTTTATAGTTCTTTGCTCTGCTGAAGCGATACTGGACGCTTCTTCTGCTATAGTGCGCGCTGAAGATAATCTTTCTCTTAAATCAACAAGGTCTATCGAAACCTTTTTAACCGGTTCCGAAACCGTGGGGATCTTTTGACGAGGAGCCTGGGGTGAACGACCCTTATGCGTCGTCTTTTGGCACGCACTGCATGTCTTACAATATAAACGTACATCTCTGTATACTGATGGCCAATAAAAATCTTTCAGAACTCTCTGCTTGGTTCTAGCACTTCCCATATGACCCGCTAATGGAACATCATGGGCCAGACGCAATACTGTAGCAATTAACGACCGTGGCACGACGACCTGCTTTTGAACGGAAGCCACTGTGACGTACATACGGAACAGAATGCCCCCCTGGACAAAAAAAGAAGATGACCCGTTCTTATATCTCCTCGTTTTCTCGGTTCGCGCTTCCCCAAAACATGGGTTTAATGATGGGTCCCCCCTTTGTAATCTCGCCAAGCGCTCTGGCGTGATATCTAGGTTGACCGCTGGCGTCGCCAAAGGTCTAATCTTATCTTTATCCGCTACCCGTCGACGTGTTTCGACCGCGGCGCAAAAGTCAATACCTTTTGATTGCGACCATGCTTGCACGTTCTCATCGGAAGGGGAAACTACCCGAGATACGTTCCCAATGATGAGCTGGGCGCCTGGAAAACAACCAACGACTGCTTCGACTTCCCCGCTAAGGAAAGGTGTATCTATCATTATTCTTGCCATGGGTAATTTCTCAATGGCCCCCGAAAATTGGATGCACGGGACAGTCTCACCTGTAAGCTGTGAATCCCGAATGCAGTCCCTATGCACTCCCACAACGGTAGATCCTGTATCTCGTAAAACCGAGACCGGTTCGTCCCCAACAAACCCCGGATAAACCCTAAGACCACCTCCTGTATGACATGAATTTATAACGGGGATCTTTCTCCCACAAGGTAAAACACCGGAAGATAATAACTTCTCACAACTGGGACACTTAGAATACTGTCCGCCTCCGTTGTCCGATGTAACGCACGCAGCCGCATGATGAAATTTATTTGGGGAACATGGACTGGAGGTACTGTCCGCGTTCGCCGCTATCCTACCTGCAGGGCAGTTCACGCTGATGTGATCTGCTCTTCCGCAGTTCCAACACTTCGCGGCCCTACACTCGCGGGAAAAGTGACCCACGCGTCCGCAAGTCCAACACTCCGCTCCCTGTGCTGCCCTAGGCCTGGGTCCCCGTGACCCCTCGCGACCGGAACTAGAGTCCCTATGCCGTCGGTCATCGGCAAAGGTCACAACTCGCCCCCGGCCATTACCGCGACCTAGCCCTCCTGCTCGGTCAAACTTACCGGATCCATATGCCGGTGATTGGTGATAGCCCCTACGCTGCCCCTGGGCTTGCCCACTATAGGCACCACGCTGACGCGACCTGTCCCCAAGTCCTGCCGGCGACCCCTCGACAACGGCGACGTACCCAGCATCTTGGACGTACGCCCTGGCGACTGGTTTGGACGGATGCGCCGTACGGTATGCCTCCGCCAACTTAGACGCCTCCTGCACCGTCGCGGGTTCGTTCTCTTTCAGGAAAGCCACCAGATCTTTGTGGCACGACGCGTACAGCTGGTCCCGGATCATTAAGTCTTTCAGTTTAGCGAAATCCGTGCCCACATGCGCCAAGTCTACCCAGTTCGCGAAATACTCCGTTAGTCTCGCGACGAAGGCAGCAAAGTCCTCCCTGGTATCTGCGCGTGCTCGCCTAAACTGCTCCCGGAAATATTCCTCGGTACGCGCAAATCGGCGAAGCAGCAAAGCCTTCAGCTTATCGTAATCTTGCACGTCTTCGCGCTGTAGCTCTTTAAAGTAAGTTAACGCTCGCCCCTGCAATAGCGATGCCAGGTAGGTGGCCCATAATTCCTTATTTTCCCCCCATTGCAATTGTGCGTTCAGTTCGAACCTGTAAAGGAAGGCGTCTATGTCGTCCTTCCGGTCGTCGAACGTAGGGAGCTTAATCCTAACACCACCTTTATTGTGTACCTGCCGCTCAACTGCTTCCGTTGGCGCATTCTTTTGGCTTTCCAACTCCGCGATTCTCATTCGCGTCTCTCTCTCCTGTTGGTTATCCCTAGCTTCTATCTCCCTTAACTTTAACTCCCTCTCCTGCTCCTGAGCCTTAGCCTCTCTTTCCTGTTGCTTAGCCTCTAACTCCTTTACCTGAGCCTCTTTTTCCCGCTCTCTATCCTTAGCACGCTCATCGCGCATTTCTGCCTGCTGTTCTTTAATCCAGCCGCGTAGCTCCTCTCCCTCCAGGCCAAGTTCCTTACCCAACTTCATTAGTTGTTGGAGTTCCGCCATTTCACAGATTTATGGTTATGGTATCTATTATAAGACGACCAACCTGTCGGTATGATCACTAACGATACGACCAGAGACCTGAGATCACACCAGATATAACAATACCCAGTTCAGAATACAATTCAGAAATTTACCTTTACAGCACAACTAATTCTATATCTATAAAATGTATGCACTATTAATTATAAAAGAAAATAGAAACGACAAGAATGAAGAAATACAGTAGAAGGACCACAAGTACGTCAAGGACAACGAACCAGACTAGGACAAAGACCTAAAAAAGAAAATATAATGGAAAAAAAAATTGCAACCTAACTACGCCGATTACACTACAAGGTACGAACAAGAACAGAGTCTGAAAAAAAAGAACGTATCTATAGATAGGTAGAAAGAGGGACAAGAGAATACGTCTTCCTGCGGAACAGAGAAGATATCGACGATACAACTAAACAAAAATACAGGTCCCTATAGAACTGTTCACTGTGATGAACGAAGTTCCAAAGTTTACCACACCTTTTTTAAAAGGATAAACTAAGTTCAACACAGCAAACCCGCGCCACCGCCCGTATAACCTATAACGACAACAAAAACAGCAAAAACAGGGAAAAAGACAGATTAAAGGAACAGCCCACAATCCAGGGCACAAAACTTCAGCTTCACTTAACTTTTGAAATTTTGAGTAAAACTTCTCCCACTGTAATCGGAGCTCTGGCTGCTCGTCTCCTCAGGCTGCACGCACACTCTGCAGAAAGTTTAAATACACATTAATACCTATTCATAGCAATACATGCATCAATACATATTATTATTCATAAACATACATAAATCATACCATCATGAAATTTCCATTCATCCCACGAACAAAGACAACAGTACGAATTCCTAGCACAACAGAAAAACAACTAGATATAACGAATACACAATGTCAAAATGACCACAGGTAAACAGGACGAGCCCCCAGTGTCACAACGGACGAGCCCCCAGTGTCACAAATCCCAGATTGGGAAATGTAATAGTTTATGACAGGACGACAATCACGAACAAACAAGTTTAACACTTAACAAAACAACCCATCAGACTCACACATTTATTAAACATAATTATACATATAATAGCGCAATTACATATATTATATTATTGAAATGACTGCCGTACAACGGCCTTATTCTCACACACACTCTCCCTCGGATCCACAATCCGGTAGTTACTCCTAAAGGCACTTCGGCCTCAGCCTCTCCCCTCAGGGTCTTAATAGCACATTAATAATTTACTGGCACCGCAGTCTCTCAATATCACCTTCCTATTGTCATACACCTTAGCACTCCCCTAGCACCTCAGCAGGGCAATAACACATTATTATTTCCATAGCCATCAACATGGCAACAACATAGTATCAGTTCACTAGCCTATCAACATGGCAACAATATAGTATCTCATTCACTCTCATATCTACGTCCCTGTCCGTGGCCTGACTGCCACGACTTTATGTGCCTCTACTGTCCTGCACTGACAGCCTCACTTCTGGCCTATGTGTGGCCTCCGGCCCTATGCTGGCCTATCCCCTGTGCTCATCGAGGTGGCTCTGCGGCCCGTCCCCGACACCTACAAGAATAACATTACATTGGTATAATACCCTACCATTTCTATTCACTCCACCTCTCCTTACAATCCATGAAGCGTACACACACTAGTTCACCTTCCACTCACCACACATCTTACGGTAACACACTTCCATCGGAGTACACACTACTCACTCGCGCTACAAATCCATGAACTCACTTTCATCTATCGCTCATGGCGCACATTGCTATATCCAATATCAAGGACTTCCACATTCCTCACATATACTTATTCACATCATGGTAATAGACGAATATAATATAATACATCAATCATAATAATCAATCAACGTTCTACATACCAGTCATAACTGGAAAGACTCTCACTAGTCTTCTCGACTGCTTCCCCTTTATGTCCGCCCGATGGGCTCTTATGCACAGGTCCGATCCCTAGGACCTTCTAACTTGCAGTGATAGTAATACCGCGCTTTCGCCTCATTCAGACTCTCCCACTACTCACAACAGCACGCTTAACCCACTTGTCTGCATGAGTTATTTTTACTCTTCCCCTTTCACGTCTTTTCCTATCCGTCTGTCGTGAGCTCTTCTTATTCTACACCCGCTCTGTAGCAATCCCCTTAATTGCACTCACTCCACTCGTGACATGGACTAACAGTGTTTCGATGGATGGGAGTGTGTACTGCTGAATGAATGGGTGAGTGGTAAGGATAGACATGCAGGAAAAGATTCCTAAGTGATAATCGAAAATCACAACGTAGTGGGTGCACAGTTCATGTTTTTTTTAAAGAAAAACTTTGTTTTGTTTTGCTTTGGTTACATATAAAATAGGTTGGGCATACGTGACTTTCAGCAGCATTTTTTTTTTTAACACGTAGGCACCTTCTATTTTCGATATTTTTAGCCCTATCACTGCCATGAGCGATATTACTGTGCTCGGTCATGGAATTCTGAGTGGACTTGGTAACTTTGTAGACTTTGGTATTTTAGAGCTTGGGTTGACCTGGGAAACTTAACAATGTATCACGGCAGTCATAAGATCATTATTAGTCCCTGAGCAAAGTAATAGCCCCCACCCCCCCCCCCCCCGTTTCAAAATCCAATGTAAATTTGCATGCATGTGACTCTCTAAACCCTTGGGGTCCCTGGGCAACTGTCCAGCGTGTCCAAGAGTTAAAAAGGCTCTGCAAAGTAGACCTTTCTGAAAGGCTGATTTCAGTTCACTGGCTTTGGCACTATAGCGTTGAAAAATTAAACCTTTCACCGGCTTGCTGCAGTTACAGGATCAAGCGGAAAGTTTATATTCAGTAACAACTTCTTGAGGTGCCACAGAACTAATGCCTAATTAGGTCAAGCCAATACTGAATGCCTTCTGATTTTCAGATCTTGATTCTGATTTTCTCCTAGCCCACCCCCTACAAATCTTTCTTTCCTATGAGTGGGAATTATTACTCTTCTATAACTCAACTCAGAGATGTTTAAATTTATTCCAAATAAAAATCAAATTGTCTAAATGATGTTTCTTAACAACCATTAACAGTACATAAGGAGACTTACAAAAAATATATTGTTAAGATTGATTGCTGGACTTCAAGATCAATTTTCTCAAGATAGAACACGATTCTCATCATCTTCCACTTCAAAAATTCGTAACTTTGTTTAGACTTGACATATTAAGCTCTAATAAAAAAAATATGAAAAAAAAAACAGAAATGCTCAGAAAATACGTTTCTTTCACAATATACCACCCCCTCCCCCCCCCCCCCCCAAGGAAATTACAAAAATTTCAACTTTAGCTCAGTTTTGTCAGATCTTAATAATCATATCTTGTTCTGACCTACAAATGATTTCTCCAGGAGAATGAATCCACCTAAAATAATCTCTTTCAAAATCAGAGCCCTGATGAATTCAGTGCCCTGGTTTACAAGCATCTCAACCTGACAGAGTGTGAGTACTGTGGCTATGCATTCGATGCTGTTATGAGTGCCGGACTGGTCTTACATAAAACCCACGAGAGCGGCCTCCCTTTGGAAGACTTCACCTATGACAATACGACTTACGCCGAACAGTTTGTCACCGCACTGCATAATCTTTCTATGGACGGAATCTCGGTAAATCTAAAATTAAGGGGGGAAAAGGGCAAAGGCTATTGAGCAATGTAGCCAATATATTCACGATAATTATGGTTTTTGTTAGCAACCTGGTAGGTGGATGGATGGATGGACGGGTGGATGCCGGATGGATGGATGAGTGAATGAATGGGTTGATGAATGGATGGATCGATGGATGGGTGGATGGATAGGCGGACAGACGGATGGATGGATGAATAGATGAGTGGATGAATGAATGGATGGATGGATAGACAGAGGGGGCGGACGGACGAACGGACGGATGGATGGGTGGATGGAGATGGATGGATGGTTGGACTGATGGGTGGATGGATGGATGGGTGGATGGAGATGGATAGATGGTTGGACCGATGAATAGATGAATAAGCACATTGTGCCTAGGCGGATGAAATGATTTTTTTTTTCTATTTTACCTGCCATCAGTAAGTTCTAACCTCTGTCTCACTCACAAGAAAAATCACAGTTCGTTCTACTTAATCTTCATATAATTATTTGGCATTCAGGGCCCCGTTGGATTTGATCAGAAAGGCAATAGGATCGGCCAAACATTGATTCAGCAGCTACAAGGTAATTTAAGTAAGGTATAATAGGAGATTTAGTATTGTCAGTCTATTTGGCTTTTCTTAATTCTGTCTTTAGAACGACGCCACAAACACACTTAGAATTTTCTTTTTCGATGTTAAAGTAGCAGTTACTCTGGAGATACCAACTCTCTCTTATTTCATCGTTATATATTGGTATAAAATTGCTAGGTTTATCCACCCAACCAACCATCCATCCATCCATCCATCCATCCATCCATCCATCCACCCATCCATTCATCTATCCATCCACCCATTCATTCATCTATCCATCCATCCATCCACCCATCCATCCATCCGTCCATCCAGCCAACCATCCATTCCCTCCATCCTCCCGCCTGTACATCCACTTTCCATCCATCAATCCATTCATCCATCCATCCATCCATCCATCCACCGGTCCATTCAATTTTTTATCGTGCCTAGGTCACACACAAAAAAAAGTTAAAATTGGAGATACTGAACAAAAATGTTTTTTCTGAGTGTGAAGTCTCTGAAAATTTCAGCTGTTTCAAAGTGTTTCACTTTAACAGTAACGGTCCTGGGTTAATGTGCGTTGCTTAGAAGACAGTATACTCTCTGATCTTTATGGCCCACTCTGCGGCTGATTTTCGATTCCAGGTGGACTTAGACATGGCTTAGAACAAATCCATCGAACATGTCTATTCAGCTGGTATATTTTCAAGTTGTTCATCTCTTTTCTGAAAGTCTACTGGGTGGTACCGGTACAAATGCTGATTTTTTAAATGTTTTTTTTCCAAGTTAGATGCTGAAGTAGCAGTGACTATGGAAATACCAACTATTGCTTCTTTCATCCTAATATGAGTTTATATTTGATAGGTTTATCCATCCCTCCATCCATCCATCCCTCCATCCATCCATCCATCCACCCATACATCAATCTATCCCGCCACCACCCGCCTGTACACCCACCTTCCTTCCATCAATCCATTCATCCAAGGAACCCAACCAGCTAATTGATTGGACAAAGTACTAAAACAGACGGACTGAATGCACAAAACAGCTGCAATATGAAAGGAGGAACGTGAATGCTTGTAAACGATCTGAGAATTTTACACATCTTCTTTTCTTCTTCTTGTTGTTTTGGACGGTTTTTTTCTTTCTGGTCCCGGCCTTAGTCCTAGTCCTCAGAAGGGCTTTTTGTAGCCATGAAAAGGGCTGTTTGGGGTTGACGTTAATGGAGATAGTGAAAGATAGTAGAAATGTCGAAGGATATCTTAAGATAAGTCGGTTTGGAGCCAGGGAGGAGGGGGGGGGGGCTTCACAGTTTACGTTGAGCAATGGTCTGATATTCATTCGTTCCAATTATCAAACATATCCTCGCAGACGGTGAAATGGTTTCGGTTGGAGTCTACGATGTTCGAACTCACACCCTGACGACAGAATCCTACCCTCCTGTCATCTGGCCAGGTAAATGGACAGTCTGATTCACTGTTATGTAATCTTTCCGCAGAGGCCTAGAGCGCACTGAATCAAATTCGTATCGGTTTTGTACACTGTAGAGATAAACGGAACCCCGCGCGCTATTGCCACTAAAACAGTCTGATTCCCTAGTTGGTTCAACTGAAGTTCAACAAGTCTGTCTCCCCAATTGGTTCAACGTAAGTTCAACAGGTCTGTCTTCCCAGTTGGTTCAACGGAAGTTCAACAAGTCTGTCTTCCCAGTTGGTTCGACGGAAGTTCAACAAGTCTGTGTCGCTTGTTGATTCAACGGAAGTTCAACAAGTCTGTCTCGCTAGTTGATTCAACGGAAGTTCAACAAGTCTGTTTTCCCAGTTGGTTCAATGGAAGTTCAACAAGTCTGTCCCACCAGTTGGTTCAACGGAAGTTCAACAAGTCTGTCTTCCCAGCTGGTTCGACGGAAGTTCAACAAGTCTGTCTCGCCAGTTGGTTCAACTCTTGGTTACGGGACGGATTGTTGTTGATTTTATCACTGTTTTCTCTCTAGTTACACAGGACTGTAAAACTGACAGCCATGTCGGAAGAAAAGGAGGTTGATTTAGTGACAGTTATCGCTTCAATATCAACATGTTTATATAGATCTACTTGTTATTGCAATCATTGTTATTAGGACACTGTAATCTCTCTGTTGTTAATCTCCTTTATCGGGGATACTTAAAAGGGAGCAAACAGGAGACACTTGGCTCCCAGTGAAGTACAAATTTAAGGTGAATTTTAGCCACGGGAGGAATTTCGATCAGTGGAGAAATCTACTAGGTATTAAAATCAGATAGAAGCTTTATGATACATTGAAATGAAGATTTCTTTTTACATTTGGTTACAGTTAATAAGGAAATTAATTTTCATGAATTGTTTCAATAATTATACTCTAAAAGTTTAATGGTGAAAAGAAAATTATTAGTTGACAATTCAGTGGGGGGGGGGGGGGGGTATTGAGGAAACCTGGGATCGCAAGGGGGGAGGGAAGAGGTGTGGTATAGGATTCTGAGAATCGGTGCATTTCAGGAATAACAAGAAATATCTAATGGTGTTTAATCGGTTGGCAGAGGTATCGCTTTGCTGAGACCACGTTTTTGGAAATCCTCAGATGACAAAATTCCATTGGATGGCGCACAGCGCATTAAAATTGAACTCTTCATTCCTTATCGATCCTTCATCCCTATGGCTACGCTGGCGATTGTGGGCATCTTGCTGGCTGTTGGCTTTCTCATCTTCAACTTTCGATTCAGGAATCTCAGGTGGATCTCTTCTCTTCTCTTCCTCTTCCCTTCTCTCTCTCTCTCTCTCTCTCTCTCTCTCTCTCTCTCTTCTCTTCTCTTCTTTTCTCCTCTCTTCTCTTCTCTTCTTCTCTCTCTCTCTCTCTCTCTCTTTTCTGGGCAGGGATAATGGTACCAGATTGGCCATGTGTCAAATAGAGTTTCGAATCGACTTGGTTATCAGAGGGAAAACTTTTTCGGAAAAGATTATTATTAAAGAAAAGATCATTGGATTTCACTGTCATAACAATATAGTTTTTAAAAAATTGCCTCAGACTTGAATGGATACAAAGGAGACTAGGTTAGATCAGTTGACACTTAAGAAATTTAACTTCATAATTTTTTTATATGCTGTTCGGGCTATAGTAATGAGCAAACGGGGGCCAATATTAAACTACAATGAAATATTCTCGCCACTAATTGAGGGGGCTTAGAATTAGAAGGGATCTACGTGCCCTCTGGAGTGTTCTAGAATTAGACGGGATCTGTGTGCCATAGCCACCTAGACCCCGGGATCCCTTCTCATTCTAGCCACTTAGACCCCGGGATCCCTTCTCATTCTAGCCACTTAGATCCCAGAATCCCTTCTCATTCTAGCCACTTAGACCCCGGGATCCCTTCTCATTCTAGCCACTTAGACCCCGGGATCCCTTCTCATTCTAGCCTCTTAGACCACGAGATCCCTTCTCGTTCTAGCCACTTAGACCCCGGGATCCCTTCTCATTCTAACTTCCTCAATTTTTTTAATAAAAAGACTCAGGATAGCCCACTTGTGCTTAAAACCGACCAACTTTCTGTTCCTGTCAACGCAGGTTGATCAAATTGTCCTCTCCTGTCATGAACAACTTCATCGTGCTGGGCAGTGTGTTCGCTTATATGTCTGTCATTCTGTACGGACTGGATGGGAGGTTTCTCAGTCGACACAGTTACGACATCATGTGCAGTGTAAGTTTACCATATCAAGTGTAAGTTTATCATTGGCAATGTAAGTTTACCATGAGTAGTGTAGGTTTACCATTGACAATGTAAGTTTACCATGGGCAGCGTAAGTTTACCATATCAAGTTTAGATTTACCGTATGCAGTGCAAGTTTACCGTATTCAATGTAAGTTTACCATGGGCAATGTAAGTTTACCATTATACGTGTACGTTTACCATATATACGTGTAAGTTTACAGTATGCAGTGTAAGTTTACCATGGGCAGCGTAAGTTTACCATGGGCAGATCAGTCCCTCATAATGTGCTTTTGTGATGACTGCTGATGCTGGTGTGTAGGACCAATTTGGAGGAGCGTATGAAACCCGTACATGGGCAGGCAGGTGGGGGTGGTCTGGGGAGCTCACGTGTGCTTCTGAATTATGGCGATGTATTCAAAAGTTTTGTTTGGTTTATTTTTTCCAACAACAACAAAAAGTGTAGGATCATGTAAAAATCGGATTTACGCCGTGTATCTAGTGAAACAATTGAAAAAGTTAATTAAAATGTCACTTAAAAGTGACACAAGAAGGCCTTACACATTTCGCCGGGATCCAACTTTTTAATGATTGGTACTCTCGAACAAGAAAGGCATGGGAAATGGGAGGGGTGGGGGTAGGGGGAGGGGTGAAGCCAAGCGTATGAAAATCGCACAAAAAGGGGGGGGGGGAGAGAATCTCCAAAATCGAGGTACCTACTTTATGGATGGCTGTGTGTGTGAAATTACATGAAGAAAGCTATTACTATTATCACTTTAATTATTGTTGCTGTCCCCAGACCCGTCTTGGATTCATCAGCCTGGGTTTTACCTTCGCCTTTGGTGCGATGTTCTCCAAGACCTGGCGAGTACACCGAATCATGGCCAACAAAACGGCGACTTCCGTGGTGATCGTGAGTAACAACTTGGCTCCAGTTCTATAATTGACATAGACGTAGGAGTCTTTGGGGCAGGGAGGGCAGCTCCATTTCGAGCAAAACAGTGAGGGGAGTTCGGGCAAAGCAAGAAGAAAAAAACTCGGACAGAGAAAGCAAAAACCCATTAACAATTCAGTAATGATTGCAAATAAGCAAATATCAATTGACGTTCATAGAAGAAAAAAAAAGTATCTTACCAGAAATTTGTGCTTGTAATGTTATCTATATCTGTGTAAAATTACTGGCAAATCAACCCCCGGCCCCACCTTAACCTTAGCGTTCCCATACGCCCATGTTTCGTGCTGTTTGTCTTCCACTGCTATCATATTTATTATTGTTCCGTTTCATTTTTTATTTTCATGCATGCAAAAAACAAAACGCAGTTCTAGCATGCCACTTGATTTATTATTACCAGGTTTAGTTATATTCTCCAGGCAGATGCCATGGCCGCTTATAGACCTTATTTGCCTTGTTATTTGATGGGTTTGGAAAGGGGGGGGGGGTGCTTATCTGTGGTACATGTGAATTATTCAAACGAAAAATTGAAAACAAATAATACTAAATGACTTATTAAACTTAAACTACATAAAGTGCAGAGCTGGGCGCTTTCAAGCTAGGCAGATTGCGCCACACAAAGATGAATGGCTAAAACTGACATCTGAGTCCATTATTGTAAGAATGATGAAGGGCACTGACATAGAATTTATGTTCTACACGCTTTCACACTGGAAGACTGATTCATAACATTTGAAAATGTTCATTCTTCTTCTTTTTTTTGTTTTCTCATTGTCCATTAATTGCTCACGCTTGTGTATGTATACTCGTTGTTTTTTTTTTGTACTTTGTATTATTATTATTACCAGTTTTTAATCCCATTTTTGGGAAATTTGAGTTAGTATCGTTGCAGCCCAGTTACAACTGGAGCAGACACGCCGCCGCCGCAATGCAGTGCCGGTCGGGGGTTGTTGTTGGTGTTGTTGTTATTTAAGGGGTGGGGGGATGGGTGTAGGGATAAATTTTATTCAATTTTGCCCGGGCAGCGGCCTGTTCGCATGCTCTTCTCGATTTCCAACTGCCAGGATATTCTTAACGTGCACATGGGCCCTCTCAGTTTTTCATCCTGATCCGAGAAGACTAGGTGCTCGATCCTATCTACCATGGGATTAGGGACAGGAAAACATGAGAAAAATCCCAAAATTCCAACACGCCTGCACCGCCCGGGATCCGAACCCGGTACCTTCGGCATGAGAGGCGAGCACCTTGCCTCTAGACCAACGTATCCCCCCATTTCAGGCCCATGGCGCACTGAATCAAGTCTAGTTTTACCTCGGTTTTCTGGTGTTTCTACTTAAACGGAACCTGGCGCGCTAGTGAGACTGCCTGGCCAGTTGATTTAAATGAAGTTCAAGACTGAGTCCAAACAGACTCAAAACAGATGTGTCTCATTGCTCTACTATCCTAAAGACCAGCTGGAGATTAAAGATAATTCCCATTTAACCTTTTTTTGTTTCCTTTTTTTTTAATGCAGTTTTATTATTATTATTGTTATTATTATCACTAGCCGATCCGCGCAAGATAAATCTTGCAAATTTTGCACGTACAGAGTCCAACCGTTCCAGATCTAGGCTACATTAAAAACTGCATTTGAATTCGATGCAATGACTAATAGAAACTTGCTGTTACACCATAAGTCCACGTAGAAATACACGGAATAATGTGATAATGCTGATTTTGGACCACCAATGTGTAAAGAGTGGTCAGTTGTTTTTCTTGACAACATCGTGGACATTGTACTATTTGTACTATTTATGGAGAACTTAAGACTAAGTGCACGAAAGACAAGAAGTTCTGGGGGTCAGTTATCGGCATGATTTTTCAAAATACAGTCTTTCAAAAATAATTTGACACCTGTGTTTTTTATTTAAATCTCGGTTATTATAGCTCGGATCGATATGAAAATCTCAGAGATGCTAGATTATTCAATATGAAAAAGAATTAACACACTGAATCAAAAGATTGGACACACGTTAATTGATTGTGGTACTCACAGTTAACAGGGGGTATTAATCAAAAGTCACAAATCTCGTATCGAGTATGTCCGTTTCTTGCATTAATGACAGACTGGCATCGGCGACGCCCATAGACTGGATCAGTCTTGCGCTTGCAACCGTGTTTACTGACACTGGTCGAGCATTTGCCATTACATTTAGTTCTGGTATTGTCTTTTAACCTGTTCAGAAGCGACTTCTTAAAACAAGGTCGAATACGAATAAATGCGTCCTGTCTGGGAGTTGTCACTCTTGGTCTGCCTGGTCTTTGGCGGTCTTTTACCGTCCCAGTTGCTGCGAGGCGGTTTCACATATCGTTTACCGTCGGTCTGTTGACGTTAAATCTCCTAGCTACAGCAGCAAATATGGGACCCGGTGTAGCAGGCCAGATTATACCCCCGCCAGACTATACCCGGGGTTAAACTGGCCTAGCCCAGAATATACCCCGGGGTATATTCTGGGCTAGGCCAGTTTATATCCCGGGGCATACTTTGGGAATATTTTGCCTGAATATAGTTTGGCCTAGCCCAAAGTATAGCCCAGGTATAAACTGGCCTAGCTCAGAATATACCTGGGGTACAAAATAGACTAAGCCACTTTAACCCCAGAGCAGCAGGCCAGATTATATATATGTAAACAAGGAATAACCACAGTTTATTTCAATCATAGTTTAATTCGTTTTTTTATCACTGTCATCGGGCGTCATGTAATACATACATACATACATTCTCGACTTTCGTAAATCATAATACAATTCAGAGGAAAAAACATGCATTAATATGTATTGATATACTATGGGTCGAATATCCATTCAAAAACTGATATGATTCAACTTTAACCCTCATTTTACTCACGTTCATTGTCATGTTGCAGTTGTTTTGTAGTTGGTTGCCATTGAGTAAAATTTGCACTGTCTTGTTTGTTTGCCACTGGCACACACTTAGTCACAATGGATGAAATAATTAACGGACTCAAAGAAATGAAGTCCTTTTAGAGATTTATTTGTGTGCAAACACAGTTGTTAAATCCTCTGGCAAGGGACGTGACAAGCTTAGGAAGGTAAAGACGGACAAGTTCTTTTTATTATTTTTTATTTCACTCGCGAGTGAGATATCCTTATTCACTATAACACATAAGTTCAATCTTTCAAATGCCCTGCAAACTAATCCAGTGTCTTAAACCATAAGGTACATGAAATGTATATCTTTCTGCAAATAAGCTATCAAAGAATAATATTCACTAACAAGAAATACTGTCAACGCAACATTATCCATCGAATTTTGCCTTAACATACTATAGATCTAATTACTTTTTACAATGCACTACTTTTGTCTCAGTGGACTTACTGTGTTGGTCTACACAGCTGTCAAGGCTGTTTCACCAAAGATTTCTGTCCAGTTCTACTTGAATAGTTGAAAAGATTTAACACATTTTTTGTATTATAGTTGATACACATATCTTGCTGCGTATAGATTCTAGAATGGTTTGTAGGCTTACATTGCCGTTTTTACACCCCCTCTTACATCTTTGTATTATTCCAAGATGATGATTCTGATATTGATATTTCTCTTTATTTTCGAGAGTAAATAAGATGATTTGGTGTTCTTATTGTTATTATTGTATATTACTGGTTAGCATTCTGTAACGTTTCAAGTAGATCTGGACAGGTGGAGTTCATCAGGCGAAAAATTTAGTGAATATTTAGTGAAAAGTGTTATAGTGAATAAAGGCATGTCACTTAAGGGTGAAATAAAATTTAAAAAATTTAATGTTGTAACTTGTATCCTTAAATACTTCACATAAAACTAAATGTTTTATGTGAAGTATTTAAATTTCTGCTGGATGATGAAATTGCACCATCTGTCAGTTGGGTTATTATTATGTTTTTATTATTTTTTTCTGTGTGTGTTCTTTTCCGGTGTAGCAGGCCAGATTATATCACCGCCAGACTATACCCGGGGTTAAACTGGCCTAGCCCAGAATATACCCCGGGGTATATTCTGGGCTAGGCCGGTTTATATCCCGGGGTATACTTTGGGCTAGGCCAGACTATACCCCCCCCCCAGTCCAGATTATACCCCCTACGTTTTTTTTTTTAAACCAGTCAAGACCACAGTTTATTTCAACTTTAGTTTAAATTGTTCATTATCACTGTCATCAGATATCATATTGAATCATACATTCTTGACGCTTGTAAATTATGATACATTTAAGTGAAAAAAACATGCAGTAAAAAGCATTGATATACAAAAGGTTTGAAAATCCATTCAAATTGATATGATTAGACTTTAACATTAATTTTACTTGTATCCGTTGGTATTATTATTGTTTTTGTTTTTCTTTTATAATGAGTTGTCCATGAGTTAAACATGTATTGTACTTTTTTTGTTTGGCACCACTGACATATACTTAGTGGCAAGGAATGAAATAATTTATAAGACTCATAAGTGTAAAGTCATCTGAATTTTATTTTAATTTTTGAAAATCAGAAATGTGCTTGATATGTCAGAACAATTAGATCTATATATAAAGTTATAATAATGCAGAGAGAAAAGGCCGGGAAAGAACACACAGAGAAAACCACAACAACATTTTAATAACCCAACTGACAGATTGTGCAATTCCACCATCCAGCAGACATTAAATGCTTCACACGAAGCTAAATACCTACTAAAATTTTTTCACATTATAAACTTAACTTGTCCTGATCCACTTGAGACGGTACAGAATGCTAACCAGTAATATTCAATAATAAAAATAAGAACAAAAAATCATCTTATTTACTCTTGAAAATAAAGAGAATATAATCAATATCAGAATCATCATCATCATCATCTTGGAATATTATTATAAAGATAAGAGGGAATGTAAAAATGACCTACACATCATTCTAGAATCGATAAGCAGCAAAGTGTGTGCACCAACAACATGTATATTTAAAAAATGTGTTAAATCTTTTCAACTATTTACGTAGAACTGGGCAGAAAGCTTTAGTAAAGAAGCTTTGATAGTCGTGAAAACTGACAGATTAAAGTAAATTCTTTGATACCTTATGTAGAAAGGTATACATTTCATGTAGCTAATGGTTTAAGGCACTGGATTAGTTTGCAGGGCATTTGAAGGATTGCAGTTATGTAATATAGTGAATAAAGGCATGTCACTTGCGGGTGAAATAAAATTTTAAAACTTAATGTTGTATCTTTGAATATTTTCCTGAATATGGGAGTATAATCTGGACTGGTGGAATATAGTTTGGCCTAAACACCACAGTTTATTTCAATCATAGTTTAATTCATTTTTTTTATCACTGTCAACGGGCACCATAGTAATACATACATACACACATTCTTGACTCCCGTAGATCATAATAACATTCAGGGGAAAAAACATGCATTACTATGACGTATTGATATGCTATGAGGTGAATATCCATTCAAACTGATATGATTCAACTTTAACCCTCATTTCACTCACGTTCGTTGTCATGTTGTAGTTGTTTTTGTAGTTGGTTGCCCATGAGTAAAATTTGCACTGTATTGTTTGTTTGGCACTGACATACAATAAGTCGCAATGGATGAAATAATTAACACACTCATATAAATGAAGTCATTTTAGAGTATTTTTGTGTGCGAATACACAGTTGTTAAATCCTCTGGCAAGTGACGTGTCAAGCTTAGGAAGGTAAAGACGGACAAAGTCTTTTTTTTTTTTTTATTTAACTCGCTAGAGACATACCCTTATTCACTATAACACAGAAGTTCAATCTTTCAAATGCCTTGCAAACTAATCCAGTGTCTTAAACCATAAGGTACATGAAATGTATATCATTCTACAAATAAGCTATCAAAGAATAATATTCACTAACAAGAAATACTGTTAACGCAACATGATCCATCGAATTTTGCCTTAACATACTATAGATCTAATTACTTTTTACAATGCACTACTTTTGTCTCAGTGGAGTTACTCTGTCTGTCTACACAACTATCAAAGCTATTTCACTAAAGCTTTCTGTCCAGTTCTAGTTAAATAGCTGAAAAGATTTAACACATTTTATATATGTAGTTGATACACACATATTGCTGCTTATAGATTCTAGAATGATTTGTAGGCCTACACTGCCGTTTTTACACTCCCTCTTATATCTTTGCATTATTCCAAGATGATGATGATGATTCTGGTATTGATATTTCTCTTTATTTTCAAGAGTAAATAAGATGATTTGGTGTTCTTATTGTTATTATTGTATATTACTGGCTAGCATTCTGTAACGTTTCAAGTGGATCTGGACAGTGGAGTTCATCAGGCGAAAAAATTTAGTGCCTATTTAGTTTTATTTGAAGTGGATGACGGAATTGCACATCTGTCAGTTGGGTTATTAATATGTTTTTATTTTTTTTTTCTATGTGTGACGTTTTCCAGCCTCTTCTCTCTGCATCATTGTAACAAAAAATACAATGCATGTTTTACTCATGGCCAACCAATTATCAAAATATAATAATAATAATAATAATAATAATAATAACAAACACGAGTGAAATTAATGCCGAAATCTAATCATATATCAGTGTGAATGGATACTCAACCCTTTTGTATATCAATGCATTTTAATGTATGTTTGTTCCCTCTGAAATGTATCATGATTAACAGGAGTCAAGAATGTATGTATGGTACACCAATTTAAACTAAGACTGAAATAAACTTATTATTATTATTTCCTCTAAATTGTATTATGATTTATGGGTGTCAAGAATGTGTTCCTGTATGAATTAATATGATATCTGATGACAGTGATAAAGAAAAGGCTGTGGTCTTGACTTGTTTTTTAAAAAAAGTGGGGGGTATAATCTGGACTGGAGGGGTATAGTCTGGCCTAGTCCAAAGTAACCCTGGGGTATAAACTGGCCTAGCCCAGTTTAATCCCGGGTATAGTCTGGGCGGGGGGTATATTTTGGCCTGTTACACCGGCCTTTTTTCTCTGCATCTCTGTAACAAAAAATACAATGCATGTTGTACTCATGGCCAACCAATTATCAAAATAATCAAAATAATAATAATAATAATAATAATAACAGACATGAGTGAAATTGATGCTGAAGTCTAATCATTTCAGTCTGAATGCATACTGGGCCCTTTTGTATATCAATGCATTTTAATGCATGTTTGTTTCCTCTAAAATGTATCATGATTTACAAGAGTCAAGGATGTATGTATGTACACCAATTTAAACTAAGGCTGAAATAAACTGTTATTATTATTTCCTCTAAATTGTATTATGATTTACGGGTGTCAAGAATGTGTTCATGTATGTATTAATATGATATCTTATGACAGTGATAAAGAACAGGCTGAAATAAACTCTGGTCTTGACTTGTTTTTTTTAATTAGGGGGTATAATCTGGACTGGGGAGGGTATAGTCTGGCCTAGCCCAAAGTATACCCGGGGTATAAACTGGCCTAGCCCAGAATATACCCCGGGGTATATTCTGGGCTGGCCAGTTTAACCCCGGGTATAGTCTGGGCGTGGGGTATATTTTGGCCTGTTACACCGGCATTGAGAATCACAGTAATCTGATTTCTTTCATCTTGGCTTAGCCGGGGCATGTTTATGGTAATGAAAAGCCCTGATATAAACATGGCGACTAAAAGAAATTGAATCGACCATTCCACGTGTTTTTTTTTTTGTTGTTGTTTTTTTAATCAATCCAGTTTTAAGGCCAAGAGAATGGAAAAATCAAAATCACATGACGCGGGTAGCTCAAGACGACGTAGCCCTATATGGAAGTGAATAAAATTCATAAGTGGACTTAGTGTTCTCAACGAGGTTTGAAAATTTCAACACAATAGGTGATGCAGTTTTAAAATTACGCACCTTTAAAATGTGTCAAGTTATTTTTAAAAGATCGTATGTAACTTTTACCGTACTTTCTCAATGCGGCGCCTCCAGAGAGATAAGCGTCCAAGGCTAATGGCCCACTCAGTCATAGGGTTTTATTGTGAGATTTAGACTATGAAGTTACACGGGACCTAGCGTACTGGCTAGTCTGAAACAAGACTATCTTGCTAGTTCATGTGCGTCGAGCCTGTCTCGACTCAGCTGCCGGAAAGAGAAAATTGAATCATAATAGCACAAAACAGGATTTGATTCAGTGCGTCACTAGTTTTTAAGTGTATGGAAGAGAGGCGGTTCTGAGAATCAGTTAATGGCATGAATGTCACGAGTGGAGTGAGCGGGATTCAAGGATTACGGGGGCATGGAAGTGAGGGATTGACTCACGGGATAGTGAGGCTGCTCACCTATATTGACTTCTGTTAGTTAACGTTAAAGCGTGGAATGTTGTGAGTTGGGGGGTCGGCATGAGGCGAGAGCGCTGTACTGACAATCACTGCAAGTTAAGGAGTCCCAGGGGACAGACGTGAGATCAGAGGCAGTCGGGAGATTGTTGTGTGTTTTCCAGTGATGACTGGTAAGTTGAACTGTGATTTATAATTATGATGATTGATGTATTATATTCGCCTATGACCATGATGTAAATAAGTATATGTGAGGAATGTGGAAGTCAGTGATTACTGTGTATAGAAATGTGCGCCATGAGCGATAGATGTAAGTTAGGTTCATGGATTCGTAGCGAGAGTGAGTGCTGTGTGGTACGGTGGAGGTGTGTTACCGTAAGATGTGTGGTGAGTGAAAGGTGGACTATTGTGTGTACGCTTCATGGTTTGTAATGAGGGGTGAAGTGGTTAGAAATGGTATGGTATTATACCAATGTAATGTTCTTCTTGTGGGTGCCGGGGTCGGGCCGAGAAGCCACCCGCGGTGAGCGAGCAGCACAGGGGATAGGCCAGCATAGGGCCGAAGGCTACGCATAGGCCGTGGGGTGAAGCTGTCGAGCAGGACAGGAGGAACGCATGAGTCGTGGTAGTCTGGCCACAGACAGGGATGTGTATAGAAATGTTAATGTGCTCTTAAGATGTATTACATGTGATATTAATATACGGTGCCCGTGAGATACTAATGTGAATTGAACTATTAACGTGCTATGGACATGTTGAGGTGCTATTGGAAGGCTAAGGTGTTATTGCCATAGGGAGGTGCTATTGAGAGACTGCGGTGCGAAAGAAATACTAAATATGTTAAGACATTGAGTGGAGAGGCTGAAGCCGAAGTGCCTTTAAAAGTAACTACCGGGTTGTGGACCCGAGGAAGAGTGCTTGAGGGAAGAAGGCCGTTGGACGGCAGTTAGAGTAATATAATGTATGTAATTGCATCTTATCTTTATCTTTATGTTTAATAAATGTGTGAGTCTGATGGGTTGTTCTGTTAAGTGTCATACGTGTTCGTTCGTGATTGTTGTCCTGTTATAATTATTACATCTCCCAGTCTGGGATTTGTGACAATGAACATCCCCATCGAACCGTCAAGGGTACTTTCGTCAGTCGGTGCCTCGAGGTAAATCCGCGTCTAGGCGGAATAATGTAAGCCGATGGGTATCCAACAAAAGTGGATTTCAGCCATTCTTTCATTAATGGGCATAGTTTACTGTCACTAGAGTGTATGTATAGACTAATAGAGAGGTTTCACTCGGTCGATTTGCACTGCGAGACACGGGAGGCTCCGCGAAACCACTGTTAGCATGGAGCTGAAAGTAGGTCGCTGCGGCAAACAATACCCGTCTGTGCACTTCCACGGTGCATAGGAACTTACAAACGGCTATAAATAGTTTCAATCAGCCCTAAAATATAAACAAACCACAGTTATATGCACACTACCTTTGGTGAAGACGGTCTCTTTCAATTCTCGTTACCGCAGCGACCTAGTTTTTGCGATTTGACGGAAGTGAGAGCTCTCTATTAAATACATATTCGCTGATGTCACCAAGGATAACTTCCTATCTAGCCAACATCTCTATGTCAATCTGACAAGGGGTGGTCTCACTACGTCAAGCCGACGTCGGTGTAATATCCTAACCAGCGAATCTACGAAGAAACGATGTCGTTCCTATGTGCAAATTTGACAAACTACGAGTCGGATATCCGTGGGGTTTTTGGTTGGGTATGTACATATAAAGAGCTGAGTTGTGCCCATCAACAAACAAGTTGGTGGTTTAATTCCACTGAGGTGGAAAAACGGAGATAACCTTCAGAACGTATACAGGAGCTTCCAGTCTATCAATGAAACAAAGGTTCAACCCTCCTCCGTCCCCCGCCGACGAAATAACTAATTACTCGTGCCTTTCCTTATAATTATCGTGTCTCTTCTCTATTTAACCCTCTAATGCCACGACAAAAATTGCCAGTCCCAACACTTCTGAAATAGGATCAGGCTGAACTGATTTTAAATGGTTAGATTAATGCAAAAATATGAATATTTAATTTAGGTGGAAAAATGATTTATTATTGAAATAGAAAGTGTAAGTGTATCAATGACAGGATTTCTGCTCTAGGTGACCGATTTCAAATATGGTATACTGGGCGCTGGAGGGTTAAATTAAATTATATATTCAAACTCAATTTTCTCAACGAAAAGAAGTTAAACTGGAATGACATCTCTCTCTTTTCTTCACGGGCTTTTTTCCACAATGCGAGTGGTTGGTGGCCACTTCTGGTGAAGGGTCTCTTCCTGTCCCATCGTCCTGTTGTATTCTGTCTATCGTCTGGCTTTTTCCCCGCAGGATTTGATCGTTGTCGTGTCCACGTGCTCGCTCCAAACTCAAAGCCACAATGCTCTGTTCCACAGTACTTACTACACTTATGCTATAACCTCGGGTATTTTTCCATTATTATTGTCGTGTGTGCATTTTACCTTTATCCAGAAAATGAGGATTGACCGTCTGAAGAGTTGTGTAAAATCAAGGTTTTGTTCAAAATGCTTCAAAATCGAAACTTGCATAAAAATGCACCTGAAATATACACCCATATGACACTTATACATATAATAAAATTAGGAGTGACAGAACCGCTTTCATGATCTAACCTCAAAATCGGCAAAATGTCGCATTCAACAATATGGCTAATACCTCTCGATATTTTCATTCCACAGAAAATGAAGGACATTCACCTCACTGGGCGGATTATGGTCCTGTTGGGTCTGGATCTGATCTTCCTGACTGTTTGGGTCGTGGTGGATCCACTAAAACCTTCTATCTTCAATCTGTCCGACAGAGTGAGTTGTTTGTGACAGTGATTGGTGTTTTTTTCTTCTTGTCCTTGGTGTTGCTGTTGTTGGTGGTCTTGGTGGTGTTGCTGTTGTTGGTGGTGTTGGTGGTGTTGTTGTTGTTGATGGTGGTGGTGCTGTTGTTGGTGGTGGCGGTGTTGTTGGTGGTGGCGGTGTTGGTGTTCTTGTTCTTGTTGGTAGTGGTGTTGTTGCTGTTGTTGTTGGTGGTGGTGTTGTTGCTGTTGTTGTTGGTGGTGGTGCTGTTGTTGGTGGTGGTGGTGGTGTTGTTCTTGTTGGTAGTGGTGTTGTTGCTGTTGTTGTTGGTGGTGGTGTTGTTGTTGGTGGTGGTGTTGTTCTTGTTGGTAGTGGTGGTGTTGCTGTTGTTGGTGGTGGTGGTGATGTTGTTGGTGGTGGTGGTGATGTTGTTGTTGGTGGTGGTAGTGATGTTGCTGTTGTTGTTGGTGGTGGTGGCGGTGGTGTTTTTATTGTTGTTGTGTTGTTGTTGGTGGTGGTGGTGATGTTGTTGTTGGTGGTGTTGATGTTGTTGTTGTTGGTGGTGGTGGTGATGTTGTTGGTGGTGGTGTTGATGTTGTTGTTGTTGTTGGTGGTGGTGGTGATGGTGGTGTTGTTGTTGCTGGTGGTGGTGGTGTAAAGTTGGGGTACGCCCCAATGTTGCTCTCTCCGACTCTCTCTTCCTCTCTCCCACCCCCCCCACCCCCACTCCCACCTCTCTCCCTCTCTCTTTCTGTGCATGTATGTGTATGTGTAACATTACTGACATGTTGGACGTGAATCACACACAGAAAACCCCATCGACACCTGCTGGTATGTTATTGTATTCTTTGCTCCCCACTGCAGTTCATTTTTGTTTTCCTTTGTGTCGCTTTATAATTAATTTTTTTGTTTTCCTTTGTGTCGCTTTATAATTAAATTTTATATTGTTGTTTACGGTTGTTTCTGGTGATGTCGCTTTTCTTTTTTCTTTTGTCTCTATGTCGATTATTTCTGTGTCTTTTCATCCTCTTGTATGCGTTTTCGTTTAACTCGGGAGTTTCCAACCCTTTTTGGTCCCGTTTACCCTCGGGAACATTTCGAAAGTAACTTTACATCCACCCTGTTTTGTTCAGTATACCGAAATATACGGAAATATATAGGGAAACTACAGAGAGTAGGCTGGGGTAGGTAGGCTGTTATAGAACATATTAATCAGTTAAATAAATGTACGAGAGATAATGTTATATGGCATAATTTTTTTTTATATGGATAACTTGTTCTATACATGTATTTCGTGTCTCCTATAGTGATTCTCCCCCTGAATTAGACCCCTGCACTGGTGAAACACGGTTATTAAGATGTCTAAAATACAGATCGTTAAAACCTAAACGGTAGAAAGAAGAAAATGCTTTTTTTTCTTTTTTTTTTTCTTTTTTTTTTATAGACCCACTGTACTTTTACCTTTTTTTCGCTCAACTTGCAAGTTTTGTTTTTGAATTATAGTTTAAATTGAGATATTTGGCGGCAGGTTGTGTTATAAGTTCGGGGTTGAATTCTGAAAACTAAGGGTTAAATGAAGTTGTGTTATTGTTTTTTTAATTTCGTAACTATTGTCTGATACAGAAAGTTTTTTTTTTTTTTTTTGCTTTTCTTGAAATATTCTCTAATACTCGAGTTCAGATACTCTACCACGGGGCCCTCGATATGTGGAAATCCAAAATCAGCAAATCTGCGCCCCCACCCGTAGGCGAAGCTTATGCCTCGGGGCCAGATTTATCCCACGTTGGGAACCCTTGGCCTAACTCTTATTCCGCTCGTGAGCGAGTGTCTTTCCCCCAGGTGTCCTGCAGTCTCATCTTTCTCATCCCTCTTCTTTTTTCCTCTGCCGTCGCCTCATTGTGGCTTACTCATTCTATTTCTCATTATTCTCTTTTTTCATCTCCTTTTGCAGCTACTCCGTTCCTCGACCTCCAGCAGTGTGCCTTCTCATCTATTCGTTCTCATCTATTATTCATCTCTTCCTCCTCTTTTTTCTCTTCACCTTCATCATCATCATCTTTTTCATTCTCCTGATCGCGACCTAAGTTCTTGTTTGTTGTATCTCCATTTCTGAAAAAACTGGAGATGTTTCACTATGCAGAAGAGGCTTAACAAATGCACACTTTGACACTTGAATAAGATGCGTTGTGGCACTTATCACAGTTCGATATTATATGCATCTCCTTATCATAGTACTAAAGCAGCACACGATTAACGTCGAACTCCTCAGCTGTGCAAAAAGTGGAATTGGAACGAATATGGACTTCTTCTCTTATCCGTGGCGTGCCCTAGTGACATCAGTCTTCTGCCTTGCGGACAAAAGCGTTGCTGGTGATCTCATTACTGGTGGCTTTGCGGAGCCTTGTGACAAAGGTGGTTCTCTGCTTTCCTTTTGTTCCTTTGCCTTCGATGGTGCCGCTGTCTGCTAGCTTCTCAATGTGCTGTGTCTAAAGGTAGAATGTTCATGACGTCACAGAGTGTCTTTGTTTTGTTCTTCCGACACCCAAGATGGCCGTTGGATCAGCTGATGAGTGTAACTTCAAGATATGTCTAAGCGGTTAAAATGCCTGCTGGTTGCATTGCAGTTGACTGTTATGACAGGGGTGGAAAGGATGGATCCAAGCTGGTCAGATTCCCTACCATCCTTGTAAACAAGGGAAGGAAGGGAAAGAATTGACCAAACGTCTCCCATGTGCATGTACACACGTGCCATTGTGTACTGTAGCGAACTACTTTTAGCTAGCCCCCCGACTGGCGCGCGCGCCTCAGGTGCTCGCAGTGCAAATCCCATAACAAATCAAAATCAGTGCCACAATGGCCATGGTGATACATGGGTCCTTACAGCAAAGATGGCAGATATGCGCATTCTACAATAGGGAAACTATATATATATACATGTCCAAAAAAATCTCATTTATCTTTTTTTGTTGTTGTTTGTTTGTAATAAGCTTCTCTATTAGCCTGCCATTTTGAGAACTTCTTCATTTGATGTTTTGGCAGTCCATGGGATTTTGAACAGTCTTATATAAATCCATATTTCTACTGCTTCTAGTATGATTTCTGTTTCCTTCAGTAATGTCCAAGCCTCACAGCCATAATAGGAAGACAGAGTAGACAAAGGTGTTCACCAAAGACAATTTTGTTTTCATGATTCTTTTAGTTCATTAGGACACTTTTCATATTGCCAGATGTTGTTTTTGCCTTTGCTATTTTTCTAGAGTGGTGATGTCTCTTGCGTCAGAAGTTATCATACTTCCAAGGTACTTGAAGTTATTGAACTTGTTTTATATTTTCTCCACTGCTCTTCAGATTGAAAAGTTTACTTTCGTCAGGATGTGTTGACACCACCATGCGCTCTGTTTTGTTGTTGTTTTCACGTTTAGATGTAGGTCTAATGCTTTGCTGTCTTTTTCAGCTCTGTCCAACTTGAAAGGGTTTTTACCTTTCCTTTACCGTTTACGTTTCCATACATATGAAAACACAACCTAAGCCCACGCAAAATTTCAAACAAATTCAAAAGACAGTTTCTGAGAAATGTGAAGTTGATTTTGCTCATGGTAAAAGAAGATGTATTACATTATCGTTATGTTCTGAATTTCTGTCTTTTTCAAGATTGACGAGAAGGATGATGATCGCATACAAGAGCCGTTCATTTTCAAATGTGTTTCTACATCAGAACGTAAGTAGCATTTACATTGTTTCTTCCACCTTTCTTCTAGGCATTGTCCATTCACTGCAGGATATGGCCCTCCGACATTTGACTACCCATTCTTTTCTGTCTGATGTTTTCCTCCTCATCCATATTGTACCCTATCTCTGTTTACTGTCATCCTGCCATCTTCTTCCTGGTCGTCCTCTGGTTCGTTTTCCTGTCCTACGTTGCCATTCAGTGCAGCGTTTTGTCCGTCTATTATCATTCATCCTTCCCACATGTCCAGCCCTAGCTGTTCACAAGGTTGTTTAATCTGTGGGTTATTTGATTTAGCTTAGAGTTCTTAACCTGGGGTAAATTAATTAACCTCAGGGAGTAAATTTCCTATGCTGATTCCGGATTGGCCCATGTTTTCTAAAAGTGTGCAGGTTAGGGTGAGCGTCGCGTTTGGCTCGTCGTGCACAATAACTTTGTCACTGACAAAACTGGTCACGGTAACTTTTTCAAAAATTGTATATTTTGTATCTGTATAACTCTTTAATCCCATTTGGGAAATTTGCTTTTGTGCCACTGCAACTCAGTTATAACTAGAGCAGGTACGTCGACACCAAAGTGCAGCGCCGGTCGGCAGTTTCTTTGTTTGGGGGGCGGGGGGGGGGGGTACGATGAGGGAGGAGGGGGGGAGGGGGGTGGCAGGGATGAATTTTATTTAATTTTGCCCGGGCAGCGGCCTGTTCGGCCTGCTCTTTTCGATTTCCAACTCCAAGGTATCTTTAAGTGCGCAACGTGCACACGGGCCTTCCGAATTTATCGTCCTTATCCGAGAAGACTAGGTACTCGATCCTACCCCCCAATAGGATCAGGGACACGAAAATATGAGAAAAATCCCAAACTTTCAATATGCCTGCACCGGCCGGGTTCAAACCCTTGGCATGAGAGGCGAGCACCTTGCCACTAGACCACCTTGTACGATGTGGTCACACAAAAAAAATAAAAAAATGGAAACCCGGTATTGTGAGTATTTTGGCCACATAGCCCAAACAGCTCCTAACTTTTTTTTTTCTAACTCTCTAGGACCAGAAGTGATATGTACTAAAACGAATCTTTTTTATACTCCTAGGACCTAGAGGGTTAAAGTGCATAATATTGATAGCAGACACGTGTTTTCTGTTGCTAATGATGAATAAGAACCAACCATTTTCCTAAATTGAAAGGGGTAATTATAATATCGATCTAGATCTGGCAGCGCACCGGAAATTTGGTTTGATTTTAGGGTTTAACGGTGTCTTATAGATTAGACGTTAACGATTATGTTGCGTCCGGCATGGTTTGACGAAAGTCAAAGTAAAGAAGAAAAAAAAAAAACCACTCACACAGAAAACCTATGGATCGCACGTGACAGGCTTGAAACATAACTGAAATATAACAACAACAACAAAATTGTACGTTTGAAAGTCCCGCGTTAGAAACAATATTAGCATTTAGCCTCGGCGTGCATTAGCTAGTTTTGATAGACCGACTACATGTAGTTAGAAGGTGACGTCACGATATTTAGTTTCGATCAGACCTCCCACACCAGTTTGTATAGTTTGATGACTTAATTTACTTGGGGGAAAAAGTACACGAGACCAAACTTTACAATCTATTACTGTCATTGAAAAGCGTGCGTACAACCCCCATGCACGCTTTTCATATCAAGGGGTATTTGCCATTTATTAATTTATGTGACATTATGCCAATACTGAGGTTTCGTCATAAAAGTGGTTCTCTCACTCATAAGTTTATTATCTACAAGTGTTATTCCAATCGGTTAAAATGTTGGTATACAAAGATATTCTCACTGTTTCAGTGTATTGGGTTGGCGCTATGTTGGTATACAAAGGTATTCTCCTCCTATTCGGCATCTTTCTGGCCTGGGAGACTCGCAACATCCGAGTGGATGCCTTGAATGACAGCAGGTCAGTACATGTATGCAATTTGTTTTTTCACTTGACCTCACAGAATTTGTGCTCGAACGAAAGTTTAAAGTTGTATTTCGTCTTTCGTTGGAAGTTCCAATGCCAAGTCTTTCGTTCATGTTTTTGAATTACAGCTAATCTTTGCAAATGCCCACTATCAGCCGCAGTGTCAAAAAAAAAAGTATTATTATAATATCTAAAGCACCTTGCACATCACAGTTTTGGATGACGTCAGTGAAACAAAGCAATTGTTGGAAGTTTAATGAATTAAGTTCTTCGTGTTTCGTTCTTACTACAGAATTTAAAAAACTGTGCGGATCCTTTCCTGTATTCAGTGTAACAAACTACCGTTGTATAGTGCACAGATACATTTTCATCTTTATCTTATCATTTCCCTGTTTTGTCGTCTTCTTCTTGTCTTTCTTTCGTCTTCTCAATTAAGGACGATTTATTCCGGACATGCTCCCAAATGCCCTGAATGTCATGTATAAGCTTCTTAGGAGAAAATCTGGATAAACAAGAACAGCAGAGTCTGGTCACAACAAAGGTTAGGGAAAAGATTGGAGAAAGCCGATTCCTGGACTTTCTAGCGAGCGACAATTAAAATGGCATGTGGCAGACAGCGTTCAGCCATTAAGTGAATGGAAATTCCCTCGAAGTCGATGTCATCAAGAATATTTGAGACTGGAAGACATTTCCATGGTAACGGTCAATCAAAAGGGCCAAAGGCCGCTCCTACTGTTCTTCCCGCAATGTTAAAAGGCATTTGTTGCAAGGTGAAAGAGAGAGAAGAAAAAGAGAAGAAGATGAAAAAAAAGACGGAGATGAAGAAGATGAAGAAAAAGACGGAGATGAAGAAGATGAAGGAGAAGGAGGAAAAGGAGAAGACTACAAAGATTATGAGAAAGACGGAGCGCCAGGAGTATAATAGAATATCTTTTGATCCGTGGGTCCCTTGAAATCCAGTTTTTGATATCATTGTCACAAGAGCTCCAGGATAATATATTAGTCACAGGGGCTCCAGGGTAAATATAATTATTAGTCGTAAGAGCTCCAGAGTAATATATAGGCCTATGTAACTATTAGTCACAAGAGCTTCAGAGTAACATACGAGACCAAACAAGATCTCAAGAGTAATATATTTGTCACAAGATCTCATCACAAGAAATCCAGAGTAATACATGTATAATTATTAGTCCCAAGAGCTCCGGAGTAATAATGTCATTATTAGTCACAAGTGCTCCAGAGAAATATATTAGTCACAAGATCTAAATACTAACGTATTAGTCACAAGAGCTCCAGAGTAATATATTAGTCTCAAGAGCTCCAGAGTAATATATTAGTCACTAGAGCTCCAGAGTAATAATTAGTTACAAGATCTCAAGAGTAATATATCAGTCACAAGAGCTCCAAAGTAATATTAATTATTAGTCACAAGATCTCAAGAGTACTATATTAGTCACCAAGAGCTACAGAGTTATATATCAGTCACAAGAACTCAAGCGTAATAGTTAGTTACCAGATCTCAAGAGTAATATATTAGTCACAAGAGCCCAAGAGTAATATATTTGCTAGAAGAGCTCAACCATAATATCTTACCCACAAGGGCTCAGCAGTAATATCTTGGCTACAAGAGCTCAAGAGTAATAATTATCTCAATCATAAAGGCCAAGAGTAATAGCTTAGTTTTCATTGCTCAGTGTTAATACATTGTATGTATATTAGTAACAAGAGCTCAGAAGTAATGTTTTCTTTCTTTGTTTGTTTGTTTTTCGTCACAAGAGCTCAAGAGTATTATTTTAGCCATATGAGCTCAGGCATTGGGCTCATGTTAAAGACAGACTTTAAAATTGCAATTACCTTTCTTTACACACCATCCTGTGCCCCAACAGTACACATTTTCTGTAATGTATTTTACTATTGCTTCATTATCATGGCAACATATTTTCAGAAAAGCAATTCTTTTTCATGTCAGTGGCTTTCCATTCATGTTGGCCTATTCAATGTTTTCATGCCATAAAATCGTTTGGATTTCATTTGAAGTTCAAAGGATTCTTTGGGCTCTGAACTTTCATGTAATTTGTATTTGTGTTTGTATTTTGTATATTTCTTTAATCCCATTTGGAAAATTTGCCCTAGTGTCATTGCCACCCAGTTACAACTGGAGCAGACACATCGTCGCCACAGTGCAGCCCCGGTCGGCGTTTTCTTGTTTTGTTTTGTTTTTTAGGGGAGTGGGGGGGGGGGGGTAGGGATAAGTTTTTATTTAATTTTGCCCTGTTTGGCCTGCTCTTCTCGATTTCCAACTGCCAATGTAGCTTTAACGTGTGTTTGCACACGGACCCTCCGAGTTTTTTGTCCTTATCCGAGAAGACTAGGTGCTCGATCCTACCTCTCATAGGAAAATATGAGAAAAATCCCAAAATTCCAATATGCCTGCACTGACCGGGATTCGAACCCGGCACTTTCGGCATGAGAGGTGAACACCTTGTCTGTAGACCAACCCGTTCTCATCCATCTGAATCCATCTTCTCTTGTCTCAAGTTGGATGATATCCAGTGGTTCTCAACGTGGGCGATATCCTGGGGGGGGGGGGGAGGGGGACAAAAGGGTGCGAAAACGATGAAGAGGGTGATGAAAGAGGGAGCGAAAATATGAATGGAGGACGATTTGGGGAGGCAAGTAGAGGACAGTCACTGACTCGTTCAAAAGCACACGTAGATGGGTTTTATGAACAGAAAAGGTCTATTAATTGTTTGTTTGTTTTTTCAGTGCATTTGATGTAGAATACTTTCTGTTTTATAGCAAATAATAATCGCACCTGCTGTCATTTATAAGGCTTTTGAAAACTTAACATCATAACTTGTGTATAGTCTGTCTTCGTGTAAATTTATCCTTTGGGTTTGAGTGAGGACTTGGCCGGGGGGGGGGTGGAGAGGAGGTGATGAGAGAAAAAATTGGAGCCAAAGGGGGGTGATTGCCGGAAAAAAGGTTGAGAGCCATTGATTTAAACGAACATGCAGCCTTAGGCCAGTGATATAAAAGTTTTGCAATGATCGTCATGCTGATGTGTTGTCAGAAAGACAAAATTGCTTTCTTCTACATCAGACGTTCTCAACTTGGGTCACTTTTACCCAGCGGGTATATTTCATCTACCCAGGGGATAAATTTGCTGATTCTAGATTTGTACTTTTAATTATAATTTTCTTTTTTAGAAATCGAAAAATTGAGAAGTTTTGCTCATAAACAATTGAAATAACAGTGCATTGTGGTGTTGTCATTGGTATTTGATTTTAATGATAATGTTAAAAATAGTATTCTAAAATTTCCCCTTTGTCGATTACTTTATTGTGATAGTAGTGTAGACTCAAATTACCGAATAAAACATGGTGAAGGTAAATTTACTTTCGAAAAGTTGCCAGGGGGATGCGTGACGCACAAAAAGTGTGTTTTTTTCGTTGCTTTTTAATTTATTTCCCTTTCTTTTCTGTTACATTTTTTTCTTTTCTTTTTTTGCCCATGTTTGTGTACGTGCACTTGTATAACAATAATGCGCTGAATCCGTAAAGTACGTACGCTGGGGGGGGGGGGGAGGGGGGGCAAAGAGGAGGGAGCGAGATTTTCTCCCAGGGTAAGAAAAGCGTACACTAAGGGGGGGGGGGGGGGGAGGGAGTACATACACTTTTCAAAGATGTTTATCTTTTTATTTGTTTTCAACAAAATTAGCTGTGGGAGTATACAAAAAATGGAGAGATAGGCTATGTATCTCGCGAAACAATCAGATAGCCGATGCAAGATGCCACTTAATCTGAAGTTTTAGACTAAAAATGCTTGTCATGAACATTTACTATAATTATGGCCCTATGCTTATGCAAGGGACGGGGACAGTGGAGCCAAGAGTATGACACGCGTATGTAAATTTTTCGGGGGTGGGGGACGGATAAACAAAATTCCCAAATTGAGCTTACATACTTTATGTATGGCCCCTTGGATTGAGATCGTGACGTGGTTTGTAGTTTCCTGTGTACTGGGGGGAATAGGGGAAGGGGGGAGGTCGGAGAGCAAGAAAGGAATTCGGATGGTCTATGAGCCGAACGGTTTCTTCTGAATTGTAAACCAATAACGTGTGGTGTGGTGGAGTTTGTAATTTTCAGAAACTTCTGGAAAGGATCTGCGAATCGTGTGATTTTTACAACGTTCTGTACAAGGTCCTGTCAGTTCGAATATGGTAATAAGTGAGTGCGACAAACACTCTTATTCCCACCCCCTTCTCCTTTCTACGTTACGTATATATGTGTGTGTGCCGCATGCCACTATACGCAGCGCATGTGCGTGTGTGGGCAAATATTTCAAGCGCTTGTGTGAAAGGTAGGCCGACATAATTACAGTGAACGTCGTTGTTGTTGTGTTTTTTTTTTCGTCATAAGCAAAGCTAGTACATGTACATGTAGTAAAGCGCCGAGTCATGACTGTTTCGTCCCAGTTTTAGTGGTGAGGTATGTGTTCCAGAACGAGACCTCACGCTCTGGCGAGATTAGAACAAGCCTGTCTCGCCAGTTTGGGCACGTGAAAACTGCGTTGAGTTAGCTTACGGGAGGAGAGACTTCGCGCACGGAGTCAAAACAGACGCTAGCTAAACAGACTTGAGCCAAAGCTTCACAAGCAGCAGACCAAGGCTGGTGCATGCGCCAGACCGGTATGCTCACCACCCATAAATTTTGCTTCATGCTTACACGGTAGACACCATTTGAGCTAGATGTTAATGCCAAGAGCAGTCAACCTCCTAAAAATAAAGACCCTAAAACCACAATAGCTGCCCACACCGCGACCCAGGGAGATCCACAGTTTATGGGGGTGAGCCACCAGTCTGGCGCCTGCACCAGCCTTGGGTCTGTTTCATCCCTTATAAAGTGGCTATTTCCAGCAATCTGCAGTGGTACATCTCAGGATGTCACAGTTTTACGATCGTTGCAAATTTTGTTGTTGTTGTTGTTGTTATAGGACGGCATCAATCTCTGCATTAATAATACAAATAGCCCATAGGGAAGTCGGGGTAAAAATGAAAAGCTAATCATTACAGAACATTCTATTATCTGAACATCTCACGAGAAAATTGATAAAACCGGAACTCGGGGAGGTCTTTGGAGATTTTGTCTGAGCCAATAAATGGTTATAGGCCGTTTAGACCTGGGATTTAGGACAAAGATCCTGTTTGGTTCGAAACCCAACTGTATAGTTAAGTGCTTTGAAGACAACAAAGCTATAAAACTGTGCAGTAAATCCTGAAAGCATGATGATAAAATTGAGTACGGTACGCTGGCGTTCGGTCACTTTAAAAGACCTTCGTCAACCTAAACACCGGAAAAACTAAAACTATAAACTTAAGAATGACTGAAATAATGTTCGCAAGAATTTTACTAGATTGAATTTCATGTTGTTGTTGTTGTTTTCATGGGGCCGTCAGGTTTTTTCTTTTCTTTTTGGATGCGTCTTAACTCGCTGCCAACTCTTGCTGTAACCCCGAAGCTTTTCTGTAAGTCTTTAAGGTACTAAACTGCCGAGGTCAAGTCCAGTAAGATGGTCCAAGGACAAGGGAGAAGGTGGCAAAAAGCATGCGCAGCGGTGGTCGGCTAATGCCAACAGCTAAGGGTGGCAAGCTTTAATAAATAAGCGAACAAAGACGTTCAGTTCCATCAGTCAAAATATTATTATATAATGTAGACCTATATATATTTATTTTTTTTAACTGTCTTTAGCAGGGGTGGCCAAACCACGGCCCGCGAGGCAGATGCAACTCTTTGACTTTCAATATGCGGCTCGTGGCTTCTTTTTTAGCAGCATATCAATTTTCTTATTGAAATGGAAATTCGCAAGTTTTTCTTAGATGAATCCGTAGTTCATTACTGCATTTAATACGTTCAACATAGTTAAAACAATCATCAGTCAATATTTTGAAAACATTAAAGTTTAGTATATGTACCGGTACTTTGTGATTACTGAAACTAAAACAAATTAACAGCCTAAAAAACCGCATACATGAGTAAATATTGTTGCATAACATATATTTCTTAATATTTATGTACATGTAATATTTATGTAAGAAAATGTGTATGTAACAACAGAAGCGTGTGCGTAAATTTGTTCATATCATGTGGCTCTCGAACATCTGAAGTTTATCGTATGTGGTTCTTACGTTAAGCAAGTTTGGCCACCCCTGGTCTATAGAGTTACTGATGTTTATGTCTCACCAGGCATATTGGTTTATGCGTGTACAACACAGCCGTCATCTGCCTCATAGGCGTGCCTCTCAGTTTTATCATAGGTGACGAGAACTTCGAAGGCTCCTACATCATCATGTCCATCTTCGTTATCATGTGTACAACAGTCACGCTCTGCATTGTATTCCTCCCCAAAGTGAGTACTGTGGTGGAAATCTCTTTATTTTGTTATGTGATGTTTAAGTCTGAATATCACAGACAGAGTAGCCTTTAGACAATGCATTTATAAGCACAGACTAACGAATAACAAGACTTTCCAAAGGAATTTCGGGGGGAGGGGGGAAATGTCCTCTGTGAAGTTCGGGGCACCATTTTGTTTATCTGAAGATCACACGTTTACTGAATTCACTCCATAAATGGAGGAATGACAGCTAGCGTCCTTTGTAAGTCAGGCAAAACAAAATGGCCGCGATGCACACTTTGTTACTTCACACAATGAAATTAGTAGCCAGGGCCAGTTAGCTTAGTACATAGAGTAGCCGTTTGGTAGAAATTAGTAGCCAGGGCTAGTTAGCTTAGTACATAGAGTAGCCGTTTGGTAGAAATTAGTAGCCAGGGCTAGTTAGCTTAGGGCTAGTTGGCTTAGGGCTAGTTAGTCTGTGTGCATAAAAAAGCTTGCTTTTTTTTCTGTCGCAGAAAACTGCATTGAAGAGTTACAAAGAAAAAATATGAATTTTGGGGGAAGTTTTAACGCTATCGTTCAGAATTTGGGTTAAGATTAAGTTTAGACACTTTTCCTCTGGCGACATGGCCACGATAAACTTTTCGGAAACTGGCAAAAAAGTTGATAACAAAAACATTGTCGTGAGTATTTTGGTAACATGCCCAGTGAACCAATTTCAGTTATCTTTATGCCATGTATTCTTGTTGAAATCTGATTTCAATCATTCCCCTTTTCTCCCCCAGGTGTACTCTTTGTATCTGAATCCCACTGGTGACATCAATCTGCGGTTTAACACAACCAACGGCACAGCAATTTCACATCCCAGCATCTCCCAGTCTCGTGTGTCACCATTTGAACAGATGAAAGCAAACATTTCCATTCAAAGGCGTTTGGAGAATGCCCTGAAAGAGGTAACAGGCCGAGGGACCAAAGCTGTATAATGTAGCTTGTCATTCAGTTCAGTACCCCTAAGGGAAAAGTTGTATTTTTTTGCATGCAAGTTCTAAAATCGAGATCTGTCACCCAGAATATGTTATGTCCAGTTTTATTCATTGCTTTTAAATGCCTGTAGATATACACGACACAAGATGTGTGACTGTATTTCATAGACCAATAAAACTATTCATGTGACCGTACTGAAAATATTGCAGTTATTTGAGTTTTTCAGTAAGGTTACACATTTTAAACTTTTTGTTCTCTCTCTCAGTTTGACTGTTTTGGACATAAAACATTCTGGTTGCCAACCCTCGATATTGATTCCAGTCACAAATAACCAATTATTGTTATTTCAAATGTTGCACATTTTTGTGTAAATGATCTTCTAATTGCACAAGAAAGATACTTTTTTTTATATAAAAAGGGCCGGGGATTGACTACATGTATTTGGTTTATTCATGCACCAAAAAGGACGGTTTTTGTGCACAAAATAAAAAAGAAGAGAAAAGAAAAAGAATCGAAGCTCTTGGGAGAACTAAAAATAGTATTTTACAAGGAACGTGCACCTGTGCGGCTGGCAATATTTAAGATTTCGCTAAAGGTAATCAATCACACACGTCACATTTCCTCAGTTCAGCGCAAAAATGTGACTACCTCCTTTGAGATTATCTCCTTATTTGTGATAATGGGGGTAACCACTTCTTGCACTGAACTGGCGATTTTTAAAATTTTCCCGACGAGCTGCACCACGAAACTTCATTTAGGTACGGGTCAGAATTTTCGTCTTAAAGTAAGTAGTGAATCAGACCAATGCTGGTGTGAACGCCAAACTGGTGGCTCGCCACCTAATTATTATGTATTGCACTAAACCACTACTCACTGCTCACACGGTGGCGGTATGGGCAGTGAGAAGTGTTTTAGTGTGATGCATAATACATGTATCTAGATGGCGAGCCACCAATCTGGGGCCTACGGCAGCCTTGATCTGATTCACACCTTAGGCCAGTAAAACCTGGGCACCTAGATGTTAACTGGTAGTGATACATGTATGTAGAGAGAGCTAGAGACGTTTCGGCGCCCACCGATCTTCACTACGACAATCAAAAAAAAAAAATTTAATTTGTAAAATACATGTAATAATTTGATACTGTGAATTTTCAAATCAATTTAATCTGTGTGATGAGATTGACACCTACAGGCAACTCAAGCATTTACATGGGATGCTAAATAAGACTGGTGGTACATTGACCCGTTTTTGCCTAGGTTGTAAAGTGAGACGTGAACTAACTCAAGCCGTTAAAGGGTTTGGGTTTGAGTTTGGAGAAAGCACATCGACGCGGTAATGGCCACATTGTGCAAGGAAATAGCAAGACGAAACACAGAATGTACCAGGGGTTTCCCGTACTCGTGAGGCTGAGGCAAGTCTGTCTCGCTAGTTTGGGAGCGCCAAAACTGTTTCCAGAAAGCTGGAGGAAAGAGAGAGAACTCGCGCACCGAGTCAAAACAGGTGCAGAACAGACCTGATTCTGTGAGACACCAGCCTTAGTTTCATTGGAAGAGTTCATTGGCAATATGACTTGATAAAGTCTATTACATTTCACTGGAAAGCAGTTGAAGGGTCCACAGGAAAAATGGGCTCAGTCACAGAATTCATGTTAAGAGAAAAGTGAATTTAACTTTGACTAGACTGAGCTCTTTCTTTCGTAGACTATGTTATTTTTAGATGACAATTTTAGCGGACTGAGTCCATCTATGTGAAAGATGTGCAATGGAATATTAGTAGCTTGGGTTACTTTGGGGCCGATAGCTCATAATTTCTACTTTGTGACTTAGCCTGTTTTTCCCGTGGGCTCTTCAGTTTTTCATCCTTTGTCTAATGTACATTGTTGTTTTGTTTGCTCCTGGACAGAAAGAGAGAAGGATCCATGAGCTGGAGACTGCCATGACGGATGCTGGCATGTCCAGCACGGCATGACAGACAATCACCAAGTAGAGGACACAACTAACAAAATTCGGCGTTCACTTACTGGCGATGTTCAAAATTCGCATATTCGATAGTCACTCACTGAACTGGCATAATGACAAGAATTAATCAGTTCGATGCGTTCACTTCATGGATTGGAACGATATTCAAAACTAAACAATTCAGCGCTGGCTCAATGGACTGGCACGATATCCAAAATTAATCAATTCGGCGTTCACTTTAAAGCATGACATCAAATCGGCTGACTTCGCTATAGTGCGTGAGAAACTCTGCCCTTCGTCTCTCGCAATTTAAAAAATAACAACAAAAAAAGCCGACTATTGCATTGCAGTATTTTTTTATTTTTTTTATTTTGCTCGCAATGTTAGGTTTTCTGTAACAATGGGTGGAAATTACACATTTTAGTAACAAGTCGTAGGCCTGTATTGAAAATTTGAAAAACTGGAATAATAATAATTCGGAACCTAAATTCTCTGCTCCTTAAATTCACAGGCAACGCGAGTTTTTCAAAGCAAATATTTTTTTCTTGTTTTAAATATTTCCCCCCAAAATGTGCCTTAAACATTTGACTACGGTACATTGTAAACATTTTTAGTTCCAATTCCCGGTTTGCGAGTGCATGTTCGAAGCCAGAAAAGAATGAATATTGGACGCCTGGCCCAGTTTGAGTTATGAGCATTTTCTGAAATTACATCTCTTTACTGTGGACAAATACTTTCTTTCTACGATGTTTCTGAATATGATTTTGAATTTGATGCGTTTGAAAATAGTAGCAAAGCCCGAGGCAAAATTTGAAGTCAAACCTTAAATGCATTTTCGCAAAAATGACCTTTTTTCCCTCATAAGATAAGATAAGATAAGATAAGATAAGATAAATTTTATTCGTCCTTGTACACGGAAATTTGTTTTGATCATTGAATACATAACAATACAGTTACAGAAGCAGAAAGTAAATCTCGAACTGGCTCCACTGTTTGATGTTTAAAGGTAATGAAATTTTGCATATGTCATATAGATGTAAGTAACTTTATTTTAATTTTGTCAGAGATTTGATGTAAATGAACTAAATGTGACCTCAATTTTTTGTTAACATATCTTTTGGAAATTACACTTTTCTTCTTGTATGTTGTGTACAGAACTCACAAGTGGAAATTCTCTCATTTCTCTATCAATTTGTATGTACTTTATTTGATCAGTAAAAAAAAAATGGAAAAGAAAAACATTGAATAGCTTTATTCAACTTTGCTGCTGCCTTGACTTAAAAACTGCTCTGAACATCGAGACAGTCGACAAGCCTTACCACAACAGCAATGAACAAATGGTTACTCGGTTATAGTGACTTTCAAAAATCACCCAAGCAATAAGTAAAACGAACAAACGAAAAAAAAAATTAATAATAATCATACTATAATCAGAGAGTATGTATATATAATATGTATGTATAGAGAGGTTGCATTATTGGTCGATGGGCACTGCAAGACACGGGAGGCTCCGCCAATCCTCTGCTAGCATGTAGCGGAAAGTAGGTCGATGCGGTAAACAATACCCCGTTACCCTTTGTGCATTTCCAAGGGGCGTAAGAGCTTACGGAATTACAAACGGCTCTAAATAGTTTCAATCAGCCCAAAAATATGAACAAACCACAGTTATATGCACACTACCCTTGGTGAAGACGGTCTCTTTCAATTCTTGTTACTTCATCGACCTAGTTTTGCGATTTGGCGGAAGTGAGATCTCTCTACAGATAAATACCCACCCTCTGCTATAATGGGGTTAGGGGGTAAACAGGTTAAAATTCGTGACTACTTAGTTTTGACACTGTGTGTACTGCCTCAAGTTTTGACGATGAATTAGGTGGGCTCATCCATTTTTGGGCAAAATTTAGTCTTTAATGTTACTTATTTACAATGGGAAATTTCATTTTTCGCCTTTCTTTACACATTGCTGGTCAAAAATTAAATTTGTCACATCTGTAGACTCTGCAAGGAACTGCAGTGTGTGTATCAGTAAGTCCTATCAGTCTTTGCATCGAATCCAGGCGCCGTTATTAATGTGACCGAAATCTAGATACTATACAGTACAATGCTGGGCCTGATGGTGATACATGTACAAAAAATTTGCAAGATTTATCTTGCTGAGGCTGGCTGGTAATGATACATGTAATGTGTAGCAGTAAAAAAGCCAAAATCTGTACATTAAAAAAAACCTGGCCAACGTGCCCTCAACAGGAATTGTTTCGAATACACATTATGAGACCAAAGGTATTTCATTGTAACTGTTTTGCAGCCATGAGAAAATCAAACTCCCAATTTCTACAGTTTGTTGTTTTTCGTTTTTTTTCTCTTTCTTTCAGTATTTGGGGGGCCGGGGGGGGGGGAGATATGGATATGAGTAACTGTTATTAATGAGCTGTAAACGAAATGACAATGTCTATTTAACACCCCGTCAGTAACCCAACAGGAATTCAATGTGTAGGACTGATGTCAAGTCTGCACATAAGGATGACATCATTCCTAAACAGATCTTCTGGTTATGACATCGCCCCAATGTCGATTTGACATAAGGAACCCGCCCTATAGTAATCCTACCAACCCTACTTAAATCCAATACAAATATGTGTCGGACTGACATAGGTATGTTGGCTGGGAGGCTTTCTGCATCTCTTTGAGCATGTTTTTTCCATGGCCTAAATCTATATATAAATTTCAGATTTTTCGCCCTCCCTTTTGTTTTAGCAGTTTCTGAACCCTGGGAGAATTCCAGGGGTATTCCCGTTACATGTAAAATTGTATAAATCGCTATTACCAGGGATTTTAGTCATTTTTTTTTTTTAATTCCAAGGCATTTCCTGGGATTGCTGGAATACCAGGGCTACACGAGAAAAAGTTCCATGTTCTTTTTGTATTGTCCAACAAGAACGTTTTTGAAAATACAGAAACAAAGCAGTGTTCAATTGAACTTATTACATGTATATTTATTTGAATTTACTTTCAGTAAATGCATCGACTTATACATCATGATAATAATACATATAATATAATAATAGCCTTACGAAAAAAATACAACACTGACCGCCATTTGAATCTCACCACCACTATTTTTGTGCTAATTGTAGCGGGAGAGGGGAGAGAGAATGATAAAGGAGGAGAAGAGAGACAGCTGCAAAACTAGAAACTATTCAATGTGTGGTTTACACAAAGTGTCCAGGCTGTGATTAAGATTTATACCATCTACTGTACAGGACATAAAAGTACATACATGTGTACAATATAGGAATGTCCCCCCAAATTCATGATACATACATGTGTATGTAACTGCACTCATCTGACCTCAGATGCAGGGTGCCTATCTGTGGTCGAGTTTATACTGTCTAAAGGCATTCAGTATTACACATGTACATACCGGGGCAGAAAAACAGGGTTTCCATAGGTCCTTAAAAAATAAAATTAAGGACCTTTAAGAGAGGGTTTTTGAGGGGGCAAAAATTGAAGACTTTGTAGGGACCTTTTAATACACTTTCCCAACTAGTTTACAAATGGTCTAGGATCTCATGTAACCCAGGATCTGCAATGAAACAATCACTACATGTACTTACATACTTCACATAGTTAAGTATAATGGAAATTATCAAAAGTAAAATAAAATGTATAGTAACTGATAAGGTCAATGTTAGCCAAAATGGTGAGACTAAATCCTCATTATGCTGCAATCCAACCACAACATAACCTAGAAAGTTAGTAACTCAAGTGTTTTAAGGTCTTTTATGGGCCTTTGGACAAATTATGAAAATCAAGGCCCTTTGAAGGGCTTTAAAATCAGTTTTGAGAAAATTAAGGACTTGAAGGACTACCAAGAACTTGTGGGAACCCTGAAAAAATCTCCTGTGAACTTGGACATTTTGTAAAGTACATGAATTCATATTACATTTATCATCAAATCAAGGGCTGGTGTAGTAAACTATTGTAACTCAGATTTTACGAATTATACAGGAGAAGCAAAAAAACTGAACAGCTTTTTTTTATCAGACTTAATAAGTATGATATTTTTTTTTTAATGTTATTTAACCTTTAGTTTTCAGAATTTAACCCCCACCTTATACTAATACAACCTGCAGGTGATGCAGCTCTCTGTTCTCAGGATCTAACTCAACTGGAGGCTCATTCAATAGGTTTCAGCTACACCAACTACCTCATCATTGTTTTTTGGGGGAAACTCAGCAGAGGGTCTTCAAGTTTGGGTCATATCGAGTTTGGCACAGAAAACTCCTAAGTACCGTACACTACTGGCTTTAGGCGGTTTGTCTCAATTAGAACTTAACACACTTTTCAACAAGTAAAATTTAGTGAATATAATTTCTGCAGCAAGTATAACAAAACGTTTTACACTATGATGCATAACATGATACATGCATAGTCTGTATGCCTACACATATATACCAGGCAGTACATATATTGGCTACATGGCATGCAATAATGATTTAATGTTCAAAGACAATTAATGTACTACAAATAAATACTAACTGCTGCCATGGCATCGACTTTCTTGCTGTAACAAGAAAAACACCAAATTTACCAGTAAACAAACTACCAAAACTAATTTAAGTGTAGCAGAAACAATCCAAAAAGACTTTTCTAATGAACAAAAAAAAATGTCATTAATTTACAAATCAGGTCAGTTTAAACTTTGAAATGAGTTTTGTTTGAGACCTTCAACATGCAAGTTTAAAGTGTGAAAATGATATTTTTCACTTCGTCATATGTTCACACAATATAGTGCCCATATAAAATACTGGTTGGGTACAGAGCCAATCACTTATACTGCCGTCCAAAGGCAGAGTGATGCAACTGACAGCATGGCCCTTTTCTACTTTATTGACCCTATGAACTTGTCTCATACATAATTCTTTTATGTCAAATGTAGATTGACATATCTGCAACCAAAATAGTAATTTCTGGTGTTGCAAACTCATAAATAAATGCATTTATATATGCAGACTGACTATGCCACATAAGGTCCCAGTGTTTTTCTCAAAACTATGAAAATGAGCACATAACGCCGCTCTGTCTTTGCATGGCAGTATAGCACGCAGCATTTCCATTGGTTGTAAATTGGGGTGCGATGATGTGAAAAGGTTAATAATTTCTCAAGTTAAAATAACTGATTCATAATGCCATCCAGATGTCAGGTATTTACACAAAATGGATGAAAACAGAACATCTACAATTTCAATGCATAAAATGGTTCTACTCAATACAGCCTTGCAAAACTGGGTACAGTTATGACATATTTAAGTATTACATAATTAATTGGTAGAAGAATACTGCCTTCATTGGTCTGATGCAATGATGAAATTTGGAAAAAAAATCAGAATGCAGGTTATGTAGAGTGAACTTGAATAACAAAAGTTTAAAATTACAAAATTGCTATCACATCTGAACCACACATATCTATGTCAGTTTATGATGGGAAACGATAAACATTGATTTCAGGGGCTAAATCAGTGACTCTCAAGAGTCCCAGGCCACACCCCCATTCCCACTCAGTTGCAATACCAAGTTTCCTCAATTGTTGACAACAACAGAGTTACTGGCAAAAAAAAACCTTGAGTTTCATATTATGAACACCTTATTGGTTTTAATACCATGAAGTCAGTGATTCAGTAAATTCATCATTTACAAAATACATGGCATAAACTGTCGAACATAATAAATTCAATACAAATCACAACCGTCTTTGCTAATAGAAGACACCGAAATGAAAAATTGTTATAACTTCTTTACATACTCTTTCTGACATGCACGAATTCCTCAAACACTACACACAGATTCTTCCAAAATTTCCATCAAATTGGTAACTTTGAGGTTATGATTTCAAGTTGACTGAACACACAGTCATGAAAGTTTCAGAGATGAAAAACAATGGAAAAAGCCAGGTTTTTATGAAGCCAGTTTGTGGATACCTGGTTCTGAAAGGTAATTAGGCAGAAAACAAAATATTGTGGGGCTGTGGATTTCCTTCCCAACTTTTTAAGAATCCCATTCTCCGCTGAACATACCATTTTATAAACAGCAGAATGGCGTCATCTATTTTTTTTTGGTGGTTGGGCAGCACACTCTGGTGCAGGATGAAATTATCACAGCCCACAAAATTATGTGAATCAAGAAAGCATATTTTGGTAAGCCCAGGCGAATGCTGGGCTATTCTGCTCAAAGTCCAACCCATGTCAAGAAAAGCTTGTCTACACTATCAAGATCACAAGTCTGAATACACATTTTCCAAAACATTTTGCTGTACACTGAGAGTAAGACTAGTTCTCTGTGAACTGCAAGAGAATACACTCTTGTCTATGCATATCTCCATTCTACTTGTGTTTTCACCTGTTTCTCGAACAGTTGTCAAATATTTTTTTCTTTCCTTCTTTTGTCTTCAGCCTTTCATTCTTTCTGCCGCATGTTTTCATAAAACTTTTATAACCACCACTAGGTCAAGATTACTTGCACATATATAAATTCTTGCCTTTCACAATCTTTGCAAATATTCTTATGCTCTCACCTCCAACACATTTTATGATTTTTGGCAAATCAACTTAAGCCACCCACTTACCACATACAATATATATATCACAAAGATAAAAGGTAATAATCTCATTTTACTAAATGCATTCATGTGCAGACACACACTCTTTCCCATGAGATAAATGAAGTCCTGTTATCATACTAAGTTAGATTTGGTAAGCAAGGCAATACAAGAATAACTTATTTGATTCAGAAAATTAGGCTGAAACCTAATGAAAAATGATTTTTTTTTCTTTTTCTTTCAAAAATTGGCTCTAGCTATGGCAATGAAAACACTACTGTTGAACACATGGAGGCCCCTAGAGGTTGACCTGCCAAGTCTAAATGCATTTGTAATAGTTTGTGAATTTTGATCTTTTCCACTGTGACAATACATGTATTTGCATTGTGATTCTGGATTAATGAAGCCAAAAAAAAAAGGTCTACTTGGTCTTCATAAAGTAATCATATTAGAACTGTGGTCCAGAAATGGAATTAAATGGGGGATGGGAAAAGCTCTCCAAGACATTTAATTCACTGACTACCAACTACTTTTTGTTCACCGGTATCTGCATCCTATTGTTCCAAGGGTGTTTTCAAAAAATCATTGTGACATAACTATTAAATCTGGACCACAGATTTTTTTTCCTACTGTTCTAATTTAATGTAAACTTTGTATGATAAAGACAGATTTGGCTTACCATTCGCTGTGATTTTTTTTGTGTGTGGAAAGTCCAGGTATACTGACAAGCTGATTTAAATTATGCTTAAGCCTCAACATTCCATTTGGTCTGCACAGCAAATACGAGTAAAGAAATTTCATAAAGAATTAAGCAGAAGAGCTATAGAGGGTTCTAACTTCTGTTCGGTCGAGACCAATAACTATGTAATTCGAAGCTTTAGCGTTATATGCTACCGAGGCCAATATCTTGCCAAGACAAATTATAAACTGATATCACCAGGGCGGTGACCATGATCCTGAACCATAAACAAACAAACAAACAAAAATTGTCAATGCGGTGATCATGATAGTCAGTGAGTTAAGGTTTAAAAGAGAGACAAGCTTTCCAAGAATGACAATCCACCGAAGTTTTTAATAATACCCTACCTAGGGTTTAACATTTAGAAAACTTGCCATTTTGAACTCCAGTGTGTAAGTATATAAAATATAAAAAAATTACATGTGTGCATTTTTTCTTTGGTATTTTCAATATTGACTAATGCATAAGGGAAAATGTTCACATCTTCCTTACACTTTTATTCCATTCCATGTCATCATCCTGATAACATTTATTTATGATATGTACAAAATAATCATAACTCATTCACATCAAACAGTCATACATGTACATACTACAATAAATGATGAGATAACTACACATACATTTGGCTCTAACTGACAGCAATGATACAGACACCAAAGGAAGTATGCCATAAGCAAACACAGGCAGAAATGGAGCCGGGACAGGCAAAAATTTCTGAAACTTTTTTTCAGGTGGTCAGAATAAAGGCCCAGAGTTCAGAGACAGTGTCCCAGTGGGGAACCAGGGAACAAAGTCTACTGCCAAAAATGGATTCTTTGCAGCTCAAAAGCTGATCTGAGACACTTCAGGCAGTCTTATTCAGAATCCAAAATTAACTCTTCAGCTGCCCTTAACTGATAAACCGGCACTGCTGCCTGCCCTCACTACCCCTATTGCCGATAATTCGGCAATCCAGATTTCATTCGTTTCTGTTTCTGTATAATTTGTTTCAACCATATTCCGGTTGGATTAAAAACTAGAATGAGGTGTCATTTTAATTTCAACATATTTGTATTTGTCGCAGTTTTCCAGCATTTTTTGGATCACTTCCAGTGTAAACAATTATGGACATGCCCACGCCATCAAACTTTCGTCTGCCTAGACCCAAAGAGACTTACAGTGCAGCAAACAACCAAGTTATTTTTGTGACTGAACAAAGAAGAAAGGTCTTTCAAGCAATGTTGAAGTTGACCGTGATGTATCGGAACATGACCGTGGTGAGTCAAGTGACAGTGATTCAGGACCAGCGAAGAGAATACTGTTGGTAAAGGAAAGGGGAATGGCAAGGGTTCTGCAGCTAGAGCTAGACCACGAAATAGAGTGACAGCAAGATCTCCCACTAGATCTTGATCTTGATCAAGTTCAGAATCAGAATCTGAGCATGCAAACTACTGGTTTACTGAGACTTAACAATACACTAAACTTTTTTCTAGGGTACCCTGAAAATATTTTGCCATCAAGAAAATCACATGGGCCTCAGCTAGGAAGTAGGGTGGGCAGAAAAGAGTTAACCCTTTGTGTACCACCCACCTGACCATGTTGGCAGTTCAAAATACCCCTACCCCTGAGAAAACGTTCCAAATATTAGGTGTGTTCACACAAAAAAATTACATAAAATAAGTTTGTTGAAATAAACCACACAAAGTCTATATTTTCATGGAGGAAAATGAACACTGAAACTGTTACTGTAACAAAACTGGAGCCATGTATCATTCTGAAATTTATCTGATTTTTATTCTTGAAATAGTCCAGAGCGTTAGACCCAGGCTGCAGCTGATTTTTGCTTTTAGAAGCAGGCACATTGAAGCGACCAGTTGTCGAGGTTGGGTGGCACAATATCATCAATGTTCCCATCTCCATCATCACCAACGATTACATCTGTCATTTCAACATCAATTTCATCACGAATTAATGCTTGAAGCATCAGAACAATCACCGTCGGAGTCCGACATTGTTGCTATGTTAGTAAGCGCCCTGTTCATTGCTCTAAAAGATTAAATAAATTCAGAAAAAATACTCTCCGATCTAGGAGAGCTCCATATTCGGGCTTTTTATTAAGGGAAATCACTCTATCATCGTTAGAAAGGGAAGTAAACATGATAAGTTCCTGTCGCTTGCGCTACAAAAAATAAAAACACCGGGGGTCACTGCAGGCCGCTTGCCTGTTGTGAATCTCGACAGCTAAATTTGTAGGCCGCTATAGCGGTCAGTGGTACACAAAGGGTTAAGAGGCATTTTCTCCTGACCAAAAACTGTTCCAATTCTGACATGGTCAGGGCAAGTTCCATCTCTGCAACAAGGTAAGATAATCATATACTGTATCCTGGTACACAGCCTGGTCAGTCACAGAGATCAGTCAACCGGCAGAGTTCAGATATCTCTGGCATTCACATCATTTGATGGGATGAGCGAGATTGCACATCAGACAACTGCAGAAGGTTGCTTGGCACATTTCCTACAAGGGGAATCTTTTACTCCGAATATAGCAAAACTGGGCTATAGCTGCCACCATTGCTAAAATCTGAAAACAAAGATTGCCGAACTGATGAAAAGTTCTAAAATTGTCTCCTTAGTACTACTTTACTCCAACTCCATATCAGTGCATTTCAAGAAAATCGCCTGCAGAGTTGGAGTTCAACTTTACAAAGTGTTAAAACAACTTTTTAACATTTTAAAATCTATCCCCAGAAAGCAGAAATCTTCACAATTTTCATAGGAATGATAGAATACACTTTGTTGTGCAATATTATGGCCTTATGTCAATGTTTGTAAAAAGTGGAGATAGAATAAAGTAGTGCTGAGGCGACAAAATGTTGTCACTTACACATTTATTTATATTTTACCAAACACATACAACTATTCTAATATTACATTCAAAGTCCAGGCAATCGAGCAGCTCTGGACATACTGAGGCCATGTGAAAAGACAGACCAAGCTTCAAACTCTCAGACTACTCAAGATAACATTAATCTGGAAAAAAGACTTTTTCAGCACTTTATATAGATAATACTGGAACAGTCTTGAAAGAAACACCCATGCTGCATGGTATGTTGAGCTGACAGCAAAATACACACAGTAACATTACAACTCCAAGATGTATGACTTTTTAGTGTTTACACAAATTTTTGATCAATTCAATGATTTACCTGTATGGAGCCTACTGTAACTCCTGTTACTCCAAGGATATACATGTTCCTGGTGAACCAATAGTCCATCTCCTCAAGACAACCCTGAAAATAGAAGAAATCTGAAAATTTCTACAGCCATTCATAAAGTAAATACAATCAGTTTGGGCAGTTATTGAAACACCAGCTCCCATTTTGCATGAGTGTATGGCCATCAGAATGGTAAATGTCCATGATTAGGACTTAATATTCTATCTAAGATCTAAAGTGCCATTTTACATATATATCTATTATTTGACTATTTCATAAGAAAACATGTTTCATTTGTCTTTTTCCCTTACTTAATTCTAATAATTATATTTCTGATGCATTCTTTGTCTTTTTTTGCCTCTCCCGCCTACTTTTTTCAACAGATTTTCTATTCATCACCAGAACTGAAAAGTGTGCATGCATACCCTCGCTTGAACAAGATGCTGGTACAATTATATCCATGTATTAAAAAAATGGTCGGACTTGACTTTTCTTGGAAACGGAGATAACCAAGCACATACGGAACTTCCTAGTCTTTCAGTGGAATAAAGGTATAATTCTCCTGAGATGAAAAAAGTAACTGTTTCGTGTGTCTTCTATTAGCCAACTATTCAGTTGAGAGAAGAAAAAAAAATTGAAGTCAGTTTTGGTAAAAATAATTATAGTAGAGTTAGAACACTATATTTAATAGTTCAATCATAGTCAATACCAAACACTAGCAAATTGTATTGAAATATCAGTCTGAGATATTTTTCATGTGAATTTCAGCATCAGTGAATTATCATTGCATATGGATATATATTTGTACCAGCACCTTTCACTACAAATGTTACAAGATGACAAACTTACCTTTGCATACCATTGACTTTCCTCTCCCATTCCACAGTTGGGTGAGGGATGCAAACAGCAAGACTCTGGGACCCTGCGCTCTCCAGGCCAGGCCTGGATATGATACCAATCTGTGTGGTTATCTACACCACAGCACTCAAGCTGCAAATGTAATGATCATTTTGATGAAATCATATTATAAAGAAAGCAATGCCTCCAATGTAATCATGAAAGTTTTTTTAACTGCTGAGCCTTAACGTCTAGAAAATATCATATTACGCATAGAAAGGCCTAAAGGTGTTTGTGGGCATATTTTAAGAGGGCTTGAAGTTCGCTGATTTTGTGCCCCGACTGAATCGAAAAAAAGAAAGCGTTCTGACATTCTTAGCCAGAAAAAGAAAAGACGCATTTAAAAAGTAAGGCAGGAAATTTCATTCTCCCCTCAATTTACAAATTGGTGATCCAAATACAACTTTAAAAACCACATCTATGTATTCCTCGAGTCAGCAGGCCAACTAATACTATAAAAGCAACTATCGCATATTTTTGTATTCTATAACATATAAAAGAAAGACTACACAGTGCACATTATGCTCTAACGTTATTCAGTCATGTGTTTTTATTGTTGAAATAAAATGTATGGAGCTGCATTTACTCGATTAGAAATATAGATTTTCTGAGAAGGAAAATCTATTTTACATGTTGGAAATTATTTGTAATACCTGCAACTGATACTGTATCATTGCTCTTTCTCATTAATCATATAGTTTTTTGCTAAAATATGAGATCAAAAAAGGTCAAAGTGGTATGAAAAAAATATTTAACTCAAAAATATGTGCACATGTGCACTTCCACCAATATACAGTCATTGTTATGTACAAGAAAAGTTAAAATACCACCTAAGACAGTAACTCATCTCAAATACCATAAAAAAAAATATTCATAATCATATCCTTTCTCACTCTTAATACACGAGACAGTTGGCAGGTCTGCTCTACTTGTAAGACTGCATCTGTTTCAAACTTACTTCTCGTTGTAATGTATTCAAAGTATCAGACCAGCCTTTGGCATCTTTGTCGTACAAGCTTTCGTTATTAGCCTGGAGCTCAATCTGTACCTCTGTTCTGTAGTCATACCTGATCCCTCCCCTTAACTCACTGTGGATGACTCCTCGAACCTGGAATAAAATGGTACAATCAACATTTTGGTTCCAACGGGAGCTTCCCACTTAATCCTTAGTAGATCATCAGCCTGATTGTATTATAGTCAAAAAGATGAACTGGCCAATCACTGGCCCATTGAGAAAGCAGTTGATTAGCAGTATCATTGACTTGTAGCCAATAAGAATGCTAGCTTCATAAAATCTATGGATCGATGGCGGATCTTCCTGCTATTGTATACACATTATCGTTTTTTGCTCTGGAACCCCCCCAAAATACCCCGTCTCCAAAGGGTTAACACTTTCAGTGCTGTGGATGTGAAATTGCTAGCAAGTGCCTCTACCGCTCATTACCCTATCACAGAATTGCAATCTTAAACAGGATGAAGAACAACAGTTTGTAGCAATATGTATTTTGGCATTCAGGTGAAAGGGTGGAATCTAGCTATAAGCCAACACTAGCTTATTCCGGTTAAGTTAAATCTAAGGTAAAGAAAGAAAGAGAAGTCAATATTTCTGATGTACTTAGTTAGATCCAAAATTTACCCTTCGTTCTAAGGGTAACCATGCTTGTCTCTCCTAAAATGAAACAAGTACAAACCTTATCTTTCATGACAAAGCCCAAGGTTCCTGCTGTGATTTCTAGTGCAAACACCAGAAATACCAAGACAAAATACTGTGGAATAGAAACAATGACACCGTGACATGAAAATGATAACAGAACAAATGTTTAAATAACAAAAAGCTCCATGGAATTATCTTTTTTCTCCATAAATTCAAGAATACACAGCACATTTATCACAAATTTACGTGCAATATGTTCTGTTAAATTTATAAGAGTGTCACTAAAGAGCAAAGTTAAAAATTCTTGTGATAATGATTGATAATCTTCGGAAAAGGGGAGAAAGGTGCAGCAACAGCAAATGAAAGGACATTACATGCTTTTGTTTATGCCACATAAATCCCAATCACAAAAAGTCTTCATCTTATCTTATCTTAAAAGAAATTTATTCACACATCTAAAAACAAATGAATTAAATCTAGGCAGTTCAGTGAAAAAATTCAAATTTCACCAAAAACCAGGAAACTATGCTCAAAACAATAGTCTTGATCCACTGATTACAAATGTTTTTGAATTTTTTAAATATCTCTATTTGTTGCAAAGTTATTATTTTTTCTCTGTATTTATTTTTGGCTTAATTTTAGCACTAACGGTTGTGACAGGATGGGGCGAACGACGCTGGCCATCGGCAGGGACGTTACCCACAATTTCTATGTTATCGGATACAAGTAACGCCCCTGGCTGTAAAGAAGCATTTTTGCTCGAAGCCCAGCACCTTGCCGATTGATTACATTAATTGAATTTTTACCATGTTCGGGAGAAAAGGTCATTGACAACATTTTTGTGAAGTTTCAAAAACATCTGACAAGTAGATTTTATGTAGTCACAGATTCAAAATTTACCTCACTTTTGAATCAAAATATCTCTGGCACTATCAAATCCACACCAACTTGGAGAATGCCATTTTGAAGAGTGTTCATTCCCGTTTAAACATATGCATCGGAAGTTCCAACAAGTCGATGTTAACGAAACCAAACGGACAGTTTTAGAGACCATGTGAATGCGCGAAAGTCACAGCCGGTCACAACTGGCAATGGGCAAAAAAGGCTGCCGCGCGCGAGCCTATTAGAGTGTCACTGAACTGCCTATTAAATCATACAAAAAAAGGTGTAATTACATGCTCCATCTTGGATGGGCAATTTCCTTAATGTGATGTGACAGCACAGAATCCGCAATACTGCACAGCTGACCAAGTTGAGAAAATTGAGCACACAAATGGCTGGGATAAAAACTGACCATTCTGCTATTACTAGTATTAGAAAAGGATGGTGTTTAGGTCTTTATTTTAGGAGGTTCGCTGGAATTTACACTTCATTTTTCTTGTTTTTATTTGTCTTGTTCCTGTTTCTGTGTTTTTGTGGTAGAGATTAGTTTTTTAGAATTTTGTATGGGCAGCAGCCTTGTTCGGCCTGCTCTCTTTGAGTTTTGACTGCCAAGGTATCTTTAATGTATGGAACAGCCACACAAGCCCTCTGAGTTTTCGCCCTTATCCAAGAAGACTAGGTGCTCAATCCTACCTACCACAGGATCAGGGACAGGAATAAAATATTAGAAAAGTATAATAGATATATAATGATTTGAATTGGCAAAGATAAAACCTCTGCACTTGAGCCCCAACCATCAATCTTTCTGCTAGATTCTTTCGACTTGGGCAACAGCAACATATTACTGAATCCGTGTCAATGCCTCACAAATATTTTCCGCACCCCAAGTAACAAACATTGATTCTCCAGGAATGCTCCACAACATCCCATGAAGCCAATGACCAGAATGAGGATGCTAGAGATGGTGCATAGGGATGATGCACTCATGAATGAATGGGTGGGGATCACGGCCACACTGGGACCTTGGGTAACCCATAGCCAGATAGCCACTGCCAGCATACCACAGCCCAGCAGCTTGTAGGAGAAAAAAGTAAAAACATTCAAAATTTTACAGTACACATATCAAATTTTACAAAATAAAATTTGACAATTATTGCTTAACGTTTGAAAAAAGGACACTCAAAACTTTAGACATCTACAGAAAATAAAGTTACACAAATAATTGCTTACTGTTTGGCAAAAGAAACTTTACACATGACACTTACAAATTGAAATTAGACAAATCAATACTTACTATTTGGAAAAAAAAAAAGGGACACTTTTTGGCTTGCACCAATACGATATAAAGCTGATTTCAATATAATTATATAATATAAACAAATCCTGCGAAATGTTATTACAATGAGCTAAATAACTTCAGTTTTCAGCACCCTAAACAATAATAAAGTCATTCTTTTCTCATAACCCATAAAGATTTTAACATAGGATAATTGTCTATCAAAGTCCGTGCCAAACAGGAATGAAAATCCATGCATACGTTTTATATACTATGGTAAAGGGAAAATCATCATTAACATTGAATACATGCAAATTAATGTACACTAATGTTCAAGTTGACTTTGAATGCATCAATAACAATTTGAATATTGGCCCATTCTATGCCAGCAGGTAGACTAGATAACATGCTGATGAAGGAAAAAGAAGACACACAAAATTGTTGGGGGTGGTGGTGTTACCATTTCACTGCAAAATACTTTGGATCCACTCTGTGGAGACGGGGTCTATATGAATGTACTTCCTTAAATGTATATCTTCTTCTTCTTCAGGTGTCAGGTCTGGAGCAGACATTGACGACCATGGCACACCAGGCTTCTCTGTTGTCAATCCTTCTTATCAGCTCGGTGTTACTTATCAACTTTTTGGTGACATAGTTGTTGAGGCTGTCAATGTATGTAGTTCTTTGTCGTCCTCTGCTTCTCCGCCCCTCTATTTTACCGCATAGCATTCGTTTCTCGATCCCATTCTTCCTACAAATGTGTCCCAGAAATTTCATTTGTCTCTCTCTGACTGTCCTTATTAGGGATCGTTTGTACCCTGCCATTTCGATAACCTCTGCATTGGAATCTCTTTATGTCCATATCCATGGTATTTTCATCATCCTTCGGAGGAACCACAATTCCGCAGCCTCCAGTCTCCTTTCTGTGTCTTTATTCAGTGTCCAGCACTCACATCCATATAAAAGAATTGACCAAACATATGCTTTAAGGGTGTTAATTTTGGTGCCGATAGTGATGTTCCTGTAACTTGTAAATATGGCTTTCATTTTGCTGAATGTATCCTTGGCCATTGCAATTCTCTTCTTTATTTCAATGTCACTCTTTGCATTTTGTGTTATGGCATATCCCAGGTATTTGAAGTTTTTTACTTGTTTTATTTTCTCACCATTACAAAATATATTGCAAGTGGGTACATTGGCTTGTTTTGAGATAGCCATGCATTCTGTTTTCTTAGCATTTAATTGTAAGCCTTTTTCTACACTTTTGACCGTTGCTGTTGTAAGAAGGGTCTGTAGATTTTGTTCGGAGTCCGTAATGAGGGCTGTGTCATCAGCATACCGTAAGTTGTTGATATTATTGCCGCCTACTTTGATTCCCTGGTGTTTACTGAGGTTTCTCAGGACTATCTCACTATATAATTAAAAAGATCCAGTATGTCATGTATATCATAAAAAGCTAAAATTGTGTACTTACCCATACAAAAATATTGAAACCAAAAAAGATGTACTTGACAACGCTGAAACTTGTCTTTTCCCTGCCCATCTTCTGGTCTGGACCACTACGAGGTCTGAAGTAAAGCAGCGAAAAAATGATATAACACTTAGCTAGGGAAAAAAAAATGCACAAACACCAGTATGTATCTTTTTTTTTTCTTTTTACTAACCAAACCCTCATAAACACTGAACAAAGCTAGCAATTACAATTTTTTTTTTACTTTAGTTACCTGTCATACAAATAACTTTTAAAATAAACTTCACAATCACACTGTATGTGAATTGGACCTGTCTTATCTCTGGATAAAGCGTAAATCTAAAGCTATGTGTGGATAATCAAAACAATGTGACATTATGGAATTTCAGGTTGTCAAATAATCCATGTCTTCCAGCTTTAAACATTTTATTATTACATTCCAAAATAAATCGTCGACAGTGGACACAAATATCAGATGTTTTCAAGACAAATGCACAGATAAATACAGTAACTGAGTATGTCATACTCTAGCTTATACAATGTTCTACAAAAAAAAAATGTGAAATCAGATTTTCATGAAAATACTGGCATGACTTTATAGACACATGGCAAACATATGCACTTTATGGAAAAGAAACCAGAATCTGATACAAAAAGAAATCTCACTCAGTGTTTTTTCACATGATTATAACCGGTGAAGGGTTTATAACTGATGCAGTGCTTAAATAAAAGTAAAACATCATTTTGAAACATCTCACCAATTCACGGTGTGCAATTTGGATGCTGCTGAGTCTGAGTCTGAACATTTAAGCATTTTTATAGAGGACCGTAACTATCCTCCATTATCTATCATTTTATCTATTTTCTTCAAAATTTTCATTATTTTTGGTTATTTCATAATGGGATAATGTTTCAAGTGAAAATCAGCTTTTCCAAAACTCTGGCACGATGTGACATGAACAGAATAAAAAAAAATTGTATTTCTTTATGTTGCTTTTTTCCACACACTCACTCACATGACTGCAAATTGTTTCCAATCTGAACAAAAGTTCGCATAACATGGCAGAAAATGAAGCAACCAGTCACAAATTTCAAAATTTAAAGAGCTTCTACAGCATATTGACAGTTCTTTTGTTTTTTCAGTGTTTGTTCCATGTCAAAACACTGTGTATCCACAGACAACATTACACATTGATGTTTGCAAAACTGCGCTCCCTCAGTAAACACTGCTGTCTACTATCCCCATGAAGGAATACAAAGCTTTCACTGAAAACAAGGAAAATAGCCCCACCAGCACCGGGGATAATCAAAATATGGGGCTTTCCATGACATCTTGAATTGCATTATTTTTTACACCATGATGATTTGATGCTGCACTGGAAAGTGACACCATTAACTACAGACTTTTGACATCAGAGAGAATAAACTTCGTTACAAAACATGGGCAGGAAAAGCCAGGAATATTAAATTACATACAATGCAGCCTGGAAAGGGTAGGGTTCAAATTCAAAAATAATCTCTACTGAGCACAATGTAATTTTATTTTAAAGAAAAAAAGGGGGACATTGTCATTAGGCCTGCTGAACATTTATTGCATTTTTTTCATTCCCCTGTTTTATTGATGTAGGCTTATTTTATATGCTTTGGAATGTTTATTACTCAAAGAGATACAACACTTGAACTCTAAATTATCTGTTTAGGGAGATTTGACAGACATCCGATTCATAATAACATAAGACATAACATTTTTTTAGTTCAAATTTAACAACATTCTGAGTACTGTCCCTCTATGATTGTTTTAAGTTTCAGCAATTTCCAATGCAAACATTATGATATTTGCCATTTACACCAGCCCTGGGCTCCTGTTTGAAGACAATATGTCAACATGTTTGCACAACTGTAACAAGTTCAATGAAATAAGGAGACCTTTATTGCAAGGTGTTAGGTCACCCTGGCTTGCAAATTTGACACAGTGCAAAAAATCTGAACGAGGCGAAGAAAAGCAAATAAAATCTTGATCTGATGGCTGCCCCAGCGTAACTGTCCTGAGAAACTCCAGAAATGAAGATTACTGTCAGTCAGGAAACTAGTGACCAACATCAATAGCCTACTATCTATAGAAAGCAAACCACAGCAATCTTCAAAACAGCAAAAATGCAATCAATAGCCCCATAAGCCTATTACCAGCTGAGGTCGTAGCCAAGCCTGGGATAAACTGTTAATTAGTTTCCTTTCAATGTGATTATTATGGGTTTGCTTAACTTTGCCCGTTCTTTTAGATTTATTTTGTTGTTGTAAGAATTGAACTGGCCTGGGAGATTAAAATAAATTTGTGGCCCCTTAAACAAACATATTACTATATAGAGATAAAAACCTATGGAAGTTGCAGCAGTATCAAAGCCGTCTGTAAAGCTGTAGTTATGTTCATGGTATGTTTTTGTTTTATACTTCTCATGACTTTGAGTTTATTGCAGTGGCATCAGGGAACACAGTCCAAATTTTCAACCTTTCAGGAGAAGCAAAAGACAGATTTTTCCTGCATTTAGGCTAATAGTATTTTTTGTTTTAAAAGGAAAATCATGGAAACCACAGGAGGCCAAAAATAAACACATAGGCCTATTGGATTTGATTGAAAATGTAAGATGTGAAATTAACACATCTAGCTGAGCTAGAGCTGGTTGCACCAATCAAATGTATGAATCTGGACGGAAGGTCGAGACATAGCTTTAGTAAATAAACCAGTGCAGATGCAGTCCAGTATTTAAGGCCATACAGAACTTAGTTCTGGGCCACATGTAGACAATCCATTTACGAGGTGGACGGCGAGCTCTCAGCCAGATGAGAAGTCATAGAGACGCAGCGATTGAGCTGATATGTACAGTGATGGAGCATTGTCAGAAATCTACGCTCCTGAGCCCAAGCCTACTTGTTTGAGCATTAAACCCACAGCGCTAATATCAACAGCCCTCACATTGTGAGGGCCGAATGGTGAGCTAAAGATTTTAATTCCATGCTGAATTTACAGCCAGCTACACATGTAGACTGTTGACCAGTACTGCCAGACCACATGCATTTCCCGCGACCACGTGTGAACTACACCAGAGCGCTCCTGGCAGAGACGCTATATAAATATGTTTTAGTATGAAGAGAGATAGAACTTTAAACCTTACAGGATCCGTCGCCCTGTGTCTGAACATAACTTGCTCTCGTAAACAATTTGTTTTGAACAGTTTTTTTCCTAATAAATAGACAGAAGGTGTGGGGAAGGATAGACGGACAGTGTAGGTGTGCATGACTGAGCACTTTTTATATCTCGTGTTTTGAACTAGGTTTAGTAGAGAGGGAAGGGGTGAGTAGGAATTAAATGTTATTGAGACGTCTGTTGACGTACAGAAAATCCGTGATCCAGAGTAAAAGCTCGGGGTTTTGAACATGTTAAATGCTGTTTAATAAATCTAATTAATTACATTCCCCTGGCGCATTAGACACATTCCGTCAGCATTCAAGGTTAAGCTGGTCATGCAATGGCAGTAATCTATGCCTATTGTTAACTTACATCAGACCCTACACTTGTGCGCACCAAGGCATGTTGACTCATTGTGGATGGTCTGGTGGCAGGAAGTAATGACGTAATTTAAGCTCATTACGTTCATGAAAGAAATGGATCAAACTCAGCAAAACAAAGCCAATTCAAAAAAATACTTTCCCACCATTTGGAGCCTCCAAATCTAAAATAAAGAACCATCAGATCAGTAGATCAAGAGGAAGGCATCTTCAATATTTCACGTCAGTCCGAGCTGTGTGAGCGGCAGAGGCCTTGTTAAAAATCCAGCAAGTATTTTTATAATAATATAATAGATTTACTGGCTGAGGTACCTAATATAATAGTGTGGGACAAACCTAGGTCCCCTTCGATAGAGAAATTAACGCTTCTCTTTCTTTGCTCTAGAAACATTTTAGGCAAATTTTGGATAAATACCTCAGTTAAATTAGAGGCCTTTATACCGATTCCATGGAAACAGTACTTTCTCAGTAGATCTGTAATTGAGTCAATGGGATTCATTCTGTCAGTGCTAGCAATAACAAACAGTGCTATTGAATAGCACAGATCACTTTTCCAATAGAGTTACACCTTTTGTGGTGGAGTTGCAGTCCTTAGACCAAGTGTATAGTTACAAACACTTTTACAATTGCCTGTAAAGACAAAGTTTATGTTCACCCACTTGCACCTTATATAAAGTTATAGCTTACACAATGCAAATACTGCAACAAAACATGCCTATCCTGATCCAACAAAGGTAGATTAAGCCATGAGCGAAGCTAGGAGGAAGAACAATCTAGATCAAGCTGTCTGTCATAGTGTCAAGACCCAAAGATCCAACCATCATCACATCTAAAATTAAAATGATCTTATAGTAATGTAACCAATAAAGCTAAGTTCATGCATACAGGCACTGGTTCTCGTCATCCAGTGTCACTACGCTGACCAGTTGCATTCACTATTATCACATAATAATATACACACCAAACTCGACCACTAACTCATGCTCTCTCATTCTGTGTAGGTTAATGCAGCAGACAGAACGGGTGATACAGGTGGGTGTAAATTGTGGGAAGCTCTAGATCTAGACGTCTTTCAAACTCCAAGTGATTCTAGGTTTGTCTAGATCTAGAATCTAGATCTAGATCTAGATCTAATCTAATCTAGAGACCTAGACTGACTAGATCTAGAGATCTCGTAAAAAATGTAGAGTCTAGTCTAATGGGACACAGACCATTGAAGTTAGAATGTTAGGCCTATTACTAGATCTAGCTAAATCTAGATCTAATTAACCAGACTAGAATCTAGATCTAGATCTAGATACTAGATTCTAGATCTAGATCTATAGGCCTATCTAGATCTAGTCTATCTAGATCTAGATCTAGACTAGATTGTATTTGTATTGTGACTTGTGTGAGTATTATTTTGCTAGATCTAGAATCTAGATCTAGATCTAGATCTAGACATACAATAATACAAAGTAATGACTTACTTTTGTTAAATATAGTTTATGCACAGTCACTCTCAAACAACACTGAAATTTGTTGCAATACGTCGTTTCTGACTAATGAAATCCAGGTCGCATTGGACAAACGCCATCTTGAATTCAGAATGCAATGACTGTCACAGAATATGAGGGGACACAACTACAACATTATGTCACTGGCTTTGCCTGTAATTGACAAAACATGATATTGCTTCCCTTTATTTTATTTGTCATTGCTGCCTGCGTCAGTAATAGGCCTTTGAATACTGATTTCATTCCTTGTAAGACAACATTCAGCGTCAGTCAGATGTTGAACACCTTCATAAATAAAACAACAGGGAAGAGGCCGTGGGAGAGAAGGAAATTCTTGAAGAACAAACTAGCTACCCCGACGATTACTTACCTGTTATTTATCGTTTTAAATTATATTGTCTTACCCAAACAATGGTGGTGGTGGCGTGGGCAAGTCCAGTTCGTAGTCATAATCATATTCCGCCATGTTCATCTGCCAAGGCTCCTAAAGAGCTCACTGGCCCATTTTCTATGTGGGCCACCTGGCACACTCCCTATTTTTTCATTATGCACCTCACAGATCACGTGGTCAGTTCTAGGTGCCCTAGTTATCATTACCTACTTCCCCCACTTCTTTTCTTCCAGTTATTCCCCATCTCCCTCCCTTTCTCGCTTTCTAAGGAAACGATCTCAAGTAACTTACTGAGCTTCAGTTAAATTTTTTTCAACTGTTTACCACCACCACTACCCTCACTTTTTAGATTTGTTATACGTACTTGTACCGGGTAACAACATTCTTTAGATTAAGCCAGACAGTTTAGATGATTTTGCCTTTACGTTTGTTATCTTGTTCCTTGCCTCTCTCTCTCTCTCTCTCTCTCTCTCTCTCTCTCTCTCTCTCTCCCCTCTCTCTCTCTCTCACACACACACACACCACCACCGTAACAGCAGTGATAAACTCTAAGTCAATAGCTAAAAATTTGTCACTGACATCTGAAATGTTATAGGCAGATTATAGAAAAGCTGGAGATAGTGCATACATATATAATTATTATCTCTACAGTAAGAAATCTGCTGTATAGCTTATAAAACAACTTGTTGGATATCAATTCTTTTTCCATTACAAACAATGCAGACAGAAAGACAGACAACATCCACACCTTCCAAACACCTCATTAACAGTTTTAAGTGTGGAACGTATCAGTAAGGGTGTGGATCAATTACACTTGGGGAAGAATAAAATAGATATTTAAAAATAAATAAAAATAAATTATTCGAACACCGTTTTTAAACTCCAATCACTTTCACAAGTCATGGTTAAACTTTATATGGCTGAAAATTACATTAAATACCCAGCTTTCCGTCAATATATCATACGTTTGAATTCATTCGCTGAAGAAAAGGGCTTACGAACGATTTTTGGGGGAGGTGTGTGTTACTTTTGTAATGAAATCACCAGTTTCGATAATCCTTTGTGCATTGCAAACGAAGAACGATGCAATGAAGTAGTCTATTTATGAATAATTAGGCCCTTGCCGAGAAAATCTATCAGACAAAAATGCAATAGTCAAATTCAAATGAAGTTGAAAAAAAAATGGCATGGAAAACTATAATCTATTTGAACTAAAATGCGTAAGACCGACATCGTTTAACTTGTGGATTTTTTGTTTTTATAAACAATAAATTTAAACGAGAATGTGACTTGAAGACGAAAAGAATCCTAGTTGCCAACATGGTCTGAATTTCAACTTAGGTATATATGTTTTAATGACTTTCTCAATCCATCAAGTTTCGTCATACCAGAGAGTATAAGATGTATACTCTCTGGTCATACTGTGGAGCTCTCGGCATTGCCTCCAACAATAATACGAAACTATTCTTTCATGTTGATTGATTGCTTCCGGAAACAGCTGGCGGTGTTGACGGAAGTAGATTGGTAATGATGTCAATCATCTGATCATTGGTGTGCTGAACTGATCGTTTGTTTCACAATTAAATGTGTACATTATGTTTCTGAGCTCACACTGAAGAGAAGATGTGGATTAAGCCGCAGGAGGTCCTACTGGCTAATGCTCTGTGGTAAAAACACTAAGATTACTTGTTTTGTCTCGGTAAAATAATTCAACGTTGTAGGAAAATGAAAGGGAAAGCAAACAAGACCTAGTCTAGATCTTGATCTAGATCTAGATCTAGTCCTAGACTAGATTTGTTTACAACGCTAGCAGTCATATAGCGTGTACAACACGGGAGTCGAGTGATATGGGCATGAAAGTCTGTTGAGCACCGTAGCCTATTCTGTAATTTAGGGGTTGGTCATGTCCGATGTGAATCTTCTACGGAGTGACTATAAGTATAATACTACTCCGGTCCCCCCCTGACGAAGAGCCAATTTATGGCTATAGATACTCCGATCCCGGGCCAATGAAAAGCTGTCTTTCATCGCCAAATTAGGCTAGGGTAAGAAAACAAACATTCAAATGGCGGCATGGGTGTTGATAGATCTAAATCTTATCTTGATATTTGTTGGACCTGGGGGGCGTGAGGGTCTAGTGAATTTGTATCAATGGGCGGTTGTCAGATTGACTAATGAGGCGAAAAGGGGCTGTAGCCATTGGTGATCGATGTGCACACAAGCCCGGGACTGGAGTAGGGCCTATAGGCATTTGGCTATTCGTCAGTCCAGGTCCGGAGTATAGCCAGAGCCAATCTTCTGTTTGACCAGTTATTGTTTTTTGCCCACAGTAAAAGTGCATGCATCATTTGCATGTTTTTTTGGTAAAAAAAAGTGCAGTTTACTAAAATTGTAAGGATATCCCTATAGAGAACGAACTCGCCAAGCCCCCTTCGCAACCCCCAGCGAAGACCACTCCTAAAGTCACGTCCTTATGGGGATCTAACCCCATAATGTGACACATGGGGAGGTCTTCTGCCCGTCCGTGCCATAATTTTGACAGCTATTAAGTAAAGCTTACGGTTACACATTGTCACTGTTATCAATTTAAACTCATAACACATGGAATGGTCAGATGGACCTGGGGGCGTGAGGGTCTAGTCAGTTTGTATCAATGGGCGGTAGTCAGATTGACTAATCAGGCGAAAAGGGGCTGGGGTAGTTGTGTTTTTTTGACTGGCGCGGACGGGCGGAAGACCTTCCGACACATGAACCATTACGGCATTACTTCATTACAGAGGGAATTAGTTTTACTTTTGGAATAGGGGAATAATGCAGCGGTGGATGGACAGAAAAATGGGTGTCTTATTTCTAAACTGCACTTTTACCGTTTCAGTGGATCCATGGATGCGGAGAAAAAAGGGGAGGAGGTGGCTAAACTGCACTTTTACCAGTTTGTTGTTGAATGAAATACGAGTTAACCCTCACCCTGCGCGGGGCGGCAGTAGTCGGTATTGACTTGCAAGCGCTCACGCCGCACGGGCGGCAAAAGTCGCCCAGGTCAAGCTGACCACGCCACGCGCAAGCCCTATTTTCAGGCGTCGGGTCACTGACCTTTTTGAGACGTAACCACCGTGTTATTGTTCACTGTATCTCTTCTAAATCAAACGCATTGTGACATGGACATGTTAACCAGTGAACCACTGGTCGGAATCACAAAGACTAAGCTTTCAAAGGCTCTCCCTGCACTTTCAAAAGATGTAACATCGACATGCGAACTGTTGCTCAACAAATTTGCAATATTATCTCATTTTCTAACAAGCTGACCACCATCTGGAGTTGTCTGTATCTAAGAACCAATCAGAAACAAGCTCTGAAATAATCTTTGCCCCAAATGCCCACATTGGTTTATTAGTATGTGTCAATCAGGATGAAACCATTTGTGTAGGGCTTGGGAGGACGTGGCTAGTTATCATGCTTCGTTCTCACGAAAACTACAGCTGTCAGTCTGGAATCATAAGTCAGATCATTGGTTAGAGACTGACAGACTAAGGTTTTGCTGGTTAATTCATTATCAAGTGTGATAAGGCATAGCAGCGAATGTTTTCATACCGATCAATAAAAACCGAACCACGTGGACAGCGTATGTGGTCATCGTCTAGCGGCACGGGTCAGTGACTCCAGATAAGATTCTCCATGAGTAAGGTCACTGACGGGGCAGCGGGCTCTACGGGTAGCGCGCGGGGTATGGGTTAAGAATAAGAGGGTATCATTTACTATCATTTAGTTTCTTATAATTGAAATGCCAACAATATACTAGTTACTACCGTGGTTATCTTTGTCTGGAGACCTTGTTTTGAATCATCTGATCATTTAATACAAGGATAGTTTGAATAAATTATTAGTGATGTGACTTTGTTCCCAACTCCTTTTCTGTTTTTCTCTCATCCTTTTTCTCTGAAGGTTAGTACTGTGTTGTTCTTTTATCACTGTTTTCTATATAATTCATTTTCAGTTGCAAATGCAACACTCATGAACCGAATTGTGGATGCTGAGAGAGGAATAATTACCTCTATATTTATTTGATTTGTAGAGTTCAGAAATTGGGAGAATCTCTGGTATCTGAATTTCAAATGCATCTCATGGCCAGATTTTCTTACATTAATGAAATGTTCCAAACTGCAATACATATATATCAATTATCATATTATATATATATTGAATCCCCACAGGGACTTGACTTCAGGAGTGGTGTGGGGCACGGAAGGGCTCCTGGCAAATTAATGCTCAATGGGGATATTTTGTGCGAAGTTAAAAATTTTGAAGATGCTTGCATGCAATCCTTGTTCATCATTCACATTTGAATCTTCACTAATCAGAGTTCAAGCAAGATTTTAGTGCCACCATTATTTTCACCTTTGAATCCTCAGTTGATATATATGAAATGTGTAATTTGCTTTATTCTAATGAGGACATTACATGTTTTTAATGGCAAAATCGACATCTTATATGATATTTTGTTCAACAGGAATGAGATTTTGAATGTTTCATTCATGTTATTTAGTGTACAGGGTGAGGTTACTTATATTATTTCAACTGAATAAAATGTTCACACAAATTATATTTCAACCAAATGGATTATGTGTACATCAGTTAAATTAAAAACTAACAGTTCGAAATCAAATGTTCAAAATTGGTGTAATCTTTCTTCAGTTGAAATATTTATCATTTTTCGTGTAAGATAATATGATAAAATAACTGTTGGCCTCTTCTGCATTATTGCTAGCTGCTTGATTTCGGCCATGTAGGGATTTGGCGGAGTGGGTTAAAGCTGAAGAAAGAAATAGAATATTTTAAACATTGTTGGCATGATATTGGAATCATATCACATTGTTGAAGTCTTGTAGCAGTTTTTCATTTTTCATCAAACAAAGAATCCATTACAGAAGGTCAGAACCTCCATTTTGCTATGCAGCTACTTGTTGAAATTAGAAAATAAACTATCAACCTTGACATATTTAAAGGGGTTGACAGCATATAGACTACAGGCATCTTGTGGCTAAACTGTCAACGAAAAGTCTATCTAGAGCTGCCCAAGATTTTTCATCATGTGGAGGGATATTAGTCTTAAGTGACATTTTGCTGATTTTGAGATTTTGTAATGAAGTAGTTGTCCCATTCCTAATTTCATTATTTATAAGTGGCATTCCAATCAGTTAAAAACTTTTCGAGATATGTGCTTGGGTCGTATGTTTTATGCGTTTTAGCCTTTTTGCCAACCAAACTTTAGTCCTAATTTTCTGGGAAGGGCTAAAATGCACAAAAAACTTAATATGCACAAACAAAATAATTTCTTTTTACGGCAATAACTATGGATGGAAAATATAAAGTGAAACAGTATGCACTGATGTCTTCATTTCAAGAGATTTCCTTCATTGTCGAGATGCTGATAATGTTTAATTAAAACATGATGGGAAGAATTTACAAAATTAGAATGCCCTGGAGAACAGGATGTAACCATTCTTGTCAAGACCACATTGAGTGAAAACTAAAGCACAAAAGTACAATTATTTTCATTGTGACAGTAGTAAAATCCACATGTATTTTCCTCGGATTTGAATTGTTGCATGTTTATTACATTTTAGGGCAACAGAGCGTGCCAACCCATACTTTGTTTTACAAAGACGAAAAGGATATGGTGGAGGTGGTCTCACCGGCCTGCTCGTTGGAACTTTAGACACGGTGCTGGATAATAAGGTAAGAAAAAATAATTGCAATCGTAAGAATTTCCATTGGGAATATATATGTGAGTATATGTGATTTATAATGTATTTCTGTGTATCCCCAGAATGAATGAATCAGAAGCTAAAGTGAGTTTCATCATTGTAGTTTTTTACACATGATTGTAGGCTCGTTACCAATCAAATTCTGAGTAGATCCAATCATTGAATCAGATTTCATAAAGTGAAGGACATAGTACACAACTGTTGTTAGCGAAGGCAAACACAGGCTAGGCAGCTTGTGCCAGTGGGCTTTCTCAGTTTCTGTATCTTTCAGAATATACATCATTATTGTCTTTTTTTTATGCATGCGAATTTCTTGGACATTATTGTGACTGGAAAAACACCATCTTTTCCTAGATGCCATGGGCCATATTGTCCCAGAAAAACGCTAAATTACCCCTCTACCAAAGCAGTGTCTGTAGAAATTGGCTGCATTTGTCAGTAATAGGCTTATAATGTGGTTGCTGAAGTGAAGGAGCAGTGTTTCGTTTGCCATTGGACGTATGGTTTCTGTTCCATTTGTTGTCAGTAGCATCCATTTTTTGAAAATATGAAGTTGTCATGGTGATGATGGTGTGTGCTTTCATTTTGCAAAAGTATTTGGATCACTAGTCTTCTTTCTTTCACTGCTGCTTTTCTCAGCACTGATTAAACAGACACTTCTAAAACGCCCACCCTTAGCATTTCATGTTGCAAACAGGTTATTTATTTCTATCCAATGCTACAAAATGTCACAAAGTTCTCAGCAAGTGTAATGAACAGAGTTTATGGAGAAAATTCTTATTCTTCTTTCTTCAAAGGCACTTTTTAAATCTATAAGCATGAGCGTAAAAATTCAACTACTTAATTGTCAATAAAGTTAAGATTTGTTTGCCTCTAGTTACTTTATTTTATGGTCAGTCCAGCCAACAATTCATGGCTAATGTGCGCCTTTATGTCAACAGCTGTTTTTGTGTTAGGAGGATGAATAATTAGTCTGTCTACAGTGGAGTGAATGCTTACATACAACAGCTGTTTCGTGCAATGTCATCATATAAGCCCAGCTGGTTTATGGCCAAATAATCAATGGCATTTTACATGGTAGTATAAACAAGGGAAATTCTGATGAAGAATTTGCTTGCTTTAGAATCATTTGGATGTGTGATGTCAACAATTTTGTTTAACCTCGTAATCGACTGGATTATGCGGAAAACTACAGAGGATGCACCAAGAGGCATCAGATGGACACTCTTCGACAACCTAGAGGATTTGGACTTTGCGGATGACCTTGCGCTATTGTCACATAGTCACCAACACATGCAAGATAAGACGCAGAGACTACATAATTTTGGATGCAAAGTAGGCCTTCGGATTAGCCAGAAGAAGACAGAGATTATGACCCTAAATGTAGACACTCCAGCACCAGTGCAAGTAGATGACAAGAACCTCACCACGACGGACAAATTTAAATACCTTGGTAGCATTATCAGACCAGAGGGTGGCACAAAGGAGGACATCCAAAGTAGGCTGGGAAATGCAAGGGCTGTCTTTCAAAGTATGAGCAACATCTGGAAATCGACACAATACGGCATCAACACCAAGATCAGACTGTACCAAAGCTGTGTCCTATCCACACTCCTGTATGGATCAGAGTGTTGGCGAATGACAGAAGGTGACCTCGCCAAGTTGTCTTCCTTCCACACCACATGTCTTCGTAGGATTCTCCGCATCTTTTGGCCAAACAAGATTTCTAATCAGGAACTACTAAGGCGATGCAAGCAAGAAGAAATAGCCAACATCATCACGAAGAGACGATGGAGATGGCTTGGACACGTGCTGCGAAAGGAAGCAAATTCTATAACCAAAACAGCACTTCAGTGGACACCGGAGGGACGGCGCAAGCGAGGCAGACCCAAGGCAACCTGGCGGAGAACAATCGAGGCAGAGATGAAATCCTTCAGTCACTCATGGGGAACTCTCGCAAAGATGGCCCAGGACAGACAGGGCTGGAGATCCTTTGTTGCTGCCCTAAGCACCAGTGGGTGCAACAGGAAATAGTAGTAGTAGTAGAATCATTTAGTGCAGGGGTCATCAACCTTTAGGAGAAAAAGAGCCATATCAGAGATTTTTTTTTATAGAATTCAACTTCAGGGTGAGCTGCAAAGTGCAGTTAAAAAATCTGCTGGTTTATACAAGTTTCCTCGGTTAAAGAATTTTTTTTCCAGCATTTATGAAAAGGAAAGAGCCCCAGATGAAAGCTAAAAGAGTCCCATGTGGCTTGCGAGCCACTGGTTGCTGACCTCTAGTTTAGTGTCACTTGTATGCTTTCAGATTGTATCACCATTCTGATTATCTATATTGCAAGTTTCTAAACATGTAAATTCAGTAATTTGAAGAGTTAGTTGCAGGGCCAGCTGACTGTTAGTGATTACTGTTTTTGGTTCACATTTGTGAATGGATCTGAGAAATTGGGCTTAAAGTCAAAAACCAAATTCCCAAGAACAAACACACCCCCCATGGGGAAAACGTCACTTTCTATAGCCTAGAAATTGAGATTTGTTTATAATATGAAAATTAGCCATTTTTCTGCATTCAGTTAAATTATTTTGCCTCAGATTGTCTTAGAAATATTTTGAATTTTTTAACGAGCTGTTTATTTTTCCTTTAGCCCTGTCTTGTCAGACCCAATTACAAATGGTTTTTTAAATATTTTTATAACTTGCACATTTATATGTGATCAGTGGTATTGCATTCACTTAGTACTGCCTTACACCATTTCCACATGTGTAAGTGTGTGAAAATCACTTTTAGTCTTTGTAGTTAAATTTTACTAAATGTTAAATCAACCTTTTTAATACTTAAAAATCTGTCCCAGTGGTCAGCTACCTTCATGAGTTTGTTTGGATTGATAAAATACACTTTGATACCATGACACAATTTTTGTGAGAACAGGAGACAGAAAAAGGCAGTACTAGGGTGTCACGAGTGGAGTGAGTGCAATTAAGGGGATTGCTACAGAGCGGGTGTAGAGTAAGAAAGGCTCACGGTGGACAAGTAAGTTAAGCGTGCTGTTGTGAGTAGTGGGGGGGTCTGAATGAGGCGAAAGCGCTGTATTACTATCACTGCAAGTTAGAAGGTCCTACGGAACGGACCTGTGAATAAGAGCCCATCGGGCCGACATAAGGGGAGCAGTCGAGAAGACTAGTGAGAGAGTCTTTCCAGTGATGACTGGTATGTAGAACGTTGATTGATTATTATGATTGATGTATTATATTATATTCGTCTATTACCATGATGTAAATAAGTAGATGTGAGGAATGTGGAAGTCCTTGATATTGGATATAGCAATGTGCGCCATGAGCGATAGATGAAAGTGAGTTCATGGATTTGTAGCGCGAGTGAGTAGTGTGTACTCCGATGGAAGTGTGTTACCGTAAGATGTGTGGTGAGTGAAAGGTGAACTAGTGTGTGTACGCTTCATGGGTTGTAAGGAGAGGTGGAGTGAATAGAAATGGTAGGGTATTATACCAATGTAATGTTATTCTTGTAGGTGTCGAGGACGGGCCGCAGAGCCACCTCGATGAGCACAGGGGATAGGCCAGCATAGGGCCGGAGGCCACACATAGGCCAGAAGTGAGGCTGTCGGTGCAGGACAGTAGAGGCGCATAAAGTCGTGGCAGTCAGGCCACGGGCAGGGACGTAGATATGAGCGTGAATGTGATAATGCACTATTGCCATGTTGAGGGGAGAATGTACTATTGAAATGATAATGTCTATTGAAATGATAATGTGTTATTGCCCTGCTGAGGTGCTAGGGGAGTGCTAAGGTGTATGACAATAGGAAGGTGATATTGAGAGACTGCGGTGCCAGTAAATTATTAATGTGCTGTTAAGACCCTGAGGGGAGAGGCTGAGGCCGAAGTGCCTTTAGGAGTAACTACCGGATTGTGGATCCGAGGGAGAGTGTGTGTGAGAATAAGGCCGCTGTACGGCAGTTGATTTCAATAATATAATGTATGTAATTGCGCTATTATCTGTATAATTATGTTTAATAAATGTGTGAGTCTGATGGATTGTTCTGTTAAGTGTTAACTTGTTTGTTCGTGATTGTTGTCCTGTCATAACTTATTACATCTCCCAGTCTGGGATTTGTGACATAGGGGGACAGTCAGTTTTCATATCCCACAGAGAAATTCATTATACCGGTACTGATTGTTCATTTCAGACTCGACCATATAGGATCTTGCACCAGGCAGAGGGATCGGAACTCAGTTATTGTAAGTGATTTGTTAATGTCCATCTTGTTAAAGGTTGTGCATTTTCCAGTAAATAAATAAATGGAGCCCATGAACATCGAAAACAGAAGGAAAAAAAGGAAGTTCTGGGTGAACATGAAGACCTCAGAGTTATTATTTTCTACTACAGTCAAGAGAAGATGTGAAGATGTAACAGTATAATATGAAGTATGAAATTAAATAACATGTAACAAAATGAAATATTTGTGATAAGACTGATTGCCATTGAGGATTAATTAGCAAATAATTATTATACTTTCTTCAAATGAAATGCATTAGTAAACATAGGGAATGTGCCATATATTAGTTTATCTTGTCCATTTCTGGTGAAATTTTTAAATATTTCTGTCAAACCGTTAAGATTAAATGCCTCAGAGAAAACTGACAAAAAGTCGATCCATTGTTCTTTGTTTATAATGATGTGTTTAACAAGGGAGACAAAAAAGACAATATAATTAAGTAAAGCATCCGCAAAGTACAAAAGTTATTTCTCTCTGGATGTGAAAATATTTTGAATCAAAGAATGTCAGAGAAGTGACATCGTTTTGAAACTACTATTAATAAATATTTCAGCTTTAAGAGAATATCTTGTGTGTGTGTGAGGGAGAACAGGACCAATTGGAGGTAAATAGGAGAAAACAGATGTCTTGGGGAAAATAGCAGGTTCCCCTCACTTGAGAAGATAAACGTATGGCAAAAAAAAGAAAGAATTGCAAAGCCCTGTGATTTGAGTTTGAATTTGGGATTTGGGTTTAACAGCACGTTGGCACATTAAAGGCCATTTTGCACCTTTCACGGTTTTTTCATTATCTTATTTTAGGCTAGCTTTGAGCCCTCAGATACCAGTAAATAAGATCAAATAAAATAAAGTTAAAATCTAACAGTAAAAGGTCCTGCAATAAAGCAAAGAATAAAGAAAGGTTAGAATAAACCCCAAAAGAATTAGAAATGAATAAATTCATGAATATTTTGTTCTAATTCTTTTCTGATTTATTGTAACATTAAATTCATTTCTGATTCTTTTGTGATTTATTGTAGCATTTCTTTTATGTCTGTTTCTTATGTAGGGCTTTGCAACGTACAACCTTTTCTCTTTTTTTTTTTTGCCACATTTTAACTTTGTTCCAAGCCCTGCTGTTTTCATACAGATTTTCTTTGTTTTTTTTTTTTTTTAAATATTTTGTCAACTCCTTTGGAAGCAGATCTGTATTTTTCTACATGTTTCTATTCTGAATGTGATTAGCTGTGGCGGAGGCCAACAATCAGAGAGATATACATCAACACTGGGAGTGGCTGGAGACAAATGTTATCAATACACTTGGTGAGTATGACTGTGCATCTTACATGTGTTAGATATAATAAATGTATCTAGAGTGGGCACGGGCAACCTTTTATATAGTGAGGAATCTGAGGGCCAGTGCGCTGATCTGATCTTGAAGCCATACATCTAATGGCACATTTGGATGTTTGATTTTTTAAGAAAAAGTTTTCATTTGATTTGGGGGTGTATTAGTGTGTCTGTATTGATTTATTTTTTTTTAAAGGTCAGTGGCTGGTTTGTAAAGTAATGTTCGATCAACTTTGGGGGTCGAGCAAAATTACTTGGCATGCCAGATCCAGCGTGCAGGCCGTAGGTCACCTATGTCTGATCTGGAGGATATTGTTCAGTGAAAAGCATAGTCAAAAGAGACACAGTCAACAATTGAAAGCTTAATCGGAGCGGGAGTTTCTGTGTGATTTTATTATGAGTAAAGGGGTTTCTTGAAAAATTTGTGTTTTGGCACTGCAAGGCAGCAGTTGTTTCACAGGAAGCAGGATAAGGATAGGTAACCTAATTTCAGACTAAGTGATATCTCTTTTGATGGATACAGAGGTAAATATCCAATAACTGGTAAATCTGTCTGTGACTTACGTTGTGTCTGAGACGTAAGAATGTTGGAGCTCATGGAGTTGCTTTTTATGTCCTATAGCATGACTTCATTTCCAGATTTTTTGGGACCTGGCAGGAATAAGGATGATTAAAACCCCCCTTAGAACAGCTTTTAGTTTTTGAGGCTGTGCATATAATTTTATAAATCAAGTATTTGGCAGACCATCAAATTGAAGAAAACATGTTTTTTTTGCAGTTAGATGTGAAAAGTCAAATTTGCTTAGCATTTTGGCTTTTCTGATTGGCTGGAATATTTACACGTATACTTTTCTTAATTAAGTTAATACTGGTTCTTTGTCACCATGTAGCTGCATTTGAAAATGAGGATGAAGTCACTGAATTTATCAAGTGCAAGATTGAGAGTTTATTGGCCAATGTGGAAACAGCCAAAGAAGGTGAGCATGATATTTTACATTGTTGGGATTTACTGATTGTTGTGCAGCCTGGCAAAGGGATCATCAATTTTCAATACCACATTAGTAGGTTTTTCACCAAGAAGACAGAGAACTGTTCACAAAATAACGCTCTTCTTGATACAGGACTCATTAAATATTTGCATTTAAAGAAAGAAACAGTGAATCAAGCCTAGATGTATTTGTTTTTATTTTGAGACAGTTTAGCTTATTGTCTGTTTTCTAGCTGAGAGAGATATGCTGCAATTCTTATTTTTGTTGTTATTTTATGTCGTTTATGGCACAGTGACAAAGAACTGTGGTTTAGCCTTATCGCTTCAAAATTTTCTTGTAATTCATGTATTAGTTTGTATTTTTAAACTTTACCTGCAATCACTGAGCAATAGTTCCATCTAGGAGGATCTTCGATGGATGCCAGAAAAAGAGAAAGATATTGGATACTGTGATATTATTATTAGCATCAGTCAAGAGTGTAGTTGTAGAATTTGCTTCTGGCTTTTTATTCCATTTAGATGAAGAGGTTGAAGATCTTCGAACATCCACAAAAAAGTTTCGCAAATATTTCAACATGCCAAAAGAAGAAAAACTTGTCAACCGTGAGTGAAGTTATCTTGTTGTTTCAGTTTTCTTTCTTTCATATTATCTTTTTTTCCCTCATTCATGCATTTTGTCTTTCTCCTCCCTTTCTTTATGTTTTCAGTCTTGTTATCCAATGCTCATCCTTTAATTCACATTGTATTACCAGCGTTCTTTTTTTTCTCTTTTTTTTTTTTTATTTCATCATTCCTCGTAAGTTTTGACATAATTCTGCAAAATTGTTTCAGAAAAGTACTTCATTTTTTTGTTTCGACAAACAACCTATGTATGAAAGCAATGTACAGCCAGTTTTCACAGTGTGAGAACCATTTCTTAATTTATTATTAGTACAAGCTGTTTCCTGCAAATTGACAGAACTGTCCAAGTTGCAACCATTAAAAGACTTCCTTGATCCAAAAAGGAAATCATAAACAAACAAAAAAAACAACATAATTAAACATTATTCATTTTTGTCACAAATGTGATGACATTATTTATCAATTTGTTTTAAATGTCTTTAACTCAGTTCTTTTATTTTTAACACTTTCTGTGCTGCTGTGACAAATTGTGATCTGATATTTTAATAGGACAAAGAACAGTGTCTCTCTGCATTATTTCCCTGGGGAGATGTTCTGTTTATGAGTTCGGTTATGTGACTAAGATCAGGATCATTCCCTGCAGGGTTTTTTTCAGCACATTTTAAAAAAAATTGCAGTGATTTTTATATATTTTTTGTTAGAGTTTGCAAAGTCCGCTATTCAGGGATAAAATCCCATGAAATGTGTGGCACAGAAAGTGTTAAAAATGATCAGTGTTGGAAAATTTTCATCATGATATGTAGAGAGACAAATGTAATAGAAGTTTTAAGAAAGAAATTGTCCCCATAGAATGACAATGTTCTGTCTCCACTGTTTGGCTGAACTGAGTTACACACTACACACTACTTCTACAGGCCTTCTCCATTGTGTGTCAAAGTATCAAGCAGATTCGGTGTGTAATTTTTAAGTATTACTAAAAAGAAAAAAGTTGTATCATCAAAGGCCATAGGTACATGGAACTTCAATCCTCAATTTCTCAAAAGTTGATATGAGGAAGTTAGAACCTTGTCATTCTAAGAGGATGAAATATAGAATCAGATAATCTAGCAAACTACCAGGCAATGGAAAATCTTATACCACCATGACAATTGAAACATTTTTTTCACAGATTATTCCTGTAGCTATTGGAAGGGCAACATTCCACGTCAGGGCTGGATGTATCTGAGTGTGAATCACTTGTGTTTTTACTCTTTCCTCATGGGCAAGGAAGCCAAACTTATTCTGCGCTGGGCTGACATTACAGTGAGTTTTTTCGCTGACATTACAATGAGTTTTTTTTTCTTAATTCATGTATCACAAATCTTCTGTTTACATCTTTAAATGATGTCTTTATCATCCTCACCTTGCCCTATCTGCTATCCTTGGTAAAACGAATATTACAGATTCCCAGCATTTTACTGGCAGTGAATTATTGATTCAGGCATCATCATAATATTTTTATTTCTCAGAAACTTGAGCGAGGCAATAACATGCTTCTCCCTGATAGTGTGAAAGTTTCCACTCGAGATGGCAGTGTAAGTCTTTTATTTGATTCTGCTTTTATCATTGTTTAAGCTTTTTGGATTTAGATTGAGAAGTTTGTTGTAACATTGTGGGACGAGTCTTTTATAGTAATTTATGCCTGCAGTGGCACATCGTCACCACAGGACTGCTTTATTCTGTCACCACTTTTTACAAAGATTGAATACATCCATAATATGACATAATTTGCCCATATTTTTAGCACTTCTGCCAGACAGTGAAATTCAGAAATTTTTCACTTCATATTGAAAGAGAGATATCGTATTCAGTTTAAGCATAAAAGAGGATTCTTGGCAATGAAAACTTATTTGTCACATTTCATCACCATTCCCTAAGACTGTAGTAACTCAAAAATGCGAAAAATTGATTCATATATATATATTCAACTACATTCAAAGCAGCATCAAATCATCTTGGTTCTAGACTCCTAAGCAGGAAAACAGACAGCAACCTTTCAAAAAGTTTTCATCACCAGAGCAGTTGTGCTAAAATGAAACAGTTTCTTGCTTCTCCTGAAAAATAGCCAAAACCAATTACCATACTTCTACTCTAGGGAATGGTGAAGATTTACGAAAGTCTTCGTGAAATATTAATGAGATCATCAGTATGTTCAAATGAAGTTTGTTGTCACTAAAATTGTATTTTTAATTTAATATCCATGTTTCCCCAGCATTATTTCTCCATGTTACTTCATAGCAACGAAACCTTTAACCTAATGGAGCAGCTGGCCAATATGGCAATGAAGCAGTAAGTCAGCTCTTTTCCTGGTAACACGAGGTTATGATATCACCGTGTAGAGAACTATTCATTGTGCGAGATCTGCCCTATAAAAGGCTTTTTCACATATAATTGATCTACTATTATAATTTGGTGTCTTGGAGGTTATGATATCAGATTTTGAAAAAGTTGCTGAATGTACCATCATGAAACATGTAGAGGTAGTAAGTATGGAATGAGCTGATTTTTATGATGCCTGTATGTGTACAATTGTTCTGAGAAGTAATAAACAGAAAATAAAATATTGTCAGGCAGTGGATTTCCTTTACAACTTTTTAAAAGCCTGATTCTTCGCTCCATTAAGCACCACCATTCTATAAATAGCCCAGTGGCATCATCTTCGCTTGTTGAATGCCGAATTCGGGCATCATTAATTCAGGGTGCACAAAATAATGTGAATCAAGGTGCTGCAGAAAGCATATTTTTGGAAGCCCAGGCGAATGGGGGATTCTGCTTGTTATGATGATATATAAGATTAAAATATTAATATAAGGTTAAAATTGTCACTACTCCATGCTAATGGCATAAGTCATTTTTGACACTTTTGAGATATTAAGAAAAAAACTGTTTCTTTTTCTGTCATTTGGTGACTAATGGAATTATGACTCTATTGGATTATTGCATTTTCCTGTTGGCACATTTCTTTTTCTATAACATTATCCGATAGCCCTCATGCTCAGGAATGCAGTGAACTGTGAGTTGCCATTGGCATAGAGCAGTGATAATATGTTATCTATAAAATGTCAAAAACCATGCTGTAAAGTATATGAAAATCTCTTATAAAAACTTGAAGATTTTATCCAATGACATTCAAGTTTAGCACAAGCTTAAAGATAATAGTCAGTGATTTGCTTTGTTTCACGATTTGTAGCATTAGAAAAGTATTTCGTGGTCATACAGTCTTCATCTGTATTCACAGACTAGTTAGTCTGGTATTTTAAGACATAACTAATTTATGGACTGAAATTTACGTTGTGTTTTATTATTTCCATTGATTAGATTAATGCAAGAACCTGGATTTGAAGAGGACAAGTCAATAGCAGCTAAAGTCAAGTCAGCAAAGTAAGTATTGACCTCAATCTCGCTTTTGCTGCAAGAATGGGTGGATGAGTTTGGGCTTAATGGCCTTGTCAGCACAATAACACCCACTTTGCACCCTTTACAGTTTTTTCTCACTTTATATCAGGGTTCTTATGATAGTGCAGTGACCAGAGGGACATGCATAATAAAATGAAAAATGTCCAGGATACATGCTGACATTCTGTCAACCCCCTGTACTGCCCTATTTTATCTCCACTTTGTGCAAAAACTGAGATAAGACCATAATATGTCACAACAAAGTGTATTTTATCATTCCTATGAACATCATGAAGGTATCCCATGTTTGGAAGTAGATTTTAAAATGTCAAAAACTTGTGTTAACAGATTTTAACTTTCCCTGTACATCACTGAAAAACTATGCATGGCATACATCGTTATTCTAATCAACACTACACTCCTAAAGAACAATTTATTAGAACACCCTGTTTAAAAGTATGGTGTCTGTCTGACCACGGAATGTACGCATAGGGATATAACAGTAATATCCTCTTTATTGGATGTCTGAGAGCCCAGGATGTACGACTAAGGATATGACAATAAAATCTTATCATGAAATTCTCTTTTTGATGTCCATGAGACCCAGGATGTATGGGCAGCAATAGTAAAAATGCAAGATCACATTTCTTTTTAATTGCTTCTGGGCCCATTAGACCCATGACACACAGTGAAGGTTAAATTTTAAATACAAAATTGTACAGGTAAATACCTTGGAATTGCATGGATGTGGAGATAGAATCAGGTAGTACTGTACTAAGGTGATGATTATGCAGCATAGTTTCAGATTTCAGCACTCATTATTATTGAGCAAGCCCTAGCATGTTAGGAATGATGTGTAAAAAGTATATGGTGGATCTGAAAGGATTTGAAATGATCATTTCTTTCAGTGACAATTGACACGCATAGATTCTTATTCTGTGATTATTATGAGAATGGTAGTTAAATTCCACTGATTGCGGTCATAAACTTAGAAGTCCCACTTTGTCAGTCTCACATGAAAACAATGACCATCATTGCTGAAATTTTCTTTGTCCTCGCTCTGATAATTAAAGTATGTAAAGTACTTTTTAAAAAAACACAAAAAGGCTCAAAGTGGCCGTCATCATGCTGATGTGCAGGTATACACAAACTCGACCAAACCATCTTCTCTGTTTGAATTTCCTCTTCTGCCTATAGGCAGTTGTTTTGATTTATGTGAAGAATTTGAACTATAAAACTGTTTTGTTTTTTTTCGACAACTGAATTTTTATCAAAGAAAATAAGACGTGGTTAATAAGACAGTTAGTCATTCACAAGTTAAAACCACCTTCTTAATGCTAATTGTGAACAAAGACAAAGAGATGAGTATTTGATGAACCATACAAAGTTCTCATAATCTGTTCTGTATTAAAAGTATAATATTTGTGGAGTTAAAGCATTTGTAAAATGTCCCCAAGAGTAGTATCCAAGTTTTTCATTATTTCATTTGCCTTCAAAATAAAGTTTTTGTCAAACTGATGTCTCTCTGCAGGAAGAGGAAGAAAATGTCCCTGTTGAAGAGAGATCTTGATGCCAAGGCACGCAGTGAAAGATTCAGGTAGGTGTCACAATGGTGTCAGCATTTGAGTGAATCACAGCTCAGGAATTGTATCAAATTGATGGAGTGGCCATCCTTTCACACTCCAGGAACATGAACTATGGTTTTCTTCATACAAAAGCAGTCTTCATTACTTATATACGGAGATAATGTTTCTTTTAGCATTTTCTTTGGCCAGTAGCCAATTGCATACAGAATCAATTCCTTTACTGTCAAGATATAAAATATTTGTCTTATGTTACTTTAACTCTCACCCCGCGCGCTACCCATAAAGCCCGCTGTCCTGTCAGTGACGTTACTCACGGTGAATCTTATCTGGGGTCACTGACACTTGCCGCTATGCGATGACCACAGACGCTGTCCACGTGGTTCGGTTTTTATTGATCGGTATGTCTATGAAAACGTTCGCTGCTATGCCTTATCACGCTTGATAATGAATTAACCAGCAAAACCTTAGTCTGTCAGTCTCTAACCAATGATCTGACTTATGATTCCAAACTGACAGCTGTAGTTTTTGTGAGAGCAAAGCATGATAACTAGCCACGCCCTCCCAAGCCCTACACAAATGGTTTCATCCTGATTGACACATACTAATAAACCAGTGTGGGCATTTGGGGCAAAGATTATTTCAGAGCTTGTTTCTGATTGGTTCTTAGATACAGACAACTCCAGATGGTGGTCAGCTTGTGAGAAAATGAGGTAATATTGCAAATTTGTAGAGCAACAGTTCGCATGTCGATGTTACATCTTTTGAAAGTGTGGGGAGAGCCTTTGAAAGCTTAGTCTTTGTGATTCCGACCAGTGGTTCACTGGTTAACATGTCCATGTCACAATGCGTTTGATTTAGAAAAGATACAGTGAGCAATGACACGGTGGTTACTTCTCAAAAAGGCCAGTGACCCGACGCAGGAAAATACGGCTTGCGCGTGGCGTGGTCAGCTTGACCTTGCCGACTTTTGCCGCCCGTGTGGCGTGAGCACTTGGGAAACATGGGCGGCAAATCGCAGGGTGATGGTTAATATTTGGATGAATCAGACAATATTTCATAAGGACCTTGGTCTTTCATTGCTTTTTTGTGGAGGAGATGTTTCCTTAATCATTTTTTTTAAGCCCATAGCATTTTGCACATGAAATTAACTCCTTTATGGTCAAGATATAAAATGTTTGTCTTATGTCACTCAGCCATAGTCTTATTAATTTGATTTACGTAATTTTCAGATTAGCATTTCGTTTGCCAGTGACAGAGAAACTTGATGGAGATGAAGAATGTACATTGTGGACTCCCTATAACAAGCAGCATGTGTGGGGACGATTGTATCTGTCCCAGAACTACATGTGCTTTGCTAGCAGGGTGAGTCATTTAGCTTCAGGGCCAAGTGTAAGGTACATGCACTCAGTTTGACAGTCTTACAGAGAGACAGACAGGCAGACAGAGAGCGCACGCACACACATTCTCTCTCTCTCCCTCTGTCTCTTTTTCTCTCTCTCTCTCTCTTTTTCTCTCTCTCTCTCTCTCTCTCTCTCTTTTTCTCTCTCTTTCTCTCACACACACACACACACAGAACACACACACATTCACAGAGAGAGAGAGAAAGAGAGATTACAGATGTAGAACCATTAGAATGGCGAATGTCAGGATAAGGCCTCTTCTACATGCAAAATGATCTCCAGTTTTTCAGAAAATTGACATAGAACAAACGAAAACCAAGTTCACGAAATGTGATTATTCGTGGGTCATGTTGATATCTCACTGAACATCAAAGAACATTAACGTCAGTAACTTTGTTTTGTTTTGTTTTGTTTAGCCTGCTTGTTGAATTGTTTATAACAATACCATCTTGATGATTATCTGACAGGTGAAAGACCTCGTGATGTTAATCATTCCCTTGAGAGAGGTCTCTGTTGCAGAAAGGGTTGACAACTCTGTGTCCGGAAATCTTATCAATAAAGCAATACTCGTCACAACTAAAAACAAAGTAAGCTCTGTAAACAGGTATATAGGTAATCCTTATTTCTTGACTGAGATTAAGATGTAATTACACAAAAATCATTTTCAAATATGGGTACATGGTTACTCTCAACCTGGCTGAACTGTCTGAACAGATGGGGAAAAGCTTTAACCAGGCCTGGCCTAATTGAGGTGGTGCTGCCCAGATCATGCTTTCCAGTTCTTAAAAAAACACCCTTTTCACCCTCATGCTTTGGCATTTCATGGCTTTGTTTAGTGTCCATTTTCCTATCATTTTGGTAATGTGGGGCCCATTTGGATCCATGGTCCATATTTTGTAGATTTTTTCTTATTTTACATTGCACCTGACACCTAAATTGTTACCATAAGGTCCTCAGGTCATTATGGCCCGTCAGGTTGACAGGGGTTTTTCAGTGAAAAAATAAGGTGCCTTTTGCAAGTGCTATTGGTTTGGACAGTTCCTTTTGTTCTATCTTTCCATTAAAAAAAAAAAATGTGCAGGGATGAGGTATTCAAACTGTAGCTAAAAATAGTTCAAAGATAGAGTAAAAAGGGACTGGAACCTACCCATAGCACAGGGCCAAGAAGTAAACATTCAGAATGCTAGAGCCAGCCCAGGTTTAGCATTGACAATAATCAGACTTCCAAAGATATTATTAACGTTGAAGAAAAAGCATAATATGCAGCACGTTCCTGAAATTGGGCTTATCCTGTGTAGGGGAGTAAAACACAAGAGATGTCAAATGTTGAAAATGTAAAGGAAATATAAAAAAGGTTTAACTGTTCTGAGCTGTAGACAATGCAGAATGAATGAAAATAAATGGCCAGTATGTGCAGATTTAGGAACGCAGTGCTTGTTGTGCTGTTTGTGACAGATACTTTACAGATCATTAAACACAATTTATAACTGCAGGAGGTTATGAAGTTTTATGAATTTTTTGACATTTTGTGGCAAGGACATCCTATCCTTACACCCAATTTACTGATGTCATCTTTATTGTTTCTTTCAGACAAATTTTACTTTCTCTGAATTTCAAGATCGAAACCTCATTTTGGAAAAGATATCAGATTTCTTATCCAGGCAGCCGATCGTACAGCGGTAAGCCGTCGCAGTGAGGCTGAGAAGAATTTAATATTACAAATATATCTTTTATTTCTTATCTTTTATTTCTTCCCTTAAATTTTCAGTCTCAAATTTTCATTATAAGAAAGAAATTAAGTCCAGAAGGATGCGACATCAATATGCAAAGCTACATATGGCTGGCCATCTAAATTAATCAACCATTCAATCAATTTCCCAAGGTATTCATTCATTTTTCTGTCCACCCATTATCCATCCATATGTTTACCCATTCATCCATGTATCCATCTGTCTGTCTGTCTGTTCACCCATCCATCCATCCATCCATCTATCCATCCATCCATTCACCCTACCATCCTGCCATCCATCCACCCACTCGTTGGTACATCTGTCTGTCTATCCATCTATCTGTCTGTCCATCCATCCATTCTTCTGTCAATCTATCCATCCATTCATCCACCCAACCGCCTTTCCACAGAAGACGTTGATCTTTAACAAAACAAAAAGACTTCTTTGTTGTTATTGTTTTTTTGTGTCTTAAGATAAGATAAGATAAGATAAATTTTATTCGTCCTTGTACAAGGAAATTTGTTTTGATCATTGAATACATAACAATACAGTTACAGAAGCAGAAAGTATGATACATAGCGCGCACACACACATATATACACACACACTGATAAATTAACTAAATTAACAAAATTAACAGTGCACACAATATGCTTCCCTAACTAAAACACATTGACCTGACACGCAGGACATAATTCAACTGTGCACAGATTACGATCAAGATGACGACATTATTGTAACATCCTAGTTGATGATGGAATAAACGATTTAAAGTAGCGCTCAGTTTTAGTTTTCTTTGACAACAGCCTTAAACTTCTTACAGATCTTATATATTCCTTGTTCAGGGGATGTTGGGGGTCATTTATAATATTAGCTTTTTTAATACAAGCACCAGTGTACAGCTCATCAAAATATGGCAGATCACAGATACAAATTTTGGATGCTTTTTTAATTAAATTATTGATCTTATTTTTATCTTTTTGTAAGATGTTTCCTCCCCAACAGACAACTCCATACATCAAAACGCTCTGAATAGCCATGGTGTAAAATATTTTCAGAATGCTTTTGCTAACTTTTAAAATGCGGAGCTTTCTGAGGAAATACATGCGCTGGTTGGCTTTCTTGTATACATATGTTACATGCGCATGCTATATTTTCCCTCAGTTTTTTAAATGTTCAAGAATTTCAAGGCTTGATACAATGTATGCAGGCGACATTTGTTAGTCCATTCATGTACCATTTTCAGTGAACGTAACTTGAGAAAGTAAGGTAAAATATTTGTTGCTTTCCATGCTGCTCATGGGTGTGTATTTGTTTTCATGAACAATGTTTTATTTCAGATCAATTAGTATATCAGAGGAGAAAGGATCAGAGAAAGGTAATTACAGACAGGATGTCCCTAGGGAAAATTGTTGGATGTTACGAAGAGACCTGTTGTTGAGGGACAATATGAAGAGAGAAGTTTATGATTTATGCACTTTAATGTCCAGGACTGAATTTCCTGGGATAAAACTTAAGCAGATTTTGGTTCATTTGTGAAAAAATGTGTTGAAACCTAATATCGTTGGTGTAGAACAACACTCCTGTAACCCACAAAATATGTTGATGTGGGTTACAGGAGTGTTGAATGTCACCAACGATATGTTCTTTTAGGTAGAAAAAAATTTGGCCCATGAAAACTCTTTTCCAGATTTGGCTTTTGAAACACTTAGTGAAAACTGCAAGGCTCTCAAGTAAAATACAGTAGAGCCCAAGTAAACCGAACTTTGGTAATTCGAGTTTCTGTTAAATAGAGGCAATTTTGAAATGAGTTTTTTTTTCTTTCTTTATCTCTATTAAACATTTACTGCTATTTCGAGTTCGAACTGCCCCAATTCTGATAAATAGAGTTGATCGAGGGCTCTCATCCTCAATCAACTCAATGTAAGTTAATGTAACTTCTGAGTTCCAGCCCCGTGGCCGTGAAAATCAGTTTCCACAAACACACTGACACAGGCCTGTTCAACAACTCCACGCTTCCCAGCCATCGAGGGGGAAGGTAGACTGGTAGAGGTGCCAAAAATGATGCAATGGGTAGGCTGCAGAGCCTTCTTCTTACGTGTCTGTCCCGACCAAGCGAGAAACACGCCGCGGAGGGTGGCAATAGTACGGGTCGGGGTCCATGCACGCATTGTGTCTGTGATTCTGCCCCAATGACCAATGATATCAGCCAACAATACAGTATGCGAGACGATGCTCGCATTTTTAATTTATGGCCAGTGAATTAATCGATTACTGAGGTAACCACAACAGGTAGATCTACAGCCAAGACACGATATACCGTAGAACATAAATTGCGCACAGCTGAGCCGTGCGGTGTGCCCAAAGAGGAGTATAGTAGTCTACTAATACTATACTCCTCTTTGCGGTGTGCCCACCTTGCTCACATCGAGCCATTCTAGTACACACGTGTGTAATGCTCGCTAAGCATCACATGACTGTGTTTAAAAGTAAAAAGTTATGGTAAGGCCCTGGAGGAACAAAGACCTCACTTTCACGAGGTTCTTACTCTTAGCACTTCAGTACTGCAAATACGTCGCTGCAGTGTTTACACATTCACCACACTATACTCGATGGGGAGGGGGGACGAGTACGGCATTGTTACACTGCGTATAGTAATTCCACGCCACTGATAGCAAGGTGGGATAACGCTGTAGGCCTACAGTCCCGCTTTTGAACATCATACACGGGAGAATGTCTTTATCGATTGATGACATCACACACAATAGGCCTACATGCGGCCTAGATAAAGACAGTTTGCTAACCAGCAACTACCACTAGTACCAGGTCTAAGCCATTCAATGTTGCTATTTTGTTTTTTTTTGTGTGTGTGTATGGGGCGGGAGGGGGGCGGCGGCAGCAAGGCGAAGGGATGTAATTACACGTTGACGTATGGTATGGGGCAGACTGCAAAATAACGGTTATTTCTCTGCCCAGAGGTAAACCGAACTTTCGTAAATCGAAGTATAATCCATTTCCCGGCGACTTCGAATTATGCGGGCTCCACTGTATCAAGAGTGGATAAAATTATGGAAAAAAAACTGGGAATTAGAATTAGTTCAGTTAAAGTCCCGTCAATAAATCAAATTTTGCCTGATTTATTCAAAATTTATTTAATTAATAATGAATTTAAATTTGAAAGGAAATTAAAATGTTGAGCTTATAAGAAAAATGTCTCACACTTTACCTACTTTAGCTGTATAGTTTTATCATTGCACCATTCTCATCTCTGATCAGACCACTGATATTATATTATGTGTGTACAGGTGAGGCAGTTGAGGTGGACTTCCAGCCAGCTCTGATGAGCTTATTTGCTCACAGTGAACATAAAGAACTTTCACCAAAAGATGAAGCCAAAGAAGCAGCCAAAGAACACTTGTGGGACTTGCATTTTGCAGAGTTTGGCAGGTAAAACTTCAATTATGACACTATAACCCTTCCCAAATGCCAGGATTTCTATTTCTCAGTATGCAGCTATTTTGAGCCACAGCCATTCCTTTGCACATCAGGCCTACTAGATCTATATCTAACTCTCTTTATATCATCAGCATTCCTAAAACTGTAGTAACTGGTTTTGGCTACTTTTCAGGAGAAGTAAAAAACTGTTTTAATTTAGCACAGCTGGTCTCTTGACAATGAATTTTGGAGAGTTTGCTGTTCGATTATCTTTTGGCTTAGGAGTGTATAACCAAGATCATTCAATGCAGCTTTGAATGTAGTTTATTATATATAAAAATGGATTTTTTGAATTTTTGAATTACTACTGTCTTTGGGAATGATGATGATATGCACTGTTTAGACTATATATATGGCTTTCTTTCTTTATGCTTTTCCCTTTCCTTTTTGATGCAATTTATGATGCCAATTTAGAGTATTATGTGTGCTATCATTTTCTATTAACAGAATGGTGAATTTTTGTCCCAACCATCAGTTTGCTAGATTTTCTCACCTTGGCTATAACATATTACAGATTTTGTTCTGTGGCCTCACTTATCAGTTTTGGGGATTCTGTGAAATGTTTTGTGAAGTATTTATAACTCGGAGTTTTTTTGTGTTTGTTTTTTTTTATTACAGAGGAATGTGCATGTATCGCACCCATGATTCACACCAGCTGGTCCTCAAGGGAGTCCCAGACAGACGTCGAGGTGAGATGTGGATGGTCTTCTCTGGAGCTGTCAATGAGGTACGATGACTTAATTTGTCCACATAACGTTACACCAAAGATGATTTGAATTTGAAGTTTTTAACTCAAAACAACCTGCTGCAACCAAATGCATTTTTCCCATTCCCAACCTTGTATGCCCAAATGTGCCCTAAAGGAGGTCATTATTTCCAATGGTACCCTAGGGATGAAATCTTGGAAACGGAAGTACGGTAAATGAATAAACTGTTTTTAATTTTCAATACAAAAAAACTGCGCTCCCATGACTTCCATTTTTTTTCTTCAAATGTTTTTCTTTTGGTTCTTTTTTTTTTTGGTTTGCTCAGAAATTGATCCCCCCCCCCCCCCCTTTTTTTTTTTTGTTTCATCGTTTTCTTTCCTTTAAATTTTGTGGATGTTAATTAATGGAGAATAAATATATAGCCCATCGGTATGGCCCTTGTGTCTGTGGAAGGCATTGTGTAAATTTCTCTGCCCTGTCAACAGATGGCCACTCATCCCAACTATTATGCAGATATTGTAAGACAAAGCACAGGCCACTCTTCCATTGCCACTGATGAGATTGAGCGAGACCTTCACAGGTAGGGTGATAAAATCTCAGTCGTTTTCTTTATCATTTTTTAAAATAAGACCATTTAATTTTGAAGTATGAAGTCGAAAGGTGAAAGATCAGAAGAAAAAAAAATACTCTGAGGGGAGAGGGGCTTCTGGGGAGTGTGCGTATGCTTTTTAATTATGGTCATGAAAAGGAGGCTTCATTTTACTGATGTTTTTGTTTTACAATAAAAAAGTTGTTGGATTAGTTACAATGATATGAATATTTGAAAAATTTGTTGAAGAAACCAAATATATCTGGCACATTTGACAACTGTTCACAAAAGGACATCATATCCACCCTTATTGGTATTTTTTGTTTTGCTTACAGGCCTATAAATTTACTCCACCTTGGCAAACGTAGGGAAATTTACTGGTGACTGATAGAGATAATTTGCTGTTGAAACTTGAAAAAGATAATTTAGTGCTTTCGAAATTTCTCGCTGATGTTGCTGACATTACATTTTCTCACTTGAGGTCATTGCCGGAACACCCAGCCTTTCAGACAGACCGAGGTATTGGTGCATTGAGGAGAGTTCTTACTGCTTATGCATGGAGAAACCCAAACATTGGTGAGGAGAAATCTTTGTTTTCTGAGGTTTGCCACCCATGGCATTTTCACCTCAGTTTTCAGGCGACATTTTTCTTGTTGTTCTTGGTGTTTCATTTTGGCCTTTTTTGATCTTCATGTTGGCTTGTTTGACCCTCACACCTCAGAAGGGCTGTCTGAGACCTCGGAAGGGCTGTTTGAGCCCTCAAAAGGGCTTTCTGATGCAAAAAGATGGCTTTCATGAATGATTTGATACATGTAAATTTGTTTTGTTATAAATCACATGAAGAATTCTTCCTGATAGTTTTTTGTTTGTTTTCTTTTTGCTGCATGAAACTAGTTTGTGGGTGTAGAATAATATGTAATAATGTAACCTTTGAACCCTGACCTCCTGATTTTCCTCATACCATATCCCAGGCTTCCTGGGCCACAGTAATAAATTTGAAGGCACTTTCCACAGGTCTACATGAATAGGGATATAGACACCACAGCATGTCATTGGTTTATTGGCGAGGAGGGAACAGGGCTTAATGGCATGTCTTACTTATTATAACTCTAAGACAAATAAATAAAGATGTTTTATCAGGGTAAATTATTTATTTGAATGTATCAGTTGCTCAATGTATTCCTGTGGGGGCGGATTGGCACATTTGTTTTTTGTTCACATGACAGTGGCGGGCCTGACATCAAGAAGACTATGAAAAGTCAATGCAATTCAGGCGTTAGTTAGACTTTGGCTAGTATGTTAAACACAGTGATGATATATATGTTTATCAACGGTTCTTTAGACTAAGTTAATTTGTTTATTGTATTTTATCAATCTGTGTGGCAGGTTTACTTGCAAGCATGATTTCATGGACTAAATTAATTTATGTTTTGCATTCAAACTGTGTGCCAGGTTACTGTCAAGCCATGAACATAGTGACCAGTGTACTACTGCTGTATGTGAGTGAAGAGGAAGCATTCTGGCTTCTGACAGCGATATGTGAGAGGCTACTGCCAGACTACTATAATACAAAAGTGGTGGGAGCTCTTATTGATCAAGGTGAAGAAGATTAAAGTTAGATTATTTCCTGCTGGAAAATCCATTATATATTTAGCAACTTGGAAACATATACGTCATTTTTCCATGCAAATACCGCAGCTACATACTTCAGAATTAACATAGGCTGATAAAAAGATACCCACGCTTTGATTTTTTGGCATTTGAAATCACTGAACATTTAAAAAATATTTTACAAAAAAAAATATATTAACCAAATTTATCATGGCATTGCCTTCTCCCTACTCCACTGTAAAGATTTTCCGGTACTATGATGTTATTTTTCTTAGTACACCTTTAGCAAGAGATTTACAGCTCATTGGGTACAGACAGGTACTGAAAAGCAGTTTAATTGAAGCAACACAATGTCTCTCTAATTACCACATCAAATAAAGACAACGCCCAACAACAAAGTCTATAATTTTCTCCCAGTTTTCCCTGATGAAAAACCTATCGACAGACGCCCTTGTGCAGCATGCCCTAGTATTACATTGGAATTCATCATTACAGACATAGAATGGTTTCTCAAATACGCACATGGCCCCTTTCTTCTCATTTCATAGGCAACAACCAGCATCAAAGTCAAAAGTTTCCCTAAGATTTTCCCCAGTTCAAACTTCAGACTGTCAGTACTAGTACATGAGTATGACGACTAGTTACAAACAGTTGCATTGTAATAAACGTAATCGGACAATACCACTTTGTTAGACATATTATTAGGAGAGTGACAGAACAGATAAACAAGTGAAGCACGAAAAACTAGTGTGAAAAAAACGATAGTCACAGCAACAGAATAAACAAAACATGAGGAGCAGTGTGGCTATACAATAAATTAGCCTGCCACAGGTCTTAGTTTGTAAAATATAGACCGCAGTCTTGGCCTCGCGTTTTGTGCAAGGAGGCCAATATGATGGCGTCCCTCAGGACGAGGTTTAATGTTTCAATGATTTACTCGAATATCAGTATGGCAAATATTTATTAAATTTGATTGGTTTATACTGAATTGGTGTTTTTTGCTTCTTTCTTAAAAGTCAAATAGCTTTTAGATCCCTACTTATTCTAGCCCCCTTCATTTTCAATATTTATATGTGTACAATAATTTTAAGTTTCCTCACCTTTCTTTTAATCCCAAATTGGCATGTGTGATTTGACTGCAACATTTGTGGCATTGCTAGCGGGTGAGTTAAACTGTTGTTAAAGTCAGGTCTAATTGAATTTTGTTGTCAGGTGTGTTTGAGGACCTGATCTCAGATTATCTGCCAGACCTCCACAACAAGCTGGAAACTCTAGGTTTGCTCAGCATGATCTCGCTAGCCTGGTTCTTGACCATATTTTTAAGGTACATTATTTTGATGCAGTCTATCTCTAAAATTCGTTTTTGCCATATTTTTAAGGTCCAGCATTTGAGCGATATCGTGTCTCTAAAAATGGTTTTTGGCCATATTTTTAAGGGACATTTTGCTATGACATTATTTCTCTAAAGATGTCATAAGGCTAAACAAAATTCAGAATTTGAATTTGAACTTGAACACATAATCATATATCAAGAGAAAAACATGGCAAGAAGGGCAGATTCACTTGTGTAGAATGAAGAGCCAGAAGATTGAGAGATTTGTTTTGTCATGCATTGACAATGAAAGAGATTTTGATGAAGGAGAAATGTGTCACTTTAACATAATCCCTGCTGTTTTAGTTGGTTGCCTAGGTGTCATCATGAGATATTGTCTTTACATTTCAGTGTTATGCCTTTCAATTGTGCCGTCAACATCTTGGATTGTTTCTTTTACGATGGAGCAAGAGTGAGTTCATATTTCTTGAAAACAGAAACAAATGACTTTAGACTGAAAATCATTAAATGGATTGCATAGCTATTCGTAAATAATATCATTGGCTTGTGGATATTTTTTTTTGTAGTTTCTGTCCTTATTAAATTAAAATGAAACTAGTCATGTTTCATGTGCATGATGCTGGCTCATTCAATCCTACATCTTGGCTAATAAATCTATGATTTAATAGCTGTTATGGCAGACTATACAGTTGTGGCAGTGACTGTATGAAAGTCTTTATGTTATGCTGGTGACTGAATCAGATTTTTAAACCATTCCTGAATTCATCTTTTCTTTTGCTTTTTAATTCCTTTAAATCCCGGGATGAAATTGCTTTTGGGCTATCATTTTAGAAGTTGTTTTTATTTATAGAATATTGTAAGCTGTTTAAACTTACATAAATTGCCAAACCTTCTAATATAAAAGCTAGAGTTATTAACTTTCCACATGAAAGAGAGTTATTTAAGCCGAATTGCCAAACTTTTCCAAAATAAAAAGTAGTTTCTAACTTTCCAATATGAACATTAGAGTCATTTAAACTGAATTGCCAAACTTTCGAAACTGCAGGTTATCTTTCAAGTGGCACTGACCATTCTGGACATGAAGAGAGAAGAGTTGCTGGCAGCTCGAGAGGATGGAGAGGCCATGGCAGTACTATGCGAGTTCATGGACAACATCATCAACAGTAACTCCACCACTCCCAACATCATGCACACATCAAATGCATCAGCTTTGCTGGGTACTGAGGCAGCAGAAGTAAGTCTGTACTTCGTCCAAGCCCATTGGTGAAACTAGGGGTTCTGGAAAAGAAAAAGGAGGGGGGGGGGGGAGGCGAAGGGAGGCCTCCCACATTAAGGTGTTGTCTTCCAATATCTGTGATGGGGAAGACATGCTGGCATCACCAAGGACAACTTAGATATGCTACATAGTTTAAAAAAGCAATTAACAAATGTGAATCAAAATCAAATGAAGATCAAAATAACATCAAAATCAAATAAATTAAAAAAGAAGTAGGAAAAGAGGGGGGAAAATGCTAGTTTTCAGTCATTCAACCCTTTATTAAGCAAACACAAAAATAGTACAACTGAAACAGTATTTAAAAAAAAAAAAAAACATTTGAAAGAAAGGCTGCTTATCTGCTGCGAGTTCTCTTGTGATTTTTCTTCCCTTGCATTTCTGAGGTTATAGAGAGACCAGATTAACCCTTGCTTGCCTTATTTTTGTTTCACTCTAACCCTTTGAAAGCTGACATCCTGTTGTCTGGATAATCTTATGTAATTTGACTGTGAACCTGTTTGATGCAAAAACCTACACATGTTTAGACATTTGATAAATTTTGCTTGAAAAGTTTCCCATTCACCTTTGAGAGTAACCAAAATAAAGGCTGGAAAGATCATAGCCACTTTTTTTATGAGATTTGTTCAGAACTTGTTTCTGATTCTATATAATTTGTTGATGATGATAATTTCAGGCGACTGTGGATGTTTGTGACATAATTCAGACAAGCTACCAGAAGTTTTGGTCAATTTCTAACCAAGACATCAACAAACTGCGACTCAAACACAGACTAAAAGTTGTTCAGGTAAGACCAATGTTCTTGCTAGTTTTGTGTGCTTTATCAGTGAGCCCTTGGGTGGCCAGATTACCGGCCACAGCTGGCATACTGGCCAAATAAACATGCTGAAAATGTGTTGCCAGCCAGTCATTTACTAATTACATCCTTTGATTTTTTTATCTTTGTTCGTAGTTTATCTTTTGTTAATGGCATTAAAATAAGTATTTAACACATTTGTTATAAGTAATCTGTATCTAGCTCTTGTAGGCACTTTGTGAGTGAATTAGAGAAATAGCACTGGCTAAATGATGCAATAGACATTTTGAATGAATGTACATGATTGGTACTTCAACACTGAATATTTCCCCAATGAAATTTGAACAAAATCATTAGCAGTTTTGATACAATTTCAAACACCTGCAAGTTAAAAGATTGAAGATAATCTTCATATGGAATCCATAGAAGTTTTCGTGATCCAGGAATAAACTTAGTCTTTAAATAAATCAAACAATTCAATTCTGTGCATGAGGAGGGAAGAAATCATTTTAACACTGAAAATTGTGAAGTCTGACTTGTAAGGGGCATGCTGGAAGTCATTTACATGCACATTTATGATGTTTTTCATAGGTGGGAATTGTCTGCTTTAGGCTAAATAGATTTTCTTCTGCCCTCAGCTTGCTCTCTGCCATTGTATGTTCATATATCTTCATGTATTCATGAAAATGCCGATCCAAGTTTACAGATAGGTTTAGGCCTGTGGAGCGGTTTTGGTCTATTTTCAGCCCATGAAGATTTTCCAGTTGAAGACCCAAGTACTTTAAAGTACTCAAGTCACATTTTCAAAAATTTGAAACTGTTTGGAAGATGAATGTGTTTTATGGATTCTTAAATCCACTGCCTGAATAGTGAAACAAAATAGGGTACCTAGGCATCTGTTTGTTGCAGGGTTAATTTCATTTTGATGACATTTAACACACAAAAAGTGCTCAACTGTATGTTAAAAATGGCGATGTCCTTTTGAAATAAAAGTTCACGAAATATCATAAAAACCACAGAAAAACTGTGGGGTCGCAGCAGGGCTATAAGCAAAGTCAAAATTGGGCAAAAAGAAAAGGTTGTATGTTGCAAAGCCCCGCATGAGAAATGAAACCCAAACAATATAAAGCAAACTAAAGAGAAGACAGAAAATACACAAATTTTCGGCTTTCGCCTTTTTCAAGTGAAAAAAACGAACAATAAAAGACTTCAACAGGAACGAAGTGAAACAGTTTACTTAGCTGCGAGTTCTTGCTTCGTTAGCAGCACCAAAGCACGTCTGTCCGCCAAAAGCATGGAAGCTTGAAGTGACACATTTGGTTAGTAACCAAGATGAAGGCGCCATATAGTGCCTCAGAGCACAAGACAGGGATGGTGCGCAATGTCAGGAGTCGCAGTAAATGAAAAGAAAAAGAAAAAGAGATTAAGAAAAAATATAATTTAAAAAATAAAAAAATTTTAAAATATAAAAAAAAAAAAAATGAATAAATAAATAAATAAATGGAAAAAAAAATAATAATAATAATAAAGAAAATTTTATATATATATATATATATATATTGATATTGGCAACAGTGGAATTATCGAAGGCAATGTTGGACATTGATGCCATGGGGAGTGATAGTGCCGAGCTGGAAAATTAAACGTTGCTCGGTCTCAAAGCGTACATCAGCGCCTGCGTGACAAGACTTGAGCCCCAGAATCTGAATGTTGTTGGATGGCTCATGGTCTGGTCGATTAAAATGGACAGAAACAGGCTTTCCGTTTTGATTTTCAATGTCACGGAGGTGCTCCCGAAACCGAGTGTGAAGCTGACGTCCCATTTCACCAATGTACAACATATGACACCTGGCACAGCGGATAGCATACACCAGATTACGACTATGGCAAGTGAAGCTTTCCTTAATGCTGAACGTCGCCAAAGGGCACTCGATGGAAGAGGATTGAAGGACATGTGTGCATGTCTTGCAACGAGAATTGCCACACGGTTTAGTACCGCAACGATCAGTGTGAATAAGCCTGCTCCGGACCAAAATGTCTTTTAAGTTTTTTGATCGTCTATATACCAACAGAGGAGGTGTTGCATCAAGCATGTCATTGAGGCTCTGGTCAGCCCTCAAGATAGAGAGATTTCTAAGGAGGACTTGCTTAATAGGAAAAGACTGGGGGTGATAAGTGAAAACTAGTTTGAGACGATTATCTTCCCTCCTTTGTCTGGGAGTGAGGGCATCCAGCCTACTAATATCACAGGCCCTTGACCAGGCTTTATCCAGAACATGTTCTGGATAACCTCTAAGGCGAAAAAATTCTTCAGTGGCAAAGTCTGCATCCGACTGGCAAAGACGACGCAAACGGAGCAATTGCGAAAAGGGAATGGCATCCTTGCAAGAACGCGGGTGAGAAGAACCATAATGTAAGTACGTATGGCTGTCCGTGTCCTTATAATGCACAGATGTGGACAGTCCCGTGGGTGTCAATGACACCTTGATGTCCAAAAAGTCGATGGAACCGGTAGAAATATGGGAGGTGTATTTGATGGATGGATGAAAGTCATTGACAAAGGACAAGTACTGCGACGCCTGACATTGCGCACCATCCCGGTCTTATGCTCTGAGGCACTATATGGCGCCTTCATCTTGGTTACTAACCTAATGCGTCACTTCAAGCTTCCATGCTTTTGGCGGACGGACGTGCTTTGGTGCTGCTAACGAAGCAAGAACTCGCATCTAAGTAAACTGTTTCACTTCGTTCCTATTGAAGTCTTTTATTGTTCGTTTTTTTCACTTGAAAAAGGCGAAAGCCGAAAATTTGTGTATTTTCTGTCTTCTCTTTAGTTTGCTTTGTATTGTTTGGGTTTCATTTCTCACGCGGGGCTTTGCAACATACAACCTTTTCTTTTTGCCCAATTTTGACTTAGAAATAAAAGTGCGTGTCACAAAGATAAGTCAAAAACAGTACTGAATTCACTTAGATAAGTGAAAGAAATGGCTAACGTCAAACAGATAAATTGCATTTGTGAGCATCAGATTGAGTTTTAAAGCTTAACACTGGCATGTTGGCACATCAAACATCACAGAATGTGAAGCAACACCCAGAAAATTCATGACAAGGTGTCCCTGATTTATGACAAATTTCAATTTTCAGGATTGATTTTCCTAAAATGGACACTTTTTGACTTAAATACTTTTAGCACTAGGGGCTTCAGTTCTCACCTATGGTTTTAATTCTATGTGAGTATTTCTCTTGGTCTTTTGGTCTGTGCAGACAATTGAGGACAGTGTGAAGAGGAACATTTTACGAAGTGTGGCCATCCATACAAAGTTTGTAGGCAAAGAACTGGAGGACTTGTACTTTCTGTTCAAAGTAAGAAATTTTGTGATTGTAAGGTGAATTGTAAGTAAGTTTGAAATGAAACACATCATTTAGAGAGCTACTGTCATTTGGAAAATTCTTGAGGCAAGAGAAAAAATTAGTTTTATTAGTCTGAGCTAAAATTTTCCAGGGCTTTTTTTGGTGAGCTCTTTTTGTCAGCATAATAAAAGAACAAAAATATCTGATAATAGCCTTGGCAATATTCTTGACATTATTTACTTAATACAAAAGTTATTTCTGTACTTTTGTTTCAGTATGTTGTTCATAGGATATCACATCGTCCCTTAGAATGAAAAGGTTCTAATTCTCTTCCATCAGCTTTTGAGAAATTAATGATTGAAGTTTCATGTGCTCATAGTTTTAGAGATACAACTTTTTTGGGGGGTAATACTTACAGAGTACACACCGAATCAGCTTGATGCTTTGACACACAACGGAGAAGGCCTGTAGAAGTAGTGTGTAGTGTGTAACTCAGTTCAGCCAAAAAGTGGAAATAGAACCTTATCATTCTGAGGGGACATCGTGTGTTTTGAACTTTTCATTTGTGGTGTGAAAACCACTTTCACCTAGTGTATGCCATGACTGACCATCCACTTCAATCAGAATTTGACATTTTTACAGGAGGCAGAAAAAAAGTGATTCTAAGTTGGTCTGAAAATGTTTAAATTTCAGGAAATGGATCAGGTGATGAAAAATGCCACACCTCAAATGTCTGATAGTTGTTTAAAATACAGCAAGGCTGTGGTGATACACTATCTATTTATTGACTAAACAGTAATCCTCCAAACCTGAGTGAGGTGGGTAGAACCGTTCAATAACAAAATGTTGTATTGGATATGTTTCAGGAAGAGTACCTGACCTCGTGTTACTGGCGGACAAACCAGCATGTGGACACACCTGACAAGTTTGACCCCAGCCGACCTTACTACGATCAATACAAAGTTGATTTTGACCAGTTCCGTACCCTGTTTCTTTCACTGTCGCCCTGGGCCACAGGACAGTATGCCCCCATTCTGGCACTCAGAACTTTCCGGGTGGGTGTGAACTTTGAATATCTTTATCTGGCATTGGTCAGTGTAATTCACAACTGAACAAGAATTCAGTATTGTCTTTGCCTCCTGTGAATTTGGTAATGTGTAAGAAGTAAAGTAAATCATATACATTTTTCATTTGCTGTCGAATATCAGACCTGCCAACTATCCACTATTTAAGGATCATCATTTTTTAAGGGTGTTGGAAAGGGTATGAGAGGTAATTTCCTTATGATAAAGAAATTCCTGCCAAGTTTTAGGATAAAGTCCATTTCACTTGGGTGCAAGACAATATGCACGTTACATCTATTATATATTTCTGAGTTGATGTTGAAAAGGCTTCGTGTCCAATCCGGGTAATCTTCCGAGCTGTCAAAACAAAATGTCAGATTTGGCTGTCAGTGTTCTGCTTAACGGGTCTGTGTTTGGATAGGCCTTGATTGCAAATAGGAGGGATGGCTTTTAGTGAAAGACAGTACTGTATGAAAGCATCTTGCAATGTGGGACCATTTTGCAAAGGCATGTAAGTATTTTTGACAGTGAGATTAGTGAGGGGGAAGTGCTTCAGTGAGGGCAGTTTGCATGTGAAGCCAGATAGAAAAAAAAATACTGTGCACAGTTCAAGTTCAGTTATATAGAGACTGAAGAGGGGGGAGAGCAAAGTGGCAGCAGATTTATCTGGGACAAAGCCAGGAGGCTATTATACTGTTAATATGATTTTCATGTCTTGCAATTGGAGAAATTCTGCATTACAGAAGTATAAAGTGCAAGGAATGTCCACTTGTTTCAGTGTTTATTTTATCGTTGTTCGCAGCTTCTGGATGAGAACCGTGATAATCTAATCAACTTCAAGGAATTTGTTTTCGCTCTGGGGATCATGTGCAAAGCAGATATCACCCAGAGAATCAAGTTTCTCTACCTGCTACACCTGCCCCCAGCTTTGCTGCCAAGTGATCCCCTGGATGACACACCTATGTCTCCCAAGTCCGAGGGTGGGTGTTTGTTTTAAGGTCTTTTTGTTTTCATTTTTGACATTCTGACCAGTTTTGTTCTTACCAGTTTTATCTTTTGCCGTTACTATCATTCTACTAACCTCTCTGCTTTGGCTGTTTCTGTTTGTCTTTTTGGGGAAGAGGGGAGGGGTTGTAAGCTTTTTTGTTCTGTCTATACCGTACCCTAATTCTCTCTTTCCCTTTAGTTTCAGCTTTCATTTTACCTCATTTCTTATTCGTCCTGCCAGACTTTGACATGTGGCAGCATTTACTTACAATAGTTGGCTGTGTTTCAGTATAAACCAAAGAAGTTTGACATACCTATTTTTATGTCACCAGTCAGACTTGTATTGTGTGTGACTTTAACTCAGCAGGTTTGGAATTTGGACATCTGGAATTTCTTCTTTTTTTTTCCGCCAGAAAGTAAAGATATAAAACTAATAGTCTCAGTTTGAGTTTGGGTTTTATGGAGTGTTGACACGATAACAGCTTTCTTGTGCTGTTCACAGTCTGTTTAGGTAATCGAATAGCAAACTCAAAAATTCATTGTAATTTTAGACCTGCTGTGCCAAACTAAGACAGTGTTCTGTTTCTCCTGAAAAGGACCCAAAACCGATTGCTACAGTTTTAGGGAACGGCAGCAATATACATATAATTTATATACATTTCTCTTGCAGCGGAGTCAGTTGAAGCCGCTGTGGATGCTGCAGATTTCTTTGATGAGGCCTACACGCCAGCTGATGATGGTAGGTGGAACATGTTACTGCTTAATTTGTTGTTCATCTTCTCTAACATTTTAGTTGCTCAAGCTTTAAAGAGAAATTTTTGTGTCATTACTGAGACATCAAGGAACGTTCAAAGAAAACTGGGGTACCATATTAAAAAAATTGTCATTTCCTTAAACCAGTGGGCCAAAAAAGTGTTTTGGCTGTGCTGCATATAACTTTTTCTTTTTGGCCATATTTTGATTTTACTTCTGGCCTTGCGGCGACCGCGCAGATTTTATGTGGTTTTTATAATATGTGAGTGTGCATGAGAAAACCCACAATATGTCGCAAACATGACATTTTGAGTTCTGTACACATAATAAAAGACAAGACATTTCTGATAAATTGAAGTCAGTGACCCCCCTAAAACAAGATTTTGAGAAAACGGCATTTAATCCTAAAAGTGGCAATGGCTAATTGATCCATTAATATTGTAGTGATTGCTGTTAGGAGACCGTAGTCTAATAACTAAGCCGTTATAGAGATCATACTGAGTAGTGTTCACTGCTCATCTACAGTTCACCTTGTAACATGCCACGGTCCCCTAAACAACAGCCAAGTCGGAAGTTTTTGGATCTTGTTAGGTGACCGTAGTCTAATTACAAAGCCTTTATAGAGATCATAGTGAGTAGTGTTCACTGCTCGTCTACAGTTTACCCTGTAACATGCCATGGTCCCCTAAACAACAGCCAAGTTGGAAGTTTGTGTCGGACCCATATTTTCATTTCAAAGCCGTTTTTCTCAAAATCAGCTCTGTCGACATATTGTGGGCTTTCTCATGCACACTTACATATTAGGCCAGAAGTGTGTTAATTTCCAGCTTGGTTTATAAATGGATTGGGTACACAGACATAACATCAAGAATTTTCACTATCTGGGTCAGAATCGTGTCCACACATATCACCTGGATTCTTATTTTCCATGGGAACAAATGTAAACAGGTTCCGAATTGGAAAAATAATAGTTAAATAATACTCAAACAGTATCACTATCAGATGAACTAAAAAAAATTATTTGAAGCAGAGAGAAGACGTTTACAATCAGAAGGTGCAATTATATTGGTATCACTATAATTTTGAGGCAATGTACTTTTTCCCAATTTGACTTGAGTCAAATATCACAACTAAAGGGCAAGACTGGAAATTTGATTTGAGTGGAATTTGGCAACTCAGGTATTAAACCATTATCTTCAAGAAAGTTCTCTGTAACATTGTATCAGACAGCAGTGTAATACCCATGGACAGAAGTTGCAGTGACACAAATGGCACTTTGTCATCTATCTTACACACTGGCATATCAAGTTTTCCCATTTTACAGAAGAGCATTTCAAGTTTGGATTTCTTTTCTTATTCTTGGATGTGGCAAAAATTTATATTTTTACTTTTCAAAACATTAAAGATATCAATACATTGCTTTGTTAGACTGTAGATCTCACCATGAGTAAAGATAAGGTGGCCGTAATTCAGAAGTACCAAAATCATGGATACGCCAGTGTGAGATGGGCGGTGACTTGAGAACAAGGTTTGCAGTTTCATTCATGTCCTGTGTACATTCCAGATCTTGAGCTTCCCCGGCTTCCATACAGTGGCGGTGATGCAGGTCAGATTGCTCCGCGTCCAGTAGAGGTCAAAGCTGATAGCTCAAGTGTTGACCCCCGACCTGCCATGGTCGAAATGATCCCAGTTGAGACATCGCCTGAGGAGGAGGATGATGAAGATGAAGAAGAAGAGGGGGAAGGCTTAAAAGACAATCAGATAAGAGCAGAGTCTGCCAGTGCCATGTCGCAGTCAGGGGAATCTACAGAAGGGAGTGATGGGGCCAAGTGTGAGAGTGAGACGAATGAAACCAAGAAAAATGAGGCGGATGCGACACCAGGTGAAGGAGGAAAGACAGCTTCAGCTAAGCGGCCAGATAAACTTGTATCAGGTAAAGGTAACCCCCACTATTGACATGTGTACACTTGTATGGAGTCACTCCAGTATATACTGTTTTTCTTTTGTTACTGTGTTTTTACTGCCAGTTTAATCAGTTTTGAATGTTTCTGATGTGCATTTAGCTTTATGCTTGATGGGCCCCCAGATCACACTGTAGTGATTTGTGAACCAAAATATGTTTTTAAAAATGAACCCACTTCCTTTTTGCAATTCGTTCATAAAGTTGGAATGCATGAAATTGCAGTTATATTAAAGGAATCTTGTATCAAACTGAGCACATCTAAATACCAGTTGAGCTGGCATGGCAGATACTAGGAATTAGAGAAGGAGGAGAGGAACTGAAAGAAGAAAAGAGAATAGGAGGGTGGGGGGGGACATGAAAAGGTAGTGTGGAGAAGAAAGGAGAACAATGAACAGATAGTTAAGACCAGAAACTTTACAACGCAGGTGAAAAGTAGCTATTGTAGTATTTTCATATGGTATTTAAAAAATTTTCCAGACATGAAGAGAGTCCGTGTACCAACTCGAGTTATCCCAAAGCTGACAAGAACTGCTCGCAGGGAAGAATTTGCTAATCTTCCAAAAATGAATCAGGTAATTTGCATATCTATAAGCTTCAGTATATCTGTCACAATTGCATAATATGATATGAGGATAAATGATATATTTTTAGTGAATTTCTTGAGTGACATGATAATTCTCACTATCTGATATGGTTTGATAACTCTCACTATCTGACATGATAACTCTCACTTTTTATATGATTTGTTAACTCTATATAGCTGATGTGATAACTCTTACTATCTGACATGATAACTCTTGCTGATGTGATAACTCTTACTATCTGACATGATAACTCTTGCTGTCTGATGATAATTCTCACTGTTTGACATGATAACTCTCACTAGTCTTAAATATTTGATGTAATAGCTGTCACTATTTGATATGACCCAAACTTAAACAAAAAAAAGAAGCAAACCTGTTTGGCATGTCACTTGTTAATCAAATTCATGGTTTTGTGGGTTTTTTTTTACTGTTTGCTCCAGGTTCAGTTTATCCAGATGTGGCGATCGTTGTACGACATGTTTACAGACTCATTTGAGGAGCAAAATCTGTATCATAGCATTGCAACTGTGGGCACATTGCTACTGCAGATTGGAGAAGTGGGTAAGAGATTTAGAAATTCCAGTTCATCATCTGGGGTCTCTGCTCCTGAGAAGGAAAGTCCATCAGTTGAAGGGGGAGCACAAGGGGTGGTCGATGCTGAAAGAAATGATGAGATGACAACTCCCAAGGGGAAGGGACCCGTGGATAAGGGCTCTGACACTGGATTGGATGAAAACAAAGGGGGAGAATCTGTAAACAAACCAGGAGCTCAAGGCGATGCTGCTGCCGTGAATGACAAAGTAAAAGTGTCGCCAGCAGAGAAGGGAGATGAAAGTGCAATCAATGTTGATGAGCAGACCAGCAATTCTGAGGATGCTGATGTAGAAGTTGCTGCTGTAGGCCCAGAACCTGTTCTCCCAACTAGTCCAACAAATGCAAATCCTGAAACTGGTTCACCCAAGAATACTAGTAAACCTGATCTTGATTGGTCGATATCCTTTGAACAATTGCTAGCATCTATGCTTACCGAGCCACCATTGGTCGATTTCTTTGAAAGGATTTATGATACATCTGATGCTGTTGCAGCTCTGCGGAACAGGCGTTTGAAAACCAGGTTGTCAACCTCTCCAGAAAAATCTTAAATCTGAACAACTTAGAACTGAAAGTTATGATGGGGGCAGTGAACTTTCAGGTTTTTTCTATGTGTAACAAATTTGTCAAGGATCAAACAATGTTATTTGATTTGGATGTTCAGATATTCATTTTGAATAATGCATATGTTTTATCATAATTAGGGCAAGGGAAATCTTTTTACTGTATTGCATATTAGCTTTTACAGACTTCCACTGACTTTTGTATCAAGGTCTGTAAATTTATTGGTTTATGTGCAAATATATATATGATTCTTTACTTTGCTATATGCTATTGTTGTGTACATGAAGTTTCAGATTTCTAACTTGTATATATAAACTGCCAATGTCACTCACTCATCACTGACTTTGTGAAAGGAGAGGGGAGGGGTTATAAGAAAAATGAGTGGATTCATTGATGCAGCCCAAGAGAAAAGTTTTCTGGATCTGGACAGGACAGTGTTGAAGGCAAATTCTGTGACCTCAACCTTGCTCTTAAGTGAGACAAACATTGCATTTCATACTATAGTTCGTTCTAAAATTCATGTCCACAGACAAACTTTATTTTCTCAAAAAAGACTTTACATTCAAATTTGAGATTTTGCATGCAGTGTTAGAATTCCAATGACGTTATGAATCCGAAAAATGAAATTTGCAGCTTTTATAGTTTTCTCAAAGCGGTGAATTCCTTTGATCTTTTCGGCTTTTTTTCTTTCAGATAACAGCAGATTGAAGAATATTTACTGTAATGACATTTTGACTGCATTATCGCGCTGGTTTGTCAGTGGCGTAGCAAACAGGTGTAACAGGGGGCCATGAGCCGCCTAGGGTCATAGCCTAATAGTAATACGACTGTTTATGGGATTGATTCAACAGGTGGAGCGAGGTTGATTTGGCATGTCAATATAAAGTTGTGCCGTATGTTTAGATAGTATGTTTGATTAATTGTCTAGCTCTGAATCCGACGATTCCAGAGGATTGATAATAATATTTGGTTGGATGAAATTAAGTCCGTCGTTTTGCCAATATTCTTCTTCCAAAGGTATTGTATGGTCTTCCCATTTGGTGAAAATTCTCTGTCAATTTCTTTAATAGCTGCGCAGGCAATTTTTTTGACGTCTGACATCTTGAACGTTGTATTTTCCATAGCGACCTTCCTTTTGACTTTAGCCCACACGAGTTCAATGGGGTTGAGATGTGAATGGTAAGGAGGCAATCGCAGGCTTGTGTGTCCAAATTGATGGATAATCTTGTCGACCTCGAATATTATGGGCTTCTTATTTTTTCGCACAAGAGAAAGCAACTCTGGTTTAAGATGAGTTGAGCTGAAAGGAATATTTAGACAATATCAAAGCCATGCGTGCGCTTTTCCTTTATTTGACGCAGGTACTTACTCCTCGTTTCCACTAGGTGCACTCTTTCACAAAGTAAGTTTCTGCCGGATGAAAATTTCTTGAATGCAAAGCCCATGCTTCTAACAATCCTCCACAAATGTGTTTTTGAAATTTGAAATCCATTTTTTTTTTCTGAAGATGAGATCTAAGCTTTCTCAAAGTGACAAATTCTTTCCTCTGAAACATGCTTTCAATTTCTCGCTTTATCGCGTCCTTATCAAAATCATCTATCTTCTCCTTTCTTCCTCTTTTCGACGGGATGGACGCAATGTCTGATTCCTGCAACCATCTTTTGAGAGACTTTAGACCAATTCCCAAAGCATGTCGAGTCCTTTTAAATGGGTCACTGATGTCAATATAAAGACAGCCACATCTTGTTTCTCGTGTGAAATATCGGAACAATTTCAAAGCAATACTTCTAACTGTAGTAAATTTGTACTTCAACGCCATAATAGTGAAATATAGTGTGATTGATAATGAAAAATACGAGTTTCAATGGATTGAATAAAAACGCCACAGAAAGAGTCAACTGTTGTATATCAATGGTGCGTCAGCGTGACCTCATAAGTTATTGAACGGAACCCACGTTTTTCTTGGTGCACACAGTCTGAACGTAGGGGATTTCATTGTAATTACAAGTGTTTTGGTTCCCGACATTCATGATTTCCGTTCATTTGGAGTGAGTCAGCACAAATTGAGAAAATTTAGTAGTGTAAACTATCTAATATTCTACTCAGTGTGTTGCTGTAGTATTTTATTTAGCGTTAAGAGACAAATTTTAAAACTGCTGGTCTTTTAGGGGTGCAAAAAATATTGTTTAACGTCATGGATATCCTAAACCTGCATACAAATTTTTACTTTAGTCAAACAGACAGTTTAAAAGATATAAGACAATTGCCATGGTTATGAATTTTGGAACGAACTATAGTCAGTTGATAAGAGTATCTGAGCTTTACTCATGTCCAGTTGTTTGCCTCACCTTCTCCACTCACCACTCTATTTGATGGCTGACCTACATTCAACTAGCTGGGTTTTCCCCAAAATCTTTCCCCAACCACTTGAACACTCCTCCATCAGCACCAGAGTCACATCCATCAATATCTGGGTCAATATTTTTTCATATCGAGAGCAGGCAAACCATACAATATCATCATCGTATACCAAGACAATTGCTTCTTTAAATGGTTCCAAAAGTTTATCCCCGTTTCAAGGAGTGGTCAGCTTCAAATCGCTGTACAAATTCATTTAGCCAATGGGTTTGCATGTTTCTTTCACTGGAAGATGCCATTTTGACTAGGGTTTTAAATCATTGACTAATCTGGCAACTCTTGAGAATTCATGCTGGAAGGCGAAAAAATCATTGCTATGGTAAAAAGGTTGTGATCAAGGACTCCAAAGGCTAGGGCTGAAATCCACAATTAACAAAGATCTTTTCTGTCTATCACCATCCAGAACATTCTAAGTTTCGTCTGGGACAGTAGAAAACACTTTTGCATGTGGGAAAGATCAAATGTACCTCTAAAACTGTGATGAGTGAAACAAGGCCACCCTATGATAATTACCACAGATGGAGACAATGCCTATACTTCTGGCGTTGTTGTTTGTTTGATTATTTGGGCTCAGCAGCTGCATTAAAGCCTGTCACTGTCCCTGGTTTTGAAGTAATCCATTTCTTAATATAACGGTAACCTGTGGTTTCTGGGATGGGAATCCTCTAGAAATTTCCAGATTTCTGAGTGTTTAAACTTTGTGTTTCCTGAAATGGAAATTTGCCAATGTATGTATAGGCCTCTATATTGTTGGTCAGATATTGGAAACTCATAACAAACTAGCCTTTGAGGCTGTTGTTTGCGGGTGGTGGTCCAATTACAAAACCAAATAAAGAAAATACAGAGTTGTGTTCACTTCTCAGCTATAGCTTTCCATGTAAAATACATGTACTGTGGTCCCTGAACAAGTCTTGGAGCTTAGTTTGAACGAGGTTCCAACAGCCGACTGAGGATATGTGTTAGTTGCGATGGCAGTAATGCATGACGTCAAAAGTTTAGGTCATTTTTCTGTCTGAAGTTCTCATTCCTAGTGTTTTAATGTGAGGACAAACATGAGTGACTGAAATAATGATGCTGTTTGCTTTGTTCTAAGAATTTGTCGCAATACAGAGCAGAGTAAAATTTTCCATGTATTATGAAATTTTATTGAAAAGATGTTCTTTGCTGCCACTTTGAAATCTCATGTTGAGTGAGAAGTGTGGATGTTAGCATTTTAAGTACCGTACAAGAGTGTTGAATGACAAATAGCTTTACTGTTTTATATCAAGCTGTGATTTGGGAATGTTTTTCCTTAGCTTTAAGGCTTGACCCATATGCACATGCTGGTTTGTTGTGTTGCAGTCACATCTAAATGTAGGAGAGATGCACACACACACACAACACACAAATGAGACGCTACACAACAGCAAGTCGCACATATGTGCTTAGCCGAAGAATTAGGAAGTGCTAATACATGTATTTTATAAGATAAACCATTAATCGTCTGTTAACGCTCACCCTGCGCGCGACGGCTTAAAGCCCGCTGTCCGGTCAGTGACTTTACTCATGGGAGAATCTTATCTGGGTTGCGCTGACCCTTGCCAATGTACGATGACCACACTACCGCTGTCCACTTGGTTCAGTTTGTAGGCCTATTTGATCGGTATGAAAACATTCGCTGCTATGCCTTATCACGCTTGATAATGAATTAACCAGCAAAACCTTTGTCTGTCAGTCTCTAACCAATGATCTGACTTATGATATCAAACTGACAGCTGTAGTTTTCGTGAGAACGAAGCATGATAACTAGCCACACCCCCACAAGCCCTAAACAAATGGTTACACCCTGATTGACACATACTAATAAACCAATGTGGGCATTTGATGCAAAGATCATTTCAGAGCTTGTTTCTGATTGGTTCTTGGATACAGACAACTCTAGATGGTGGTCAGCTTGTGAGAAAATGAGATAATATTGCAAATTTATTGAGCAACAGTTTGCATGTCGATGTTACATCTTTTGATAGTGTGGGGAGAGCCTTTGAAAGCTTAGTCTTTGTGATTCCAAACAGTTGTTCACTGGTTAACATGTCCTTGTCACAATGCCTTTTATTTAGAAGAGATACAGTGAACAATAAGTCGGTAGTTACGTCTCAGAGTGGTCAGTGACCTGACTCGTGAAAATATTGCGCAGTCAGCTTGACCATGCCGTATTTGCATGCCCATGGAGAGTGAATGCATGGAAAGTCGATGCCGTATTGGTACGCCATCGCAGTGTGAGGGTTAAATTTCAGTCCCCTCTCTCTACCATTTGTATTTCTTTCTTTCTCTCTTCCCAACCCACCCCATTTCCCTACATCCAAGCACATATTGTTACCGAATGTTTCTATCGAACTCGGATTTGGGACAAATCATCATTTAGCCTACAAATACTTGTTGACAGTACATCACCACAGCTAGATCTGTGCCTACTTGGAAACGATACATTATCCTGTGTCCACCATTTGACAAATACTGAGAATTTTGATTCAAACAAAATGACATAAAAGAAGCCTGGGTCTGTGAGCCAAGATGGAAAAACATGTCCTGTTTTCAGACATCAGCACAATCAGATGTTGTTTTGTTGGAAATGAGAGAATAATTAGAATGACATTTGTGTTACAGTATATGTATGATAAATAATGCTCCCTAGTGTGTGTTCTTTGATAATTATTTGTTTTTATGGAAAGTGCCAATTGTCCCGACCACATACATGTACATATACTCTAAATCTATTCCCAACCCTACCCTTGTCCCTCATCTTTAACGTAAGCTTATCTTTAACCCTGCCCCTTACCCTTTCAACCAGAAAACAAAGATTTAGGGCTAGATAAAGACAGGGTTAAGTATTGGCTGGTGGTCAGGATGACCTGAACTCTTTCTCTTTTTAATTATCGTAATATGGTTTACATGTATGTATATTGTTTTGTACCTCTACATATCAACGGTGCTCTAAGCAAACCTCTTAAGCCAGTTTCAGAAAATTTTACAGGAGAGACAAAAAACTGAATTGCGGCAACCCTAATCAATAAAATGGACTAAATGTCCGATGTTATACCTATTAAGTAATGCCAAATACGTATATGATGGCAAGTACCATTACAAGTAACGATAATTATCATTTTGAAGAGATCCGAGTTTTGCTGTCGCTTAATTGCTCTAAGCGAACCTCTCAAAGGGGGTTTAAGAGCTTTGCTCGAGGCAGATTTCTCGGTCCGCCGACTCCGTGACCAGCTCGGCGCGAGATGCGTTGCTTGTGGGTGGTGATAGGACTCTCCGAGACGCACAAGACTGACAGGTGGCAAAAAGTGATTAGCCTATTGTATACATCAGTCAATAGGGTTCAGATCTCAGAATCAGAGATTGACCAAAGAGTCTTCATCATTATATCATCACTGGTCCCAGAAAAGAAATTTGAGGCTTTTTTTTCCGTTTTTTTTTTTTTGTTTTGGTTGCTTTTTTCTTTTATTTTTAAAGTTTTTTTTTTTTTTTTCAAAGTACAGTAACACATTCGTTACAGGAAAAGGAGAAGAAAGCAAAAGGTGACATACATATTTTAAGCACTGATACAATAGAAACTCACACTAGGAACTTCTTAACACTGCAAATAGACAAAATATAATATTGGATGAATTTATCTAGTTGAAAATTTTATTTAATCCTTTCTGTAAAATCAGGACCATCATTGAGGTACATTGCCGACGCTCTGGATGCAGGAGACAGGAGAAATGCTTGCAGTTCCATTGAAATTAGCAAAATGTCTTGGTCATTCTCGGCCAAATGTTTGTTCTGAGCCTTTGCTTCCTGAGCCTCTGTCTTCTTTTGTCGATGAGCATTCCACAGCGTTTCCTCTAGATGGCCTTTTTCATAGGCGACATAAGTATCACATTGATCTTTTCGTGGATGGAAGATGCCGATATTGCTGCCGTTGAATATCTTCGAAAATGCTTGTCGTGATAAAGGTGCCACACCATCAGTGATGCAGGTTTCTGTGTAGGCGCTGAAGACATTCTGGAGTGAATGAAACTGTCTCTATAGATATTGTTTGGTGGTCGTTTTCCTGCTGTAACGTGATGGCATTTTATTGAGTTTTTACAAAAACTCTTGACAGTAGCGCTTCTGTTCCACTCCACGGTCATGCCATGTTCGATGCTTTCTTTCAGGAGTGACTGCAGTTTGTACTAGGCACCAGTTCCTCAAAGACCATTCTTCAACAGCCGGGGTGCTGAGAAACAACACTTTGCAAACGTCTGTCCTCTTGCCACCAGTTTGAAGGAAATATTTGAAGACGTTTTATGTTCATCATGCTTGATCACAGTAACCAGGTTTCTGACAAACAATCATTTAGCCTCCCAGGATCCAAGAGCCCTGAATCCGTCAAATGTAGACATCCTGTCAGCATCACTTACATCATTGCAGTTTTTCCAGTCGGCTTTACATTTACAACGCTCTCCAAGGACTCTGCGTGGCTTAGCAGTAGGCTTCACCTTTTGGTGGTTCCTTTTAGGCGACATAGAGAACTTTCTGCATGTCTGTACACAGTTTCAGTAGTGCTGGATGCTGTTGGCACAGGGCTGTCTGAAGTGGAACTTGGCTGAGGAAATGCACACTTGGAGGCTAAAGGTGGTGGTAGTTCTATCTTTGAGGACGAGGAAGCAAAATCAAGGGGTGGAGGTAGCTCTGATTAATGGCTTGGTAGTTCTGAGTCAGGTAACAGCATCCAGACTGGCGGTGGGGGTAAATCGGCGTCTAAACATGGAGATGGCACTGCCACTGTCGTTGAGGATGGTGATGGCTCAAGGGGAGGAGGGTTTGCTCCTGTAAATGTGAGTGGCAATGGCTCTGCAGATGAAGATGGCACCACCTCATGAGATGATTATGGTACTGATGGTTCCCTGAAGTGTGACGGCATTGTCTTATCACATGAGCGCAGCACTGGGTCTCCTGCTTGGAATTGCCATGCAATAGAGTGCTGAAGTAAGTTCTCATTCTTGTGGTCAAATTTCCTGGCCAATTCTGTAAGTGAGACGTCTGGGTCAAGGAGCACAGAGTCTATAGATAGGTCCATCAGCTTGCCATTTTTGTCAATCACATCAGAGACTATTGCAAACATGTCTAACCTCTCTCTATCTTCCGTTTCTTCTTGGCTGATGTGGAGTGTATAGAAGGAGGTGAATTGCGCTTTGCTTGTAGATCTTGCCTTTGGCTCAAAGCCACCAGCATGCAACCTCTGGATAACGGCTCCATGGCAGACTAAAGCAGAAATGATGTGGCCACATTTGGCTATCATGCTTTTATAGGGTAAGCAAATAGGGAGATGGAACTCAGAAAATACCATTATCCATGTGGCATCATTCTAAAGTATAAGTGATGACATGCTGGACCATGCATCTTCTCAGACTGTGTCCACACTCTGTCTCCATGTTCAACACATTTTCTTGCTCACCCGAGTCCAGTGGTTGTGTGTTGACAGTTGACACTCTCTTACCTAACCTGTATTGAGTCTCAAGCACTCTCCTTCCGCATGCATTAACTATTCTATGTCGGAGATCGACGATGTACTGATACGCGGATCGCGTATCAGGAACGTCGGTATCAGAACCGGCGTATAAATCGCGTAAAATGGCCATCGGGCCACGTGGTTTACGACCGTATAAAAGTTCAAACGGGGAAAAACCCGTTGTCGCATTTGGGAGTTCCCTATATGCGAACAAGATGGCCGGAAGTCGACGGTCCCAGTCACCAGGTCTATCGGCTGAAACGCGTGCCAGCATAGCTTTCATGGTGGCATTCCAGCGCTCGCAACAGCCATTGGACTGTGGATGGTATGGTGACGTAAGTTTCTGCCTAATGCCCGTGAGTTCCAGTACTTTCCTGAAAAGGTCGGAGGTGAATTGCGGACCTCTATCGGATAATAATTCGGACGGGAATCCGACGCGCGTGAATATGGTGACCAATGCCTCGGCGACGTGATCGGCCGATATTTCTTTTAACGGGATTGCCTCAGGCCAACGGGTGGCATAATCGATTACTGATAGAATAAACCGATGGCCTCTATCCGACTTCGGTAATGGCCCGACGATGTCGACGGCAACTCGCTGAAATGGAGTGGAAACCGGCGGCATCTCTTGTATAGGTGCCCGCGAAGTTTTTCCTTTGGGGGTTCTTTTCTCCGTCATTGACAATGTAAGGTCCACCTTGGTTGACAGATATCAATTTAATGGTCTATAAGAGTGTCATACAATAGTTGTGTCGTGTATTTGTCGCACCTGGGATGACCGAGGGCATGTGGCCATGTCGTGGGCATTGTCTATGGATTACGCAAGGCATTGATCTCGCATTACAGGTGAAACACGGTGGCCCGTGTCACCTGGCCGGCCGGCCGTCTCACTGGAGACTTGCGAGGTTCGCTCAGAGCAAATACACGAGGTGGAGATTTGAGAGGTTTGCAAAGATGCGTTTTTAATTAACTTCTAATCATTTTTCAGGTCTAATATTTTTACTGTATGTGGGGGACTATGTAACGAACCTGTTTAGCGGAAAAAAAGTTGGGGGTCCAAAATTGGGGTTTAAGAGGTTTGCTTGGGGCGCCGTCGATATGAAAGAGTCCACGTGGAAAAAGGGCTCGGTCAAAGATACTGAAGTAAGTTCTACAATGGAAAATTCGCTTGGGCTCAAGGGCCAATAACCCACAATTTCTACATTGTGACTTAGCCCAGTGTATCCGAGGACTCTTCATATGTTTTTCAAATACATTATCTATTTTTCATATGTGATGATTTTTGCCATTATATGAGAGACATGCAGTTCTTTTTGGATGAAATATCTTTCATGAACAGATGTGTCCAAAAAATGATACATCATAATATTGCTTGACAGAGCATAGGAATTTCTTCATAGGGCATTATATTATGTAAACAGTTAATTATTTCCTGATCAGGATATCAATTGATATAACATATAGTATGCTCTTCTTTTCTTTTTTTTTCTCAGGTATTTACACTTCACATAGTTATTCTTTGCAAATAGTTTTCGTGTCATGCAGTAATTGAATTGTTGAGAATATGAATGGCATGTTTTGAAGTGCATTAATGGGACTAGTTCACCCATTGGCTCGCAGAATTCACAGATATGATATATCTAAAGGTGATATTCAACCAGCAGTTGTGAAGAGAGACGGAAAACAAACTTTCCATTCACACTTTTCTGTTCTGTTCAGACGAAATAAAATGTGTCTCCTTTTTCACAGCTCTAAACAATTGTAAGTGCACAATATTAAGGAGTCAGGGTTGTGTCCATGTAATTTATCATCAACATTTCAGGTAGTAAACAAAATTTCGTAATTTTTAGTTGCCCAGACACAAAGGTACATGTTCAGCATTTAGCTCTATTATGGTAAGAAAATAGCATAAATGTGAGGTGATGCCACAAATCAGTCCTAAGTCACAGCAGCCCTAGTCAAGAAAATAGATAGAATGATGCTTGGGGCTCAAAATTTAAATATTGTGTTTTTGCAAATTTGAGATTATTACATCTACTGTTATTTTTCTATGATTGAACAAACTGGGAAACCATTCAGAAGTGCAGAAACTCTGTATAGAGGAGTTTTCCGTTGGTTGGGGACAACCATGACATTTTGCATCCAAACTGTTTTGACAGTCAGCTCTGCTGGAGCAGTGTTGTTTGTGGCTGGACTGGAATAGGCCAATGCTGGAGTGATAGTTTCTACCACAGTGGTGGGGTCAGTGTATGCTCTCTGTGCCTGCTGTATTATAAATGTGAACCGCATTACCAGATGAGTATTCATAAACAGCTTTTGCAATCAGCTCGTGATACTGACAGATTTTCAGTTTTTGTAAAATTAAACAGGGCTTTTTTCTTTCTCTGTGTGATTTCTATTGTTTCATTTTGTTCTTGGTTGTTGTTGTTGTTTTTAATCATTTTGTCATCTTCTTTACCAGGTTTCCATGACATATTGTAGGTTGATGCAAATTTTGTGCAAATTAGGGTTTAGAAATTCTGAATTTGTTCCTATTTTATCAGGAAAAATTGTGATTACTTCAGGTGGTGACAGTTTTATTTTTTAAAGAAGAGGGTTCTCACTTTGAAAAAATCAATTGATACAATTTTCATTTGTCCACCTAAGTCAGCCTGGCATTGATTATTAGTTGCACAGTCAACATGAAAAGCTATAAACTGTAAATCTTTGTTTCATTTGTAACTTTTTGAAATTTTTAATGTTTCATAATTCTGTGACTAGAACATAATCAGTTTGCAACAATATACATGTATGTATTGATAGAAATGCAAGCAGAGTCCTAAGGAATTGTAAGTTACTGTTTTAATTTTAGAATTGGACTGTAAAGTAATTTTTATATTATATATATGTAATATGTGCTTCAGCATTGAAAACCCTCCATAGGTATTCAGAAGCAACAGTTGAGGATGGATATTTTCATATTAATAAAAACATTGCCAACACAAGGTTCCATAACTCCTTCTCCCCCTCCCCCCCCCCCCCCTGGAATGACAAGGTTCTAACTCCCTTCCATTAACTTTTGAGAAATCAATGATTGAAGTTTCATGTGCTTATAGCTTTTAGAGGTACGACTTTTATTCGTTTTAGTAATACTTTACAAATTACACACTGAATCTGCTTTACACTTTGACACACAATGGAGAAGACCCGTAGAAGTAGTATGTAATGTGTAGCTCAGTTCAGCCAAGTGGAGATAGAACCTTGTCATTCTAAAGGGACGAACTGTTTATAGCTGGCGTGTGTAGTAATGTCGTAACTGAAAGTCTATTTAGAAGGCACATCGCCGACCCTATCATGAAACAACAGAATTGTACATGTTTGTAGGCTATTTGCACAACTGTAGATGACAACTCTTTTTTGCAAAATGCAATGTGTGGTTTTATGATTGAGCCAGCAATAGATTAATTTTAGTGCATTTCCAGGATGCCACTGTATGGTATGTGAACTTTAATACTCTTAGTACCCATGATAATGTATTAATTCATGGCAGTTCCTCACCCTCTGCTTCTGGTTGCCAACCAAAGGAGACATTTGATGAGAAACACCTTTTTCTAAGTCAGTTTCTATTTTCTTACTTTCCAAATGTGGTCAGTAGTAAAGTTCTTTTCCGGAAACTTCTACCTGATTTTATTAATTTTAAATTTTTGTTTCTTTTTTCTTTGTGTTCAATAAATAGGTCTATGTCAATTTTATGCATATTGAACTCCATCCAATGTTCCATAGTTTTGGGAAGGATTACCGAATCCTGGTACTCATATGTTCATTCTAGAGGGGCTTTTTGTTTTTATTTGTTTTGATTCTTGATTGCCGAGCTAGGCGTCAGCTATAAAAACATCCATCTAAATACATGTACCTTGCCCACAATCAACCACACACAGATGCTCGTAAAGTCACACGCTTGAGTCACCATTAGAATGCAATCAGATTCGGTAATCCTGCCAAGTTTTGTCTTTGTGGTTCTTATTTCATCCACAGTATTTGTCTACAGTAACATGGTCATGACCAAGTTGTGATTTTATTTTAGTTATATTTGATCCAAGGACTACTGTATGACAGTAGTCCTTGATTTGATCTATTGATTTGATTATTATTGAAATACTTAAAATATACATTTAGTTGCATTTTCTTCTTTGATCATAAGGGTGCCATGTTGTAGAGGTGTGAGGGTTATATTATATAAATGTGATTTAATTATATTTCTATCAATAATGATGGTGGAATGTTACACTATTAGATGTACAATGTGTACTTCAGTTTTCCACATCATTGCTTGTTCTGTTCAGTTCATTTGGGGGCTTTGTGGAAATGCAAATTATTACAATTACATGTAAGTAAATGATGTGGCTGAGCCCATTTTGTTTTTTATTTGTAATGAAAGTTTACATGAAATTTTGAAAGGGAAAGATCCATTCATTTGTACAGCACACATAAATCTTACTCTGAAAGATTTAAAATAAGATAAAAAAAAAACTATGCACAATTGAACTGGTGTCTTGGCCACCTACTTATTTAAGACAATTTGTGTGGCTTGAACCCAGCCAGCATCCACAAGGTCAAATCAATCCAACGTAGATTTTATACAGAATATAGCTGGGGTTAGTAGAGTTACTACATTGAACCGACATTGGTGCAGTGTTGTGACAATGGAATTATGTAGGAATGATGTCAATGTCAATGAGCGGTTCTATGTGTCAGATTTTCATACAGTTGTTGATGAGTACAAGAGCCAATCTCTTGAACGATGAACTTTTCCTTTCCTGAATAAAACAGAAGCCAGGTACATGTAACGCAATGCACTCTTGATTTCTTTCAGTAGGTTCAGATGAGACTTGCACAACAAAATTCGGAGAATTTCATGAAATTGTTTTCGAAAATAAACTGGCCAAAGGGGAAGAATGTGGGCAGAGACTGGTCTTAAAATGTACAGATCTGCTGCTTTCTACCTCCATCTTCCTGGCCTTTACAGCACCAGAGGTCGATTATCACACCATTGGGCATTACAGAATCTTTTTTTTTTTTTTAATAGAGGCTTAAAACATGAATCCAGGCTGAGAGACAAGCCAGGTTTTAAAAAATGTAAAGATGTCTTGCTTTCTACCTCCATCTTCTCATCTCAGCCTTTACAGCACCTACAGGATGACCATCACGCCAGTGGGCGTCACAGATTCTTTGTATAGAGTTACATGTACGTCGGTTTAACAGGTCCTGAAAACTCCGTTTCCTGGAGATGCCACGCTTGACTGACTGAGAAACAATTAGAGACTGGAGAAATCTGAACTCGAATGACAGTTGACAATGACATTGCATGAAAACTCAGTTTCATGGAGTATTGAATATTAAATATTGAATAACAATAGAGCAGTGGGAAATTTGTGAACTGGAATGATCAATAAAATTGACGATCACATTAATTTAGTGGGTGAGTGAAAAATGTCCACCATCAACAGTCAAGCATACTGCTTTTAATCTGCTGAGAATTTATGATCACCAGCATAGTACACAAACTGCAAATATTGTATTTAAAACCGTTGATCTATTTTTCTCCACCCGTTCCTGCAATTCCTTCATACACAAACACACATACACACACACAAATTAAATTTGTAACTGTTTGGTTTCATCAGACACTTCTTTAGAAGAACAAGATGCTGAATGAATGGTTCTGACATTCATGGTGCCAGATTTTTTTGGGCATCTGTAGGCCATTTGATCTTGGTGATGTCCATAACAGGTAGGCCTACAAATTTATTGGTTTCGGAATGGAACAAAGGAAAATAACACGGTGCACCAAATACACGGTTAACTAGAAATTTCTTGTATTTCATATTATTTTATTCCATTTCTAACGCTGTTGTCGTTTCTTCATGAGATGGGCTCGTGGTAATTATCATGGTTGGGCATTATTTTGTTACTGTATGTATGGTAACGGGTAATATCATTGTTTCATTTTTCATCGTCCTAAGAAAGCATCAGTGCATCAGTCTCTACTTCTAAGTTATGTAATACGTTATGTTGTACAGCAGTGTATACTTTGGGTAACAACTGAGCAATTGGGTACAAGAAAGTGCAAACTGCAAAGAGTTATTCCCAAATTTCACTCTTCTAAAGGAAGTAATTAATGTATTGTGCGCAACAAATCTGTATACTACAAGGCTGGTGATGCACTGGGTCAAGTTTTTTCCTTTTTTTTGCCACGGTTTTAGTGAGAGATGGTAGCAAAGGAGTTGAATGGGATCTCACTCATCAGCAAGACTGGAACAGGTCAGTCTGACCAGCTCGGCAGGTCAAAACTGTCTTGAATCAACAGGCAGAAAGAGACCTGCCTCGCACAGAGTTAAAACAGATAAAATAAGAGTTGACTCATTGCACCATGAGCCTTGGGCGCTGCCACTGCTAACGCTTAAGAATGAGAAAAATATGAAAGCCTCTAACTTGTACATTTTAACTGGCCATGTCAATGTTATGCCCATTATTCTTTCAAGTTTTGATTCTTGCAGATGTAATAAAAGGGGATACAACGACATGAGAAATGGTTGTTTTGTTTGTTTGGATTGTAGTCTGAATATTGTGTCTAATTTGTGTGTATTTTGTTTCGATATTTTAATAAATTATTTCTTTACGGGAGTCCAGTTTCTCTTATCGCATACTGAAACAACTTAAAAGATCAGAACAGAAATGAAATGTCTACAATCTATGTTTTTTTTCTTTGGAACTGATCTCAAATTGTGAAGAACAGCTTATGTGAGGCCTTATCAATCTGATGAAATTTCAAGTCATTTAAGGGTCCCTAGGAAAGTATGACCATAACGGAGACTGAGAGGAAAAATATTCAGCCTTCTGTAGAGTTCACGGTCATAGTACTGTTCAGCAAATCAACAGCTTCAAGACTTTACCTGAGCCTTCCTTGGCATCATTTCTGTTATTGTGTGAGATTACACGGAGTTTGAAGCAAGAAGAAAATTCAAATTTTCAGTCCTCCCTTTGCTTTTTTTGAAAATGGCCGGTATAAGTCCTGGTCGTACGCTGTAGAAAATGTGACAAAACTTACTCCTATCTACCTCTGTTTGTATAATTCATTGCCATTTACTTAAATCACAAGAAAATGTTGTCACTGTAATGATGACGGCAGGTTAACTTTTTACAGGGAACTTGATTTATGTCACCTCAAGGCAACGGTTAAACTCTTTTTTCTTTGTTTGTTTGTTTGTTTTTAACCCTAGTCCTGCGGGAGGCCACTATATTGGCCTCCCCGCGCAACACGCCAGACATGGGAGGCCATTATTTTGTCCGACACGCTTAACCGCGGGAGGCCACATTTTTGTATAGCAACGGTGCGCCTCGCGCTTTGTTTATTCGGTTGCCAAGGCTGTCGTTGTTTTTTGGGTTTTTTTCACGTTTTTTTTCCACACTATTTTCGCGTGTTTATCTATCCTGTCACCCCTACTATATCTAACAAAATGGTATCGTCCGATTACGTTTACTACGATGCAGCTATTCGCAACTATTCGTCATACTCGTGTAATAGTACTGACGGTCTGAAGTTTGAACTGGGGAAAATCTTGGGGAAACTTACTTTGATGCTGGTTGTCGTCTACATGTGAAATGAGAAGAAAGGGGCCATGTGCGTATTTGAGACACCGTTCTACGTCTGTAATTATGAATTCCAATGTAATATTAGGGCATGCTGCAGAAGGGCGTCTGTCAGTAGGTTTTTCATCAGGGAAAACTGGGAGAAAATGACCGACTTTGTTGTTGGTCGTTGTCTTTATTTGATGTGGTAATTAGAGAGATATTGTGTTCCTTTGGTTAAACCGCTTTTCAGTACATGTATGACTGTGCTCTACGACCTGGAACTGGAAATCAAATCTCTCGCTAAAACTAACATCATAGTACGTGGAAGCTTTACATAGTAGAGGAGGGAGAAGGCAATGTCACGATACATGTGGTTAGTAAATGAAGCGAATGGCTTAAAAAATAATTTGTTCACCTGAATGGCCTGACTTAGGGACAGAAAAAGCTCAGAGGTCTTGGGAAAATGATAAAACGTGTGTTAAACGGCATGTAAATGCAGAAAATTCTTGATTTGGGCCTTCCATTTCACAATAAAACCTACTGCATATCATCACAAGTACTTTATCCAAATATCATAGGAGTCCCTTACCATTTTATCCACCACTATTGTTGTTATTGCGTCCTGAAGTATACGCGATACACATGTTCACAACCACCCGATTGACCCGACCGCCAAGGTTATCGGCAACACGCGAACGATCGGCTGGCTGGCCGCTGGCTATCCCCGCACGGGGCGTTACGTGGACGAGTTCACTCAACGCGGGACGAGGGTTAATGAAATGCATGGCATTATTTGTAAGATGAGGCAGACAGAGGAAGAAGTGAGCCAACACTGCTGAATGGACTCGATGAAACTACGCTGTAACCAAAACACTGGCACATGATCAACACAGATGGAGAGATTTTGGCATTATATGTTCATCAGCACAGCATCCCCATGGCCATGACCACTCCCGGCCAAGGGACCATTAACACTAACAAAGAGAAATAACTTTTATATTTTCCATTAATCCTTTTTTAACAGTTCATCTACAACAAATCCAGCAATAGATGAAAAAACCAAAGGCTCCACATTTAACCATGTAATCAAATATGTAACATCACCATGTACACATAAATCTAGACCTTTATTGAAATTTAATTTTAAACATGCCAAGAAACAAATCCAATGATGATACATTAGATACATACATGTATATATACAATGTAATCAAATGAACAATACAACACACGTTAAAATTTGGCAAAAAGAAAAAGTTGTATGTAGCAAGTTACATATAGTTATTCTTTTCAAACAATCTCCTCTCCTGCACTCCAAAAGTCTAAAAGAATCAATTATTGCATTAACACCTGGTGTAGCTGCAAATATTTCTTACTTCTGTATAGGAAAATCCCATCAATTTCAGCCCTGATGTTATTTACATGATATAAATATGCACTGTCTCCGACAACTGTACACGACAATTAAAACACTGATACTGATTATTCTACTGTAATAACTATTTTAAAGTTCTCAACTCAATACATTTAAAAAGAATCTCTTACCCAGGCATTTTTCACTTTTCCAACAGATGTCCAGGAAAATAGTACAGTACCTGTAATAGTCTGTAATTTCAATTTAAAAGTTTTCTAATTCTATCATTGGAAGTTCAACATGTCTTATCTTGACTGGTCCTGAACTAAAAATGTATTAGTAATAGTACATTTCCTACAGTGAGAGACATGGTTACATGAACAAAACAGTTAAAAAATAATGTACTGTATTGATAATAAAACATATAGACAGAGGAAAGAACAGAGGAAGAGTGACAGAGGGGAAAGCAGAGAGACAGAAAGAATGAGAAACAGCGAGAGAGAGAGAGAGATGTGAAAAAGAGAAAAAGAGAGAGAGAGTGCAAGAAAGAAAGACATTTGAGAGATAGAGAGTTGTGCGTATGAGAGAGAGAAGTGACAAGAATGAAAACTGAGCAGGAGCAACAGGGGAGAAAAACTACTGGAAGTGTGCACATGTTTGTGTGCACATATAATGTTTGTTTACAACTTAAAACATCAATAGATTCATCTCATGGTCATGTGACCACTACTTTACAAAAACAACGTAAGTAAGATAGTATGACCATCTTACAAGTTATACATGTTTCCCGGAATGTATCTGGATCATCTGGACAGCTTTTATTAATTGCAAGCTATCCCACTTTCATTTATGTCAATTTGTGCACAGGTCCGGGTCATCCACACTCTCCCCATGAAGGAGACAAGTGCACCACTGGAACGTGACAGATAGAGAACATGGCAACTAGCCAAGTGATGGTCCTTGTAACCATTTCTGTTGATGGCTTGACCCATACTAATTTATTTTATGAATCCATGTGGATATGATACAACGATGTCAGCACATGAAAAGATGTGTAACGCAACAGTTCACCAATGTCCTGCGTGCCACCACCCATCTCATGTTCTCCAGCCAGCTGCGGCACTCCCTGTACTCGTCCATCACTCGCTGGACACAATGCTGCTGGACATATGACTGGTAGTTATCCTCTAGGTCACGGACATATGTCACCCAGCGACCACATGACCCATACCCAACACTCACCTCCCCTAGTCTCTGTCTCCACATATCATTATCACCACCACAAATCCTGTCCACAAGTAACTCCCCATACAAAGACTCCACTCTGTCTGATAACCTCTGCTCTGCTTCTGTTTCAGTCATATTCCTCCACCTCTCTATCCACTCACAGTACTTCTCCATCAACTTTTGATATCCCTTATATAATACAGAAATGTTGCATAACAAACTCTCTTTACTGACATCATGCCAGATCTTTACTCCATGTTTGCGGCGTATCTCATCACACAGATGCCAGTAAGTCAAGAATGTCTCCTCATTCTGTGTACAAAGTTCTCCAGCTTTTTCCCCTGCCTGTTCTGTACACTCTGAAATGTCAGTTGAGTTGAAAATTATGTAGTATAATGTATACACAAAATTTTTGTACCATCTATGTCTTCAACCGGTGACAACTTTTCTGATACATACAATCGGATTCAAAGGGTTTATGACATAGACAGCTCTGAACATTTGATGAAACAAAACTGCACATAATCAACTGGCAACTTCAACAAATTTGAAGAATTTCTCCTCATATTCAAACAAAAACATTCCACAAAAGCTTTCTATTATCAACCATAACCATCCAGTGTCCAGATGTATACATCCTTATCAAGTCCAGCTGGGTCAGAATCTGATTTGCTCTACACTTTTTGTGACACAATGATGAATTTTAAAAATTGATATCCATCCTTAAAAACCAATACATCTCATTCTGTAAACAATTGTCTTTCATACTCTGTAGCTGCCTTTTAGCATTCCCTTTGGGTTTCAACAATATCACTCATTCTTGATTGACAGGATGTATGTTACATAAACACCGTCACAACACAAAAACAACTCAAGCACTTGTAATTAGAAGGCCAAGAAACTAATTAAGCAAGTTTATTTCATACTGTCAGAAATACAATCTTGTGAGTCAATAATCATTTGTGACATTCAAAATGCCTCTCAGATTTGCTGTCTGTATGTTACATAAACACCAAAAACATAAAAATATGTTAAAAATAAAATGTACTTATCCAAATAAATGAATAAATGGTTCTGACTATTACTAATATCAAAGTCTAATGTGGCACAAAAATGCTCTTTCTGCATAACAATAGTAAGCTGGCAGACACCAAAAGTATGTACGTTACATAAACACCAAATTGTAAAAGTCCCAAAAAATCATGCACTATTATACTGTGGTCAATTTAAAATTATTATTAACTTGAGCATTTGGTACAAGGCTCCAGGCCTACTGAGGGTATCTGAGTTCAGCAGCTATGGGAGAGCTTCCAGTTAGCAAAAGACTGTATGTTACATAAACACCAAACAACTGAACCGCAATTTTCCTACACTGAAGTGAAAGGATCAGACTAAGGTGCATTTCAAGTTCAGCATCTGTTTAAAGATATCACAGTCACAGAAGACTGCTCCAATTGTTCATGCCTTGACGTGGAGGAGTGGCTTGCGTGTCCCAGTGATCCCAGGAGCTAAGCCATCGGAGGCCTCGTGCCCCTGATAGCTTTAAGCAAGCTGGACAGGTCATGGGGGAAGGACCAGACAAGATTGAACAGACCGGCCCTCCAGGTTCGGGGGTTGGGCGTAGGGCTAACAACCCTACCCTGAAATCCTTGTTGGGGTGACCTTACTTGGAGAAACAAAAATCGTTACGGAAACAGCAACATGGAAAAACCAACGTTCTGGATGTGATGGACCTTCTGAGTACCTCGCGACTCGTATGAACGCAAGTAGTGAAAGCCGAAAGGAAACTGCTAGCAGGATGAAGGAGGAACTGAACACCGCCAAAACCAAGACCAGGATTGGATACTGGAATGTTAGAACAATGTATGAATCGGGTAAGTTAGCACAAGTAACATCAGAGATGAGGCGCTACAACCTACACATCCTGGGTGTAAGTGAGAGCAGATGGACTGGATCTGGAAGGATCAAAACATCCACTGGAGAAACCGTTCTCTACTCTGGAAGAGAGGATGACCAACATCATGAAGGAGTAGCCATCATCCTAAAGAAAGGACTGGACAAATGCTTGTTGGAGTGGAAACCAGTCAATAGCAGACTGATGAGGATGAGGATGAAAGGACGACACACAAACATCACTGTCATCCAATGTTATGCACCAACCAACGAAAACGACAACACAGACAAAGACGACTTTTATGAACAACTCCAGGGGGAAATGGACATGACGCCACGGCATGATCTCATCATTGTCATGGGAGACCTCAATGCTAAGGTAGGTAAAGATGATATAAATTATGAAAGAGTAATGGGAAAACATGGAACTGGAACAAGGAATGACAATGGAGAAAGGCTTGTGGATTTTTGTGCCTTGAACAACTTAGTCATCGGAGGGACCCTTTTCACACACAGAGAAATTCACAAACTCACATGGAATTCTCCAAATGGAAGAGACAAGAACCAAATAGACCATTTGATGATCAACGGTATGTGGAGACGATCCCTTCTAGATGTGAAAGTGAAAAGAGGAGCTGAGGTAGCCAGCGACCACCATCTAGTGGCAGCACTTATCAAAATTAAACTGAACAAGACCGGAATCAAGACATCAAAGCAAAGACACCTTAATATTCAGAAACTGAGAGATGCAAGTGTTAGAAATGCCTTCAACATACAAGTCAAGAACCGATTCCAGGCTCTACGAGAGTCTGATAAGAACAACCCTAATGAAAGAGGAATCGATTCAGAGTGGAAAAGAGTAACTACAGTGTACACAGAGAGCAGTGTAGCCTGCCTTGGATTTAATGAGAAAGGGAAAAGCAAGGAGTGGATCCAACAAAGAACATGGGATGTGATCGAGGAGAGGAAAGTCATGAAAAAGAAACTCCTACAAGTGAAATCGGAAAGGCTGAAAGAGAGGTACCAACATAGCTACACAGAGTTAAATAAGAAAGTGAAGAGACTAGTAAAGAAAGATAAACGAGAAGCCATGGAACAGCTAGCGGCAGATGCGGAGGAGGCAGCAGCAAGAGGAGAACAGGGTAAGCTCTACAAGATCACTAAGCGCATTTGTGGCAAGTACGGTGGAAGACCAAGTGTTCCAATCAAAGACAAGAATGGGAAACTACTGACTACAGAACGAGAACAGGATACACGCTGGACAGAGCACTTTCAGGAATTACTAAACCGGCCACCACCTGAAGATAGAATAATAATACAAGATGCTGCTGAAGACCTTGACATCAACATAGATCCACCAAAGAAGGAAGAGATAGTGGCAGCAATAAAGAGCCTAAAAAACAGCAAAGCCCCAGGAAAAGACAACTTGACTGCAGAACTGTTCAAAGCAGATCCGGATCAGTCAGCCACCATCCTTCAGCCACTGTTCACAGCTATCTGGGAAGCAGAAGCAGTACCAAAGAGCTGGAATGAAGGCAGAATAGTGAAAATACCCAAGAAAGGAGCACTCAGCGATTGCAACAACTGGCGTGGTATCACTCTCCTTTCTATACCCAGCAAAATCCTTGCCAAGATCATTGTGCAACGTATGTCAGATGCTGTGGACAAGACACTGAGAAAGGAACAGGCCGGATTCCGAAAGGGGAAAGGATGCATTGACCAGATCTTCACACTCCGAAACATCATAGAACAGTGTTCAGAATGGCAAAGGCAGCTCTATGTGAACTTCGTTGACTTCGAAAAGGCCTTCGACAGCATCCACAGAGAGAGTATATGGCGCATTCTTCGGCACTATGGGATTCCCAGCAAGCTTGTTGAACTCATCAAAAGCTTTTACAAGAACTTCAGTTGCAGTGTCGGAAACAGTGATGCATCCTTTGAAGTGAAAACTGGTGTACGGCAAGGATGTGTGATGTCAACAATTTTGTTTAACCTCGTAATCGACTGGATTATGCGGAAAACTACAAAGGATGCACCAAGAGGCATCAGATGGACACTCTTCGACAACCTAGAGGATTTGGACTTTGCGGATGACCTTGCGCTATTGTCACATAGTCACCAACACATGCAAGATAAGACGCAGAGACTACATAATTTTGGATGCAAAGTAGGCCTTCGGATTAGCCAGAAGAAGACAGAGATTATGACCCTAAATGTAGACACTCCAGCACCAGTGCAAGTAGATGACAAGAACCTCACCACGACGGACAAATTTAAATACCTTGGTAGCATTATCAGACCAGAGGGTGGCACAAAGGAGGACATCCAAAGTAGGCTGGGAAATGCAAGGGCTGTCTTTCAAAGTATGAGCAACATCTGGAAATCGACACAATACGGCATCAACACCAAGATCAGACTGTACCAAAGCTGTGTCCTATCCACACTCCTGTATGGATCAGAGTGTTGGCGAATGACAGAAGGTGACCTCGCCAAGTTGTCTTCCTTCCACACCACATGTCTTCGTAGGATTCTCCGCATCTTTTGGCCAAACAAGATTTCTAATCAGGAACTACTAAGGCGATGCAAGCAAGAAGAAATAGCCAACATCATCACGAAGAGACGATGAAGATGGCTTGGACACGTGCTGCGAAAGGAAGCAAATTCTATAACCAAAACAGCACTTCAGTGGACACCGGAGGGACGGCGCAAGCGAGGCAGACCCAAGGCAACCTGGCGGAGAACAATCGAGGCAGAGATGAAATCCTTCAATCACTCATGGGGAACTCTCGCAAAGATGGCCCAGGACAGACAGGGCTGGAGATCCTTTGTTGCTGCCCTAAGCACCAGTGGGTGCAACAGGAAATAGTAGTAGTAGTCACAGAAGACAAAAGAGTTTAAGGGCCATAGTTAAATTATGTGAACCAATGTCTGTTTGTGACATAAACGCCAAAATAATTGAATTCTCATTTCCATAGGTGTAAATGCTGAAATGTAACTGAACTGTATTTTAATGCTAGCATCTACTGCAAAATTTAACACAGATGGACATCAGGATGCACTGGTCACTACTAAAGCTAGCCAGCAAAAATCTGTATGTTACATAAAATGTCAAAAGGACACATGGGCACTGAAATCACACCAAAATTGTAGTTTACTGCACTGGTTCTCAATATGTTCCATCCCTACCCCATCTATTTGATTTAATGCCCAACTACAGGGAAGGCCAGAAGTGCATTTATAAACTGTGAACAAAAGAAAATAAATGTGAGTAATCTTCCATTTGATTTTGATGCCCAGTTCAGTCTGCATACATAGGAACTCAAGTAGAAAACTGTAGAACTAATAACATGTAACATGTTCTCATTTTTTCGTCACCATATCCATAACAGCACCAAAGGCACATTCAAACAAGTATGCTTTTGGGAAGGGCAAAACTACTTGCTGAGCCTCCATAGCTAATAAGTTTTACATGCATATTTGGCAACAACTTGAAGATCCAGCTACATGAAGTGTTATCTGGAAGCATGGATCAATTTCACACTGTCATCAACTTTCATGTCCATTAGCTTGTTGATCTGATCTGACTCCATTTTTATGAAATGAAACTGAAGGCTTTGGCTTCGCTGAATCTCATGAACCCAAAGCTGTCATGATCTTGAACCAAGTATCAAGCAAGGCAGTAAACCTTTCCAGACAGTAACTTTTTGATAGCAACTGGTATCAAGGTGCAGCCACACATAGTCCTCATAGAATTGTTTTTTTAACAATCTTCACAGTCTTTGGATGGGCCTTCATTTCATCTACCTGTTTTATTAGCCTACTTGGAAGACTAAGCCTAGCAGCTGCCAAACTCTCTCTGGGGATAAGGTAGTGGACAGCCATCATTTTAGGACTGTCATCTTTCAGAAATTTCAGCACTACCTCATGTTATCCCATCCTTGTTAGTGAACCATCCACAATAGTGGGCACAGTGTTACTTATTGGACCATCTTGTCTGACAGGTCTTCCTTATTACATAGATGTCTTGCACAGTGGTGGTGGTTTTTTGTACACTTTGAAGACAGGCTGTTTGTTGGATTATTTGAAAGCTTTCACAGATCTTTGTTTTGACATCTGTGATTGGACCCAGGACTATTACTTTCAGTAAAAGTACTGTGGTTTGAAAACCAAAGTTGAAACATCATTGTGGCCTGTAAAAATCTCCTTTATCTCAGCTGCATATTCTGCAATCTCAACCTTTTCTCTGTGGCCTCTGACTAGCATGAACATCCTGCTACTTTAAACTCTTTAGAAAAGTCACTGAGGATTTGAGATTTTAAAAAATGGTATATTTAAAACACTTAAACATTCGCAAATCAAAGCATGAACTTATATTTTACCTGGGCTGAAGCTAAATTATCATTGGTGTGGTGTAATGAATGAAACTCATCAGCCAAAGCCATGTTTGCAGAGCTGCTTATTAACTGTGATTCGATGACAATTCATTGCATTACTACTGCGGTAACATGTCTGAGATGAAATTATCATTTGATAATATCAAATATTTTACATAGATTGCATGCGTCTAAACAAAAATGTTTCACGTCCTTGCAGATCTAGATGTCCCAGCAACATGGAATGGCAATACATTATTACAGACATGAGTTTCCATAATATGTAGCCTACTATTATAAAGCTTTTTTATAAATAATTCTTCCATGATTACTGAAAGTTTCTAAGAGCTGCAGAGTATAGGCTACACTGATGGACACTTAAGCCTAGATAAACAATGAAGATCAGAAGAAGGAAACCAAATCAGTTTCAGTAACGAACTCCTACGCGAAGGTCAAAGTCTAAGGTGAAAAATGTAGACAACCTACTTTTATTCCTTGCTATCAAGACACAATTTAAAGTTTTCATCATGTGAATTACTTGGAACCAACTGCTTATAAAAGAAAAGCCTTCTTTCAGACAAAGACCTTATGTGACTGCAACACTAAGCATTTTGAGTTTCAGTAACGAACTCTCCCACTCACTCAAAATGTACGACTCTGATCGTGCCATCTAAGTTTTAGGTCTTGGTGTTCAAATGTAATCAAAATTTTATTGCATTCAATTTTACGAACATCAGTGCAACTGATATCAATGTGTGCTTTCAGATCCGGACTGCCGTACGTTATTGCAACATTAAGCATTTCGAGTTTCACTAACAAACGCCCACACGAAGATCAAAGCCTACTGAAAGCTGTGATCGTACTTTTATTTCTTGCTATACAGCACCAAAAGTTTTAATAATGTGAATTAGTTGAAACCCAATGACAACAAAAGAAAAGCCTTCTTTCAGATCGGCAACGGCCGTGTGTTACTGCAACACCAAACATTTGGGAGTTTCAGTAACGAACTACCATGTGGAGTTCGAAGTCTACATTGAAAAAAAATGTAAACGCACTTTTATTCCACACTACCAGGTCACAATTTATAGTATTCATAATATGAATTACCAGAAACCAGCTGATTATAAAATATAGGCCTTCTTTCAAATCGGCAAAGGCAGTATGTGACTGCAACACTAAGCATTTCGAGTTTCAGTAACGAACTCTCCCGCGTGACACTCAGAATGTATGACTTTGATCGTGTCATCTAAGTTTTGGGTCGTCAAGTTCAAATGTAAAAATTGTATTGCATGCAAGTTTACTAACATCAGTGCAACTCCTAAACATGTGTTCTTTCAGATCCGGGCTGCCGTACGTTAATGCAACACTGAGCATTTCGAGTTTCAATAACGAACGCCCACGTGAAGCTCAAAGCCTATTGAAAATGTGGTCGTAGTTTTATTTCTTGCTACACGGCACCAAATCAAGTTCTGTAAATGTGAACTATTTAAACCAAATGACAACAAAAGAAAAACTTTCGTTGAGATCGGCGTATGCCATTGAAACACAAAACATTTCGGGTTTACGTTACGAACATCCATGGATGTTATCATCCAATTTAGACTTATGATCACATCATTGTAGGAAATTTGTATTTTCATTATGTGTGACGGACACAAGAGACACATTACGAATTTAATGTACAACAGGGTACCGTTTATTGATTTTTTTCCCCGCAGTATGCAGTGCGTTATTAAACACCATGCAATACGTATTGCCGTAACGAACTCCAGATGTAGCTACCGGGAAATAATTCAGTCGTGTTCAATATCAGGGCATTGGATGGGGTGATGGACAATAATGAGAAAGATATCCGCTGAGCGAAAGTCGCCTTTTAAATGCAAGAAATTAAAAAAATCTTTTTACATCACGGCGTTCGTCACGTAAACACAACACCTTGTAGGGTTTCAATAACGCACGCACTAGTGTAGCAATCTTCCCTGACTCGTCGGCTGATCATTTGGCATGTTGCCAAGAAGTGTTTACACGGACTATACCTTTATTATGTTCAAGGCCAAGGCGCTTGATTTCCATTTCGCAAGTTTTACACACATTTGAGAGTCTGTTCGTTATTAAACACGAGGGCAATTATGAAAAAACCCGTTGTTTTGACCTTAAATGATGCGTACACCATGCATTTCTGGTTTTTTAGCGCACATCTGATTCTCGCTGGATCCCACAGTCCAATAAATTCATTCAATATTGAAATTGCACATACTTCAGTAAGGAAGTGGGTGTACGTTATTTGAGTGATAATAAACACCAAACTTACCCATCGTCTTGTTGCCGTTCTGCTCCATATCCGTTGAAAGTGTTAAGACACCTTTGAGATCACCTAATCAGCTCTTGAAAATTCACCCGCGGACCTATCGCGACCGCATGCTTCGAGCCGAACGGCCACTTACCAGCAGCGTACGTTACCGGTTATAAACACGATGACGGGTCTGCTGACTACCTGGCTCTGTAGGACAAAGACGGGCCACGTGCGTGATTCCGTTCTTTGTGTGAAGACAAAGGGGCTATTATGCAATAAAAATCACGCCGCGATTTAAGTCCAGCGGTCAGAAATTCACGTTTCCAGCAGAAAACATCATGTTGACGAAAGTTAACACCAAAAGTAACGTACAAACGGCGATCTTTTGACCCCGCCATACACACTCCTTGCCGAGAGAAGGGGCTAGCGTGCCATACACACATTTAGACTGTTATATCAGGATTGCTGTGGCCTGTTTACATTAAGTGTCAAGGTCTCCAGTTTTATGGAATATAGCTTTGATCATAACACCCCTAAAAATGTCACACTTTTTGTTAAAAAATCTCGATCCATCCACCCACATTACATTTCAATAGAATAATTATACATAGCTTTTAGTAGACACAGAGGATGTGAATGGAAAGATACACCATTTGTGCATCATTTTTACCATTTTCTGTTCACAAACAAGTATTCTGTAGGAAAACAGACGAGGGACAAACAGATTGGTATGGTGAAAACACCAGTGTACAGCGAATCAGATTTTGACCCAGCTAACAAATCCACATAGAAAAACTTAAGCCATAACTCACGGCTGACTGTTCATTATCACCATATTCTCTTGCTTAAATCATCAAACTGAATCACATGCCCACACATGAGCGCGCATGCTCATGCCTATATTATACACACATTACCACTGTATCTTCTCCGCATTGTCAATATCTCAAAATTCCACTTACCTGCTATCAAGACATCTGACGTCTTCTGGTCATTTACTCCTGCACTGACCTCCATCTTGTCTGACTGCAATCTCTCCTGTTTTCTGATCCCTGTGTTCTGTGGCTCCAGTCTCTCAGTTTCTAAGACATCCCTCAGTGCCAGACGGCCGTCTCTGTTCAAAAATTTAAAAAAACAAATCAGGAGAGTCATTTGCCTTAAATCATGATCCATGTTTTACACTGCTACAACTAGAAACAAAATTACTACAAAGAGATGAAGATAGTGATGGCACATAACAGTTAAAAAACACATATAATGCTACATACATGTAACTGATCCAATCGCTAACCATTACAACAGTGACATCTAGATCTACTACATAATAATGTAATTACAGTAAAACCTCGCTATACCGCCCCCCGTTATACCGCCATTCCCGCATACCGCCAGCTTTTTGCCGTGGAACGGATCTGACACCTATACAAAGTCACTAAAAATGTCGTTATACCGCCATCCGCCAACAGTTTGACTGCTACATTCATAACTTGAGTATAGTAAATATTGCTCGTTATAGCGCCAACGTAAAATTTAACCCCCACTCCCCACCTCTACCTAAATCTACCTGTGAGAGGATGAACGACTTTCTATTTTTAATGTGCTTTCATGGTAACTCTGGTGCGTGAGTGAGGGACGGCCACTCATAGTAGTTTATGGACACTTGGCCGAGCACCATTAATTGGATTATTTCCCTTGTAATACTAGCGCGGGACCCGTTATTCACATCACGGTGAAAAGCGCGCATTTTGATTGGTCAGTTGGAAATGTACCGGGCTTCCAACTCTTATATCATGGCTTTGAGTTTCTTACAACTCGCTCACTCGTTGTTATCCACCGACAGAAAGACGGGAACCCGAATTCATTTTTGAGAGTAGACAATACCCTATCGGTACAAAATAGGTACTCATGATAACGTTTGTTATCAATGGAGATACGTCGTATTAATGGACGAAAGTATCCCGCACAAAATTGTCGAATGTTGTTAGTCCTGACACTTTGAAAATTTATATTAAAACTATTACCGGGTTTCTGGTAAAAGTAGTCCGTTAGAATTTTAGCAGCAAGTTTCCAATTTATAATGGTACCAATTTTGTTGTACTTTGATGCACATATCCTATTGAAATAATTAATAAGAGGGTCTCGGATTTAAAGCAAACTATGAGTTAGACGCATGTTATCCCCGATAAATCCAACCTGGGTCAAATTTATTCAATTATTGCTGGAGGGGTCGTTAGAGTAATTTCTGCAGTTTACTGGGATACCTAATTGACTTTTGTGTGCACCCCTTTAACCGTACTGTAAATTCGATTGTGTTAGGACCCTAACCGGTTATGTTGTCGGGCTGGACTCCATGTCCGAGCCTTTCACTTGTGCAACACGGGCTACGCAATAGCTCTCCCGGACGTCCGCGCGGGCTCATAAATAAGATGCGAGTTCGCGTGGTCAACACACTCCATCATAGACGCAGGAGACAAGAGCCGACAGCACAGTGAACCCAGCCCAGCAACCCGGGCCCGTAGCAGCTCAGAGGCTTGCCGACGCTTGCCATCGCCACCCCGCCCCATAAGGCATGTAGCGGTAGCACAGGACCCGGAGAAACTTTGGCTTATGGCTGGTTGGGTTTTTTTTTTGTTTGGTAGTGATACCGTTGTTAGGCTTTTTGAATAAATAAGATTGCCAGCAGAACCCTGTGTTTGTTAATCCTGTGTATCCTTAAGGGAGTTACTATTGAACCCACGCAGTAACCACATTAGCCACTCGTAGTTCATCCAACATTTTCTGGTGTCAGAAGTGGGATACACAGAAGGGTTAGTTTGTAGTGTAGAAAGCCCAGCCATGGAAATTTTTAGTTTGAAGCCCAGCCAGCCAGCCAACCCCTGCCCCACCCCATAGGAACCATGGAGCCACGAAGACCAACGCCCTCCAACATCAACTCAAGATTCAGGACCTGTATCCCGTTCCTGTGCACACCGTCCTGTCTGTTCCCCCGCCTCATGGTGGTTACTTTACCATCAGAAACCCAGATGGAGATGCCTCTGCGGTCAACGGAGACCTCTTGCGGTTGTTTCACCCCCCAGTGGTCAACACACATCCACAGCACCCGCCTCCACTGCCTGCGTCGACCGATGTTTGGTACTTCCCGGCTCACCACCCTTGCCAGCCACCTGCAGCCCGACCGGACCCTCAACCTGGGATGACAACTTCCCAGCGCCTACCTCCTGTGCGACGGTCCAGCCGCCCACACAGACAACCCCAGAGATTGGACCTCTGACTCTCATTAGTGATTAATATTAGACATTGACTGTGAGTGCAGAAAGAGCAGGGGAGCGCACCCATCAAGACCCCCCCGAGTTTCCATCAGGCCAGATGATAGACCACCGAATCCAAGGGAGCTCCGCCTCAAGATTTTAAGTTAGAGAGTATGCCCATGTTAGCTTTCTCCACAGCTTAATTACAATTACTTTTATGCCTATGTTGACCTTACCTTTTTCATTGCCCTAGTGCCCTTATAGCATATTGTATTTTTTTGTACTGTTCGATCCTACGTTAACCCTGATAGTGGTCTGGGACCACCGTTGCAGGTCTGGGACCTGTTGTTTTGTCCATATGATGTAACTTACTACAGCCAGAGCTGAGACTGTTGTGTACATCTTCAGGATGCCAGTAGTAACTTAGCCGGTTCACGCCACCTGTTAGTAGTTATAAAGAGGATGGACCATTGTTGTACTTCGGTTCACCGTGTGTAATTTGCAATTGTTCTACTCTAAGTGATGGTATCATAGCCCCTTAGAGTTTGTTTATACCTTCAGTGGTCTTTTGTAAACCTTTGAATTGATGTATGTGTCACGTAAGGGACTACGTGACTTAGCAGGGGAGAATGTGAGAGGATGAACGACTTTCTATTTTTAATGTGCTTTCATGGTAACTCTGGTGCGTGAGTGAGGGACGGCCACTCATAGTAGTTTATGGACACTTGGCCGAGCACCATTAATTGGATTATTTCCCTTGTAATACTAGCGCGGGACCCGTTATTCACATCACGGTGAAAAGCGCGCATTTTGATTGGTCAGTTGGAAATGTACCGGGCTTCCAACTCTTATATCATGGCTTTGAGTTTCTTACAACTCGCTCACTCGTTGTTATCCACCGACAGAAAGACGGGAACCCGAATTCATTTTTGAGAGTAGACAATACCCTATCGGTACAAAATAGGTACTCATGATAACGTTTGTTATCAATGGAGATACGTCGTATTAATGGACGAAAGTATCCCGCACAAAATTGTCGAATGTTGTTAGTCCTGACACTTTGAAAATTTATATTAAAACTATTACCGGGTTTCTGGTAAAAGTAGTCCGTTAGAATTTTAGCAGCAAGTTTCCAATTTATAATGGTACCAATTTTGTTGTACTTTGATGCACATATCCTATTGAAATAATTAATAAGAGGGTCTCGGATTTAAAGCAAACTATGAGTTAGACGCATGTTATCCCCGATAAATCCAACCTGGGTCAAATTTATTCAATTATTGCTGGAGGGGTCGTTAGAGTAATTTCTGCAGTTTACTGGGATACCTAATTGACTTTTGTGTGCACCCCTTTAACCGTACTGTAAATTCGATTGTGTTAGGACCCTAACCGGTTATGTTGTCGGGCTGGACTCCATGTCCGAGCCTTTCACTTGTGCAACACGGGCTACGCAATAGCTCTCCCGGACGTCCGCGCGGGCTCATAAATAAGATGCGAGTTCGCGTGGTCAACACACTCCATCATAGACGCAGGAGACAAGAGCCGACAGCACAGTGAACCCAGCCCAGCAACCCGGGCCCGTAGCAGCTCAGAGGCTTGCCGACGCTTGCCATCGCCACCCCGCCCCATAAGGCATGTAGCGGTAGCACAGGACCCGGAGAAACTTTGGCTTATGGCTGGTTGGGTTTTTTTTTTGTTTGGTAGTGATACCGTTGTTAGGCTTTTTGAATAAATAAGATTGCCAGCAGAACCCTGTGTTTGTTAATCCTGTGTATCCTTAAGGGAGTTACTATTGAACCCACGCAGTAACCACATTAGCCACTCGTAGTTCATCCAACATACCTAACAGACGGAACATCACATGGCGCCACAGTCTGTGCTTGTTACTCAAACACCAATCCTACTAGTACTACACAGTCTTCGCTTCTGAAGTCCTGATAGGCCTACTGATGGGGCATGCAGTGGGAAAGACGGGTCACAGTTCAATAGAGAGTTTGCGAACGAACGTAACCGCGCGCGAGGTGATGCTTCAACTGGTTCATACCGGTCGCGGGGTACGATGCAAACAACACACGTTTGTTGCTGAATTGTAATGTAGCATTATTTGTCGTGTTGCAATACATAATACTTTTACTCTTAAGGTGCGATTTCCTGAATAAATAAACTCCCAACACACGTAAACACAAAAAACAACAACAACTAAATACAAATGCAAGCAATGTAAACTTCAAAATGACAACGGCGGTTTATGGCCAGTGGAGAGATAAGGGAGATAACTGCAATATTTTCGACATGTTACTTTGTTAGCCAGTCCAATGTTGGTAAATTACTTATTTCCCTTGTTCTACATGGTATTTTCGTTGTACCGCCATTCTCGTTATACCGCCAATTTTCTATTTGCCCCTTACTTGGCGGTATAACGAGGTTTTACTGTACACTACAGCTATAACTGCTGCACTATCAAGATATATAACCTTATTACTGCTGCAACATTACTGTAAAAGTAATACTATCAGTATCAGTGGTATCACATGAGCAGTGCCCCAGGGGCAGTTGCTTCGGGCACAAAATTTCAAAAGAAAAAGTAATAAATTAACCCTTGTCCCACGTTAAGTGAACTTGTCCACGTAAGGGTGCTTACAGAGAGAACACTTGACGCTTGAGAAAGCGAGCGCGTGTAGACAAGCGCTTGAAATGTTTCTCATATTTCTCTAGTACCATTCAGAGACAAAGCTTGTTCTATAGCGCTTGCTGTCTGTCGCGACACTTGTAAAGCGTAAAGAATTGTTTGTTAATTCTTTCTCGCGTTTAAAGCGGCTGGGGTGTGTCGCCCGCAGAGAAGTTAGGCCTTTTTTTTTTTTTTAAATTATGTATGCAGTAGTTTATTGAAGGGGTTAAGCTATGTTGTCTGCAGAGAAGTCAGGCCTAGTGTGTAGCGCACAATAGTTTATTACAACCTCAACAAATGGATGTCGAATCGCTCATCACAGCTGTGCTAAGAATAAAGACATAAAAAGAAAAACTTCATTACTTGATAACACAGTGTCTCCATTACATTTTTTTAAAAACTGAAAGTGAAGCTTGACTAGTGTGATGACAAGGCGTTCCTCTGCCATTACGGGTTGATGCCAATTGCACCAGGTCTTAATTATTTTAGGTTCTGTTTTTCCCAAGCTGTAAGTGTAATAAAATTTGTCGACTCATTTTCATGTATGGATGAAATCGATTGGGGTGGTTTTTCAATCGAGGAAACAGGTGATGACATTCACCTTCTTCTCTTCGTTTCTGATAAATTTCATGAATAGCTCTTCTCTTTCGTTTTCCGAGGATAAGTTTAGGTAAAAACACTGTCCAGCAATGATAATTTGTCGTCAGACAAAGCCGCCATGGCGCCAAATCAACTCTCATTTTCAGATGGCGCCCAATGCAAGCGCTAGCGACAAGCGTTATCTGTGTGCCCCTCAATATTCAACAAGCGCTTTTTAACAGGCGCTTACTTTCAAGCGCAAGCGTCAAGCGTTCTCTCTGTAAGCACCTTAAGGCCGTGTTTATAGTGGCGGCCGCGTTGCCGAGTCGGGGTAAATCGCGGCGGAACACTCGCGCCCAATGATGGTGTACATAGTAAAGCGGGAACAGCAGCACGTGGCCTCGCTGCAACACAGACAATATGGCATCCTCATTTGAAGAAGATTTTTTGTGGTTAGACAGCAGTTTAACAAGGTTTCTTTTCACCGGGTATGGGAAGAAGAAGGACAAGTAGCGTCCACGAAATAAACAAGAGAAGATCCATTGACGGTGAATACCACCACCTTTTCCAGCAACTTAAAAGTTTACCCAGAGAGATTTCATTCCTATACGCGAATGGATCTTAATACATTCAACTACATTTTAAAGAAAGTGGAATCCAAGTTGATCAAGACATGGTGCAACTTGCACGAACCAATTTTGCCTGAGGAGCGGCTGGTTGTAACCTTGAGGTGAGTGTGGTTTTAAGATAAATTATAACTTTTTGTCACAGTTGTTAAATTTCTGGAATTGGTTTTACCAGTTTTGATTTTACACAATACATTGAATGATTAGCAGAGGAAAGCGATGAATTTTATTTTCAAAAATTTATTTTCTTAATCTTTTTAAGAAGAAACCAAAAATATATACATTCTCAACATCAATGTGAGGTGTTATAAAGACCATTAACATTTCATAATAATTGGACAATTTGAAACGGTGTTACAAGTCATATTGGGTGACTTGACTCCCTGAATGGAAATGAACGAAAACAAAAACCAAAATTCAAAGTAACAAAAATAGAAAACTGGATTAGAAATCAGTGATTCCACTGGTCGGGTAAGTTTTTGCAGCTGTCATTATAGGACTGGTAGTTATCGGTTGATGGACAGTAATTGTAGGATCTGTATAATAATAAAATGTATTTGAATGTATTAAGATCCATTCGCGTATAGGAATGAAATCTCTCTGGGTAAACTTTAAGTTGCTGGAAAAGGTGGTGGTATTCACCGTCAATGGATCTTCTCTTGTTTATTTCGTGGACACTACCTGTCCTTCTTCTTCCCATGCCCGGTAAAAGAAACCTTGTTAAACTGCTGTCTAACCACAAAAAAATCATCTTCAAATGAGGACGCCATATTGTCTGTGTTGCAGCGAGGGGCGAGGCCACGTGCTGCTGTTCCCGCTTTACTATGTACACCATCATTGGGCGCGAGTGTTCCGCCGCGATTCACCCCGACTCGGCAACGCGGCGGCAACCCGCCACCCGCCGCCACTATAAACACGGCCTGACGCCCCGTGCGTGGATAGCCAGCGACCAGACAGCCGATCGTTCGCATGTTGCCATTAACCTCGGCGGTCGTGTCAATCGGGTCCTTCTGAGCGCGTGTATCGTGTTTACTTTTACACAGTTTTCTTGGTATGAATGAATGGCACTCACCTCATCTGTATACACTATACTCGGTATACTTTGCGTGGCTAGATCTCCAGTGAACTCATTACGTCATTAGTCTCATTTCCGGAAAGGGGCAAAAATGACGAAATTGGCGGAAGTACATTCTCACGTCGTATTCGCAATCATGAATTGATAACTGATAATTATAACTGAATTTCTGGAAAAAGTAAAGAATGAGTTCGGGAAAAAATGATTAGACCACGTACAGGCTTGATACATTTTACATACATGTGCCAAGTTTCATTTCTCTACGTTGCGTAGTAAAAAAGCCTTTGCGGGAACAAAGTTGGGCCCAAGCTCCATTATCATGACTAGCCGACCCTGGCAAGATAAATCTTGCAATTTATCTTGCACCAAGCCCAGCTTTTTTTTTATCTAGATCTAGGTGGCGTTAATAATGTCACATGGATTCATTGCAGAGTGTAATACATCGTTTTGTTAGACCACAATTCCTTGCAGAATACACAAATGTGATACGGCTGGTGTGTGTTCTACGACATCGAATTGTGTGCGTTGTACGGATATGCACTGTCCATAGTATAAAAAGAGGCGTAGAACGTAATTTCCCGTCACATTTTTCGATTCAACAGGACGAAAATGCGTCTCTGTTTTTGGGGCTCAAAACAATTTAATATAAATAATAGTAAAGACTGATTTTTGTACGTAACTCTTCGTGAAAATTTGATGCAGTACACCAAGTTTCATAATTTTTTATGGCGTAGTCGCGAAGTTTTAGCTGCTTATGTTCACCCTCTAGTTCAATTATAGTACGATGAAGCTTGCTTGGGTTGTGCTTTTAAGCCCGATTTCTGAAATCCTAGCAATTTATTTTTTTTAATTTGAGGGGGAGGGGGGTGCGCTGTGTGTGTTATCTGTTAAACGGAAACCGATAAACAGTAAGTCTCAGTAGGCCTAGGTTGACACACAAAGTTAGCGCACAAAAAAAAATTGCATTTGCAGAGCCCTACGGGTGTGGACAAATAGACATAAGACGTTACAAACAAAACATGAATGAGAAAAATTACCAAATGAGCTCCAGCATTATAGAGTGAGAGACCAATATATGTAGTTTGTAGGAATGATTACGTTTTGTTGAGTAACTGCAGCATATAGGCCTATTCATTTGAATCTTATGGTCAATTGCCTTGACTACAACTGCCGAGCAGAATCCAGACGTACGTAATAAGGCCTTACCCGGTACATGCATTTGTTCCAGCTGCAGCGTACGTTACTAGATATCTTACCCTCACTACGACATCTCAGCGGCACTCAGTTGTATGCAGTAAGGGCTAATGATAAATGTAGGCTGCAACGTTGATATTTTACCTTCACTACGACAGCCGAGCAGCACTCAAACTGTACACAGTAAGGGCTAATGATATAGAAAAAAACTTCAAAAGGCTGCAAGGTATTTTTATTGATGAACCTACATGAGACTGCAATGTTTGGAATTGCATGTCTACATCAGTACAGTACAAAGACACCGACAGCCACACCCATCTCCACTACGACTCCAGTCATCCGCAGACATGCAGGGACGGAATCTCATTCTCACAACTCCTCCGCCTGCGACGTCTGTGTCAATCAGATGACGACTTCATCACCGAGAGCAAGAGGCTGCTGGCCATCTTCCGTCTCAGAGACTATCCTGAATATGTTCTCATTAAAGCTTGGTCTAGAGCTAAGAGTATCCGGAGACGCGATGCACTAACTCCTCAACAGAGGAACGCAGATAAAAAAACACCAAGCTTTTCCTCACTTATCGTCCCCAGACCTTGCCCATCAAACATATTTATTCTCTTAAAAAATCTTTCCACCCTGAAAGCGGACGATGAAACGGGAGACATGCTTGAGGCGGCACCACCACTGGTGGTTTACAGGAGATAAAAAAAAACTCAAGGACATACTGGTGTCTAGCAGGCTTACCAACGCTAGCCATCGCGGCACCAGACCATGCGGTAATTCCAGATGCAAACGCTGTAAACATATTTACCAATACGATTCAATCGAGTGCCCATCGTCAACCTTCCATGTCCGAGGCAGCTTCTCTTGCTCCAGCCGGAACCTTGTCTATGCCATTCGATGCGCCAGGTCCACTCAAGTGTACATTGGTGAAACAGGGCGCCAGCTCAATATTCCATTCAGTGAGCAGCTGCGTGACATTGACAACCAAAACAATAAACCTATATCACTCCATTTTTTTAAAACCACCCAACCATGTGATTTCTAGTGATATCCAGATAACGGGGCTGTTGTCATGCCACTCAGGCTCGAGGCAACGCTTTGAAACAGAACAGCGCCTTATCTCGAGTTGGGCACTCTGGCTCCCAATAGCATCAACATACAACACTGCATCACTTAATACATCAGAAGATTACCCCACTGTAAAAAACGTTCAATTCCATTCATGTTTTATTCCACATTCCTCTCTTCCATGGCTCCACTTATATAATAAAAGTTCCCTTCTCCCATTCCCCTACACACGCACCTAGCTCTTTACTCATTCGCCAAAAACATGGGCCTTTTACTACTTCCTCCCCAAGCAAAGACATTCAATTTCCCTTTTCCCTTTCAAGCATGTGTGGGCTAACTAGTTCTTTACTCATCCGCTCTACACATCAATCTGTTGTAGCCACACTCCCTTTCTCCCCTTCCCTCACTCAACAATAGGCACCACAATGCCCCATCTTAAATTAAGTGATACTGACACCAATCTAACTCATTGTCTTTTAGAGGGCCCATTCACCTCTTTACAGCCACCCAGTGTGCATCTCGCAGATCAGCAGCGCAGCTAAGTAGCATTTTTGTTTCCTTTCATTTTCCTTCATCCATCCTTTCACGCCTGTCACCAGTCCAATTCATCTTCATACACTCTTGCTCACTTGCTATAAAAAATTTTAAAAATCGTGATTTTAATGAAGTTAAATGTTGCTTAGTTTTCAAGCATCAAAGCCTTATCGAAGACTTTTACCATTCTAAGGCTGAACTGTTGTACAAGGAGGAGGGAGCTTTGAGGTCAAGCACATGAAAAGCGTACATTGGGATGGGATTGGGGGGGGGGGGGGGAGGGGGGCGAGGTTGGGTAAAATGGTCAAAATCGAGCAAACAGACTTTATGGATGGCCCCTAGCTAAATACTTTCATCAGGATTTTATTTAAAGACTCCCCTCGAGGTCACTCCTTGCCGCCGGTGAGGGGGCTTTAGTAACACCACCAGGGTTGTGAAACCAATGTGACCTAGCGTGAGCAAATTCTGCCCTAGCAAAATAAACTGAAGACGAAGGTATCTGGCCAGAGTAGAGCGCCTAACCTAGATTCTTACGCACCCTTTTCACTATTATGTCTAAGTCTGCCGTTAATTATCGTCATGGTGCTCGCCCTGTGAAGTCTCCCCAATCAGTGGCAGTGCCGGGCCCCCCAGACTCGAAGGGGCCCACCCAAGCTACTGGAGGTACCTCTCGACTGCCCCGGGGAGCCGGGGGGCCCGGCAGGAGAGGAATGCTACTGGCCAAACCATCAAGAAACATCTGCCATATGCGAGTGCAGCCAGTCTCCTCAAAACACGGAGCATATATTGCAGAACTGCACACTCTTCTCAGCACTGCGAGAAACGTATTGGCCCCAACCCACCGACCTGAATATGAAACTCTTTGGTGCTCTGCCAGAACTGCGCAAAACCGTAGATTTTCTTAAAAGAACAAATCTGCAGATTTAGATTGGTGAACGAAAGAAGAAGAAGATTTAAAAACTATTGCAAGGGGACCCAGCCGGCAACCCTGCGGAAATCTGGCTCATAGGTTTGACGTCCAATTTGCACATAAGAACGACATCTTTCCTACGTGGATCCGCAGTTACGACATTGTACCGAGGTTGATTTAACGTCGAGAATGTGTCCTTACCGTAATCCAACCAACCCTACTGAAATCCTATACAAATTTACGTCATATTGACGTAGGGGTGCTGACTGGGAGGGGAGTGGTCTATTAAAATTCAAAACTAACTTGTTTCTATTTCAGTTTGGTTAAACTGCCGTAAGAATGAAATAATGACTGGTCGAGTCGAACAAACAATGAAAAACAGCCAAAACATACGTTTGTATTGTATTGGTACTGTTGTTAAGACAACTAGGTCAAGAAGTCAGTAAACATGTAGTGATTAAGGAACGGGACCATTTGAGTTAAAGAGAGGGACAGCTTTGATATCAATACGCCAGGGTATCAGCTCGTACTAAGTTCGGCGTCATAGAGTGCCAGTTTCCCGGATATGACCCTTGAGATAAAAATAGATATTATACCAGCAAAGAGCGGAGACATGTACAGGAAGTTAGCTCAGTAAGCAGGATGGACCTCTACAGATCACTGAGCGGCGAAAGCCACGATGAATTATAATTATACAAAAACACGGCTAGCCCATTCAGTAATAAATAGGAAGCTGAGAAACAACGGCCAAAAATTAAACCAACCTAAAATGAAAAGAGAAAGAGAGAAAAATGGGTGTAGGATAACATTAATGCCTCTCTCGCTTCATCCCCCCCCTTTTTTTTCTCTTCTTAATTAACTTTTACTTGGGCTCGACCCACCCCCACACCCCTCCCCCCCCCCCCCCCAACATTTCCACTTCTATTCGTTATAAATCTGTCGTTGTTCTGTTTTCCTTATTAGAGTCATTCGTATTTCCTTTCTCTCCAAATGACATACCGATGCACGTGAAATTCGTCTGCATGTTAACTGCTCCTTTAGATAAATGGAGTAAGGCTTTGGTCGGGATTGGGCGGGGGGGGGGTGAAGTGGTGGGGGTACAGCCAGGTTTAAGCTTAGAGTATGTATACGTATGTATGTATGTATCGTCCACATAGAATGACAAGGTTCTAACTCCCTTCCATCAACTTTTGAGAAATTGGTGATTAAAGTCTCATGTGCTCATAGCTTTTAGAGATACTTTTTTTTTTGTCTCTTTTGTAATACATGCATGTATGTACTTTACAAATTACACACCGAATCCTTTTTGATACTTTTACACACAATAGTGAAGACCCAAAAAGTGGTTCTGGAACCTTGCCATCCTAAGGGGACGATAATATGCTACTTGTTGTTGGTCTGGTACAGAATAGTGGTTGGTTTGAAATAAATAGACAGAGGTACAGAAACCATGGCTTAGTCATCAGCTGGACCACATTTGATAGTGTCAAATGTTGTTGGGGAAAAAAATAATCTTTCTACAACTGGACACCTGCAGAGTTTCTGGTTCATCGATCAGTGTTTTGTTGTCAACCACCACCGCCACTTCCTGGAACTAAGCGTGTTAAGGACGCCATTAATAAATTTAACAAAAACAAAAAAGCAATTTTATTTTTTGTATTTGTTTCTATCCATCTATCAATTTGTTTGTTTGTTTGTTTGTTTATGATTCATGTATTTATTTATTTATTTATTTATTTATTTATTTATTTATTATCTTCACTGCTCTACGCTAATGGCATGAGTCATTTTTTATACTTTTGAGATGTAAATAAAAAAAGACTGTTCCTTTTCGTGTCATTTGCTGTCCTATGCCATTATAATGCTATTGGATTACTGCATTTTCTTACTGGCGCGTTTCTTTTTCTATAATTTTATGAGATTGCCTACATGCATTTTGGCATAAGTCTGACATATGTCATTAATGTAGCGCAGTGAAGATACATTAACCGCGTATAGTTAAATGTGTGGTTAAATGGCTTATGAATAGGCTAAATCTGAGTAATGAACGAACTGTTAAGCTCCTGAAAAGGGCATAACAGTTGGCAGACAGTCATAGCAGTTTATTTTAATTATTGACAAGCTGTATCATGCGCTCACACAGACATCAGTTTCTGAGAACTTCGGTGAGGATATCTGACTCATTGATATAGGCGTTAACCTATTGGCACATTTCACTATCATTCAAGTGACACTTCACTTCATACGACTTGAAGTTCAACATGATTCGACTCTCTGACGGCTGAGACTGCCTGGGGGGAAGTAAATAGAATTTAGTGCTCACGTTCTATGCCTATTTATAGATTTTTCTCACTAGACCATAATTATGTTTTATGCTGTGAAAAAAGCTTCCATTACAGGCGTTGTCATTTTCCCGTTCCTTTTCCAGCTTGTTGAGCACCTTGTAGCCCAATGATTTTGGTGACTTGAGTTTTGATTTTGAGTTTTACGGTGCGTCAGCACGATAAATGCCACTTTGCGCCTTTCGCGGTCTATCTGGTCACTTTATTTCTGTTTCGTATACACAGCTTCACCAGTTTCACAAATAGAATGAAATAGTTCCGTATAAATGTTATCATATGTATGTGCATTGGTAAAGTTCTCAAAGGGTGTTTTTATGGACCTGAAAAGAGTTTTGTAATGTGTATAAAAGTTTTTTTAAAATCAAGTTGTAGATCTTAGCCTCTTTCAGAAAGGACGTGCCACGCTGTGGGCCCACGTCAGAAAATAATTCATTCATGGATCAGCAGGCATAGTGCCTTCTTCGGATATGCATGAAATCTACACATTCAGTCAAAATACTCTTCTTGATAGTTGACAATTGCATGACACACAGTCGTGGGGGGGGGGCGGGCGGGATCTTCCCCGTGGGTAAAAAAACTATGAGTGAGGTGGGTATGACCCAGACGGAGTCTACCAAGGACGATTTCATCTCATCTCACCGATTTCGTTGTCTATTCACTGTTCCCCAGACCAGCACATACTGCACGGGGTCAAGTCTGTTGTGTTTTTTCTTGTCTGCTTGAGTGTGTGATGTGGACAATGGCGATAAAGGAACCTCGCGCACTAATGAGACTGAAACAAGTCTGTCAAGTTGATTCAAAGCAAGTTCAAGTCTGAGTCAAAACCGACGCAAATCAGGCTTGACTCAGTGCGTTACTGGCCCTCGAGGCTGATCCTGCATGGCATAGATGATTAGATCTAGACAGAGAGAAATACCAAATTAGCAGTATAAAAATATTAAGAGAGCTAGACTTTATAACGCAGCTGAGAAAAATCAGGATAGTAATCAGTTAATTTCTATTTTAAAATTGACAACAAATAGGGAAATAAGAAATTTGATTGAATGGTTGGTTTGGACAAAACAATTTGAAAGTAAATGCTTAGGAACTAGCTGGGGCTGGTGCCGAAGAGTGTCAAGTCTGTTTTTCAAGGATTTTGACTCAGATTTGAACTTCCTATGAATGAACTCACGGAACAGATTTGTTTCAGTCTCACTATTGCGCGAAGTTCTGTTTAATTCCACAGTCCACAAAACCACAGACTTGACTGAGCGCGCTATGGGTCTGACATCTGACAGAAACAAATTAAGAACAAATGTGAAATGAACAAAGCCAGTTTTCACGATGTGTCGGGGTAAGTACAAAGGAAAATACATGTACATGTATTAACATCTAAGAAATTCAAAATACAGTTCAAGTCGGTCTTGTATTGGAAATAGACACATATCTACTGACCGATTATGTCTCCTCTTACAAGTTCATTTGTAAACACATAAGAGTAGAGAAGAGAGAGAAAGAGACGGACAGACAGACAGAGAAACAACAGAGAGACTGAAAGAGATTGAGAAAGAGAGGTTGAGAGAGAGAGAGAGAGAGAAATGTTACTGTTTCAATGTAAACCGTTTTGTGTCCTCTATGTGGAGAAAGAGACCATCTAGGCCCTACATGTATACTCTATGATTTTGTTATTACTAAGTATAATTTAGCTAGCATTTGATATCTTTAAAAAAGGGAGGGATGGGGGGGGGGGGGCACAAAGGGCGAACAGTACAGAGTAAATGTCCTGGTATGATGGTCACCAACCTATTCGTAACGAAAGGCAGCAAGGGCAAGGTGACTTAACATCAAACTAAAGTGCAGCAAACGTACGTGGCACCGCCAAGATCTGGTCTGAGATTTCCTAATTAGCAAAGTCGACCCTTCGCTTGAAGTTAACGACCCCTCATCAAGAGTATTGGAGTGGACAAGCAATCTGTCACGGAGGCCACGTAAGGGATTTGCCAGAATCTATGTATATTACATCGTCTCCCATCTCAATCTTCCACACTCCCCCCCCCCCACCCCCTTTTTCCACGATTAGTAAGAAATTAGAAGCTAAGGACAGATTTTGGAATCAACTCGTCCGCCGCCGAAAAAAACAAAGGGGGCGGGGTGTTCCTGGCATTGTGGCATTGCCAGCAAGGTCAGACAAGCTTCATTTAGTTTCACAAACAAAAAAAGGTGGGGTGCGTTGGGTACTGTCTTTAAAGGTGTTGATTAAGGCCGTTAACTCGTATGAATCAATATTGTTTGATGGTTATGCGAGTGCCGTTTCAGAGTAAGCACTTTAATTATAACACATTGGATTTGATATTACTTCCCTTTGAGCTGAAACGAGCTTTCTTTAACTTCGGATGACAACGAGCCAAGATATGCTGACCGAAAATACATTTTCAAGAAACAAAATATCAATTCCATTCATCTGGCCGGGTTCTAGCGTTCTCATTTTTTTTTTCCGAGGGAGGACATTCCCTCCCACTCCCCTCCACACCAGAACACTTAACATCCGTTGCTTGCGACTTCCATAAACACTTCAGAGGTCCTCGTAGATTCCATCAGTTGATTGGCCAGACAGCGCGGGTCACAGACCACAGACTGTCGTGCTGGAGATCCAGTCGAGCAGTTTTTGCTGGAGTTTTGACTTGCCTGAAATGGAGGGACTTTGCGGTGAGTCTGGGAATTGTTCCCCATTATTCAGTTTGTTTGGCAATGTAAAGGCCCCTTTCCATGAATCGTAGCTTTGGCGCAGAAGACGTGCGTAGTTTTAAAATGTGCATCTCACTATATCACTGTAGGCATTTCCATGAGCATGTATGAAAGAAAACCAAAACTTACCATGAAAATGATACGTACACACGACTTCCTATTAAGTAGTATGAAAGTTAACAAAAGCGGATTTCTGGCGTGAAGGAGGGATGCGTCAAAGAAACAAAAAACAAAAAAAAAGCTTCATGGAAAGTGGGCCTCGAGGCCATGCAGCCACATTAGCTTTTTTTTTTTTTTTTTAATTACAGACTGAAATTTTGGGAAAGTTTCAGGGTCAGGATTAGAATTAGGATTAAATTTGACCGTATGACTAGAACAACTTTTTTTGCTAGCAAAATGGCAACAACAAGTTTCGAAATCTGGCGAAATCACATAAATTTTGTGAATTTTTACGTTGTCCAAACAGTTACTATTGTAAGATAGTGCAGTATATTCCTTGTCTTTTGAGGAAATTTGTTTTCCAATGTTTTTCCAAAATAGTTACCAATGAAATCGTTATTGCTGTTTAAGAGGCGGCATTTGATTGTGAGTTATGTTTTCGATTTGATGTTGTGTTAGGCTATTATTTGATCGCGCAACATGTTTTCTACTCGTAACAGACGTAGAAATAAATGCACTGAAATCTTTTTAAATGTTGCAGCAGGGAATGAAATACATGTAACTATATGGCACCACGTCAGTATATCTGTCATAATAATACAATACATGTAATAGCAATATTAACCTGGAGACGGCTTGTAATTGTTGTGCCACTGAGTGTTATAAATGTCCATGTATAATATAAAAAAAACGAAAATGACAGACAGAAGTAAATTTGGTTTTCACCGTGAAAAGCTATACATGAATTGCACGCAAACAGGTTAATGCCCAACCTGTAGTTGTTGGGGTCATGCTGGACCGAAATTTCATATTCAATCGGTCTTTCTGCCTTTTTTTTTTTTTCAAATGGATCGGAGAACTAAATTATCGGAAAATATGTTTTCTAAAATTTCGTTTGGCCGCCAAACGGTGCCAGCAATATGCACAATCACTTTGGCAATTTCACATTCAAATTTAAACGTTGACTTAATTTCCACTTTTCTAGGTCTGTTTTCCAGAGACTGTGATTCCAAATCCTTTGTTTTACAACAGTCAAAACTCATAACTCACGTTAAAGCACCCTAGACTATTTTTTGATATGTTAGTATTTGTTGTCTCTATAGTCACTGTGCTTGGATGCGGTACTTTTAAACATATTGAAACAGTGGTGGTGGTGAAGATAGCACAGTAATCGTGGCTATGCTTATGTTGACTCCGTGGTTGTAATTATTCTACCCTCCACGATTCACATGTAGAAAAATGGTAATATTGATTGGTTATTCATTTGATTTCAGTTCGGCGAGGATTTGACTATTCAGATCAAGCTCTGATTTCGCGTCTTGGATAGAAAATCTGCAATGCAACAAGGGCGGCAACCCGCCAGTAACATCGAAGCCCGCACGTTAAGACAGTAGTTAAGTGGAATAGTAGACATTTTGGGGATGACTGTCAATTTCTCTCCAACATCAGCAAATCATTGGAAAAACATTTTGTTTGAACAATATTGTGACTTTTGCTTCGAAAATTGTACGCCTGATGGCGAGAAGGCCATAACAGTGTCAAGTATACTTTAAAAATGTTACTATCGTGAATCAACACTCTTTGCCCAGTGGAGTTAAGGGGTTCATGAAAACCATTCTTGAAGAAACACCACCGATTATCACTTACTTTAGAGGACAATCAAAATGTCTTCCAACGGTAGCACTAAAAACAAACAGAAGAAGTCCAAATTGGGTCGTTTACTTCTCATCAAGAAAAACATCATGGACTCATTGAACATGTTATCTAAGCACGACAAAATGTCCACGCGTGCCGAGAAGAGAAACAACACGGTACCCAAACGACATATTCGCCCAGTTTCTAGAAATGTAAACAGAAATGAACGTTTTAAAACCAAAATGTCTGGCGGACCGAAAACGTTTTCACGGCACTATGTAGATCAGATTCGCACCGTGAAAACAGACGCGCCTCACTGCAGAAGAGACAATGATAGTGTTCCAGCACACAGCCAGGCGCAGACTAATTATCAAACCTGGCCACGTGACGACTTCTTCCTGAGACCATTCGAAGATCAATATTCGTTCCTGACACAAAACAACACCCTTGGACAACCGTCTCACGGACACACATTACTTCAAGAAACACCTGAGTATTTAAATAGCCAGACTCTAAAACCCAACTCAAACGGCGTAGTTAATCATAGCCACAGAACTTCTGGTCATGAAAAGCCATCGGTTAAACACCAGGGGGTACAAACGGACGCAAAGTTTACTCATCGTCATGAAGTAAATGATATCAATGCTGACATTGTTCGTTATCTTAACCAATTCAACGACAAGGCGGCGTTCAACCTGCATGCACCCTTCCATCTCAGAAAACATCGTTTTTTTCCTTGTTACGACAGATACGATGAGAGACTTTCACGAAATCAAGCGGAGTGTTTTTCTGCTAGGCAAACCCCGGGAGTACCGATGGCTTACACTTCCATCAACATGCAATGCTATCATCCGTATGGCCATACAAGACTACAATATGAAACTGCCATACCGCCGAGTTATGAATTGTCAAGTGGTCGCAGTGCTGACAAAACACAATGCAGATTACCTCATGTTTCAGGCCTGACATCAACAACTGACCACCATCACCATCAGCTCGGGCCTCCTGGTCCGGACACCAGAATATCCTCAGAAGACAGCGGATCCAGATTCAGCTCTGAAACTGATTCAGATTTTGTGTTCTTCCCCTGCACTTCACTGACCCAATCGCTTCAGAGAATGTCACTGACTGATTCAAGAAACACCAGCATCTTGTCACCCCCAGGTGACCTGCCCGAAAATATAAATACAAATTTCAGCTGGAGGTCAGAATTATACGGCAGTAGTCTTGACGACGTGACTTTCCAGTTTTTTCTTGACGATGACGCACTCAGCGATGACGTTTTCGTCGATGATCCAGTGACTGAAACCAAAGAGAAAATGACTCACCAAGACGCAGCGCCATCCTGGACAGGTCATCAGGGAGCATCAACTGATCAGAACAGTAATCATCAGCCATATTCACCTCCAGTAAAGGAAAGTTACAGTGACAACTGCTACGCATATCGCTATGCCGACATTGACGAAGTTCTCCACACGCTCCCGCGGAGCCCATTTGATGTTCAACAGCCAAACTGTTCACTGAACCAAACTGACCCACACAGCCCTGGCATGAGCGGGACAACTGGAGCCATACACTCTAGTCCAGACTGGAGCAGCCAGAGTTCCGATGATCCTAATCTCAAACTGAATCCCGAGTTCGCTAACGTTTTTGATAGTCTCAGAAGAAACAGCACCCAGACAAAAGCCAGGCAAATGTGGAGGCAGCGAAGAGCTAGGGCTAATAAAAAGACAAGCAACCAAGAGCAAGGAGAACAAATATCTCAGTGTAGTCCTGGCGTGTTTACATTTGACGAGGGTAGCCCGGCAGAGTCCGCAGGTCACAACCATGTGTTCAAAGTTCCCCCAAAACCGCTCAAAGGAATTCTCAAGAACAAACATTGTAGATCTCCTGTCAGGTCACCAGAACAATCGCCCACGAAATGCTACGAGACATTCCATTCATCAAGTTTACATGAAACAGATACAAGTGTGTGTTTGGTTTATGGGGATGCCGTGGATCTGAAGTCCCCATTAGATTCGCCTGGATCCTTTGCCGTCATACCAAAGAAAATAAGCCCCACCATTGTAATTTCATATGCAGATCAGGTTGTTGTCAACTATCCTGCTACACGAGCTAACAGAAAACCTAATGCTGGGAGTTCAACAGCCAACAAAGCTGATAAACACAGACCCGAAATCTTTGAATCGCGCGAGGGCTATCAGAGAAAGTCAGATTCAGTCAATAGCCTTCCACCTTCTCAAAACAAATATGTAAGGCTCGAACGCAGCCCAGATCGTGAAAGTGGGAATTTACAAAGCAAGGACCACGGTAAAATTCCATTTTCTTACGAATCGGATCTTTTCACCGATGACAACCGTGACATATCAGATCTGAATGATTCACACAATCAAATACCTTTCGGCAAAGATGACATGAATGTTTCTGTGCTAGGCAAAGATCACTTGGCTACTGCCGGCATATGCCAAGAGACAAGAGGGCTTTCAAACTGTAGGGCGAATCCCGTCAATGTCAACCGCTCGCTGAAATCTGATCTTCAAATGACGAATCTTAATACCACTGAGGAGCTTGGAACCGCCAGATACAATCACCAGTTGGCCTTTTATCAGAAAGATGATTCAATTTCGGACAATAACATGTTAATGAATGTGGTCACATCAAATTTAGGATCTTGTAATTCACCAACAGCAGAGGTCAGCAAGGTACAGTTCACGGCCTTACCTGTTGTTGATAAAGTTCTAAACGAGCCAGACCTGGACAGCGTCCAGTCCACAACAGTCCAACATCAACAAACCCCTCACCGTGCAGTGGAAGACAAGCACTATTCAAACGCTGACGCGGCCCGTACAGAAAAACACCTGAAACGTCATGACCAAGTAGGTTCGAGCCACAGTCACCAAGCTTTGTCTAGCATCACACTGAGTGACCAAGTTTACCCAACATTACAAAGCCAGATGACTGTACCAATGACAGAACACGAAGAAGGGCTGTCTCTTACAATGCACAACAAACTACCGACCCAATCTCGAGTTGACCATGCCAGCAACGGTGAAGAGGTCTCAGCGCACGAGGAAGATAAAAACGGCGCAGAACTGAAGGACACCAACTTAAATTGCCCTTGCCATGGTAATGCAAATGATGTGGCTTTTAGAATGGTTGAAAGTGCCCGAGAAAATATGGAGCACCGTGCTACCGAAGACAAAGATATATTATGTACAAATCCTGCACACGCAAGTGACCAGACTTCAAGTTATATTCATGGAATGACTGAAGAATCGACAACCAACTCAATAAACTCAAATGCCCAGGTCTCGACTCTGAAAGCCACCCCTGACTATGTCTCACAAGCTGATTCCACTTTGAAAAATAACTATGCTGCTGCCTTCCAAACACACACAACCAAGAACGATCCGTCAGATGCTCCTCTTTATTTCCATTACGTCATTCCGTCAGCGGACCCCTGTGCTCAGAAAGTGGTTTCAGTAAGGAAAGACAGCCTTGAAGTGTACAGATGGACTCACTCCTCGAAGAGACGGCTCCGCATGCAAGTCAGAAAGCCAAAAGGATCAGGAAGTTGTCATCCTAACAGACTGGCAAGTAAAGAATTACATGGACTCTCCGTTTTCCATGGCTGTAAACTTCCTACATCAACGTTATGAGTTACTAGAGAAGATAATTTGTTGTGGCAGTGAAATTAACTGAGTTCTGAAAGAATGTGCCATTTCTATTTTCTTTTTCTTATAACACAGATACATGTATTTTGTAATGCTGAACTCTAATTTGTCTCAGGTCCAACCAGCAATCTGCATTTTAAGGTGTAATAGGTAAAAAAAATAAAAAAAATAATGAAGCTCACACAAGTCACAGTGTTAAATGTCAAACTATCCTGCTTGCCTTTACATGTGCATCTATTTTGTTTCAACTGTGACATTGGGAATGTATCTGACGATCTTTTTCAGTTCTAGAAGTGAAACGAAAGTCACGCCTGTAAATTGCCAAGAGTAAAAAAAAAAAACCAATTATTTTGGATACATTTTCCCCCATTTTTAATGTTTATTTAAACCCCAGGAAAGTCCAAGATTAATCAAAATTTTAAATTTCAGGATCTCTTTCATTTCAGAGCTGCCCAGGAACCCTGAAACAAACATTTATACTGAACACAAATCTTAACTTCGATTGAAAATGTGTAGCAACAGAAAATATATCTTATTGGTGAGGCTGCAACAAAGTATTTAAATGTTTCTCCTCATTGGATGTAGTACGATAACAAAAGAAAGGCAACCCATTAGGGACTGCTATTGAAGGTTAAGAAAGCCAAGACGACAGCAGAAAAACAAACGAGAACAAGAAAAACAAACAAGAAAAGGACTCTTGAGGAGAGGTGCAAATACCAAGAGTGCAGACCCTCTGAAAACAAAGATCTTTGACATAAACAAAACATACATTTGTAATAGACTGAGAGCAAGTTTAAAAATCAGCTGAAATCATTGTCGAATGGAATCATCCAATTTATTGGCAAAAGAATAGAATCTCCGATACAATCGATAAGTAATGTTGTGATTGTATGCCCAAGCCAATGGGGGGTTATAAACTAAATGCTTGCACATATATATGCATTCTGTACACATCAGGTATTATATGTATACCTAGTAGATCTGCAAGCCTGCAGACTAGTTTGGTATATTTTTGGTTTATTAGTAGTACAAGATGGCTAAAATTTTGTCATGTTTGATGATCTGTAAAACACAAATCAAGGGCCGCATGGTAAACTATCATTCATAACTGGGTTGGAAATGCAAATACTGAACAACTTTCTTCACCAGACTAAATAGTTATGATGTTTAACCCTCTTGGCCCTGCCCTTTTTCTGCCTGTGATGAAATTGTGATTGTGTGAGAATTTGTTCCTGGAGGCTTAATTAAGGGCATGAAAATTTTTAAACAAGTCCAGTTACGCTAGTTTACCATGAGGCCCCTTGTAATATAAAACTGAACTATTCTCCTTGAGCTACTGAACATCTAACACTTGGGTGAAAAACAAAAAAACAAAAAAAAAACAGCAGTACATGTTCTCAAGTTCCAGATACATGATTTATTATTAAACTACCCTAAAATGGTATGACGTAACCATAGGTAACACAATTTCTTCACACAAGTCAGCAAATGAGCAATCACTGACAATCATTGTGTTTTATTCCTGCTATACAACTGCGGAGTCCGTCAGGTCCCACCAAGTACTAATCTTTTTTTTTTCTCTATTTGTAAGTCTGAGGTCTGATAGACTCCATAGGGTATGAATTGGAATACTGTAATTTGTATACTAGGGAGATTAAAATAGGGTTATTATATTATATATTCTTTTTCTCTATTTGTAAGTCTGGGTCTAATAGACCCCACACCGTAAAAATCCCTATACAGTATATTAGGGAGATCAAAATAGGGTTATTACAAAATTAACATGATTTGAGTGTAAGGTAGACCGCATTGCACAATAGAAGATACATGTATATATGACTGGTGTTTTTAATTCTGTCCACTGATGGACAAACCCGTATATCTATTTCAAAGGAAGCAACAATTCTTTTCCATGAAAGGAAAAGAAACACCTAATGCAAGATGAAAAACTTGAGCACAGATTTTGATCAAGAATTTGTACGACAAAGCATGAAAATGTAGCATTGCCCTCACGGGACCAGAGCCCCTCAGACTAAAGATAGTGAAGGAAACTCGTCTGTCAGAGAATTCTCTTAAAATTTGTCGTACAAATAGCAAACCAATGTCGTGACAACAGTATTAATGTAGTTGTGAAATTGACTGTTTTATCCTAGTTTTTAGGTTTCAATTTGCTACTGTTGAAAAAATATATTATCAGTGAATAAAGAAAAACAACCTGAAATAACTAAAAATAAGAATAGATTTAGCTCTAGATCTAGGAATTCACCCTCAAAATTCAACAAAATGAAAAAATCTGAAAAATTTACGCCCCTGAACTAATGCCGCCCTCTTGAATGGGTTTATTGAAGTGAACACAAAAGACATAATCTCCTTCAATAAAAGCACATTACATAGCACAAACTAGCAATGAAACCGGAGTCACTGAATAGGAGATTTAAAAGTCGATCACATAAAAACACAACAACATAAAAAAAACGTGATATTTAGCCAGGAGAATCTTAAGAGTTTCAAATAATAAAAGGTACCATTATGAAAGAGACCCATCATTTTCAAAGGTTTATCATACATGTGAACAATTAAATGCGTACTGTATATTATACTTTATTTAACTAAATCAGAAGAAAGTACAATGGGGACCTCGTTACTATACTGCAATACAGTATCAATACCGATATAATTTTCAGCCACTCATTTTTCTCTTCGCTCACAAAATCATCATGACAGAATGAAGTCTGAAAGATATCTAGGCATTTCATATGGACTCGTGTTGTAAGGATAAGCATGGGGTGCATATTACATTTATAACTAATCCAAGTTTTCTGAGTATATATATATGTCTCAATTACAATACAAATTAAACTCCAATGTCTCATATGCAAATGGGAAAATCTTCACAGAGGTGACAATGGACCAAAACCACTCAACAGGCCTGAATCTAGCTCGTGATACATGAACAGACGCAGGCTGAGAGCTGTTAAAAATCTGCATAGAGCTGAAGTAAACCCTGGGGAGGACAATTCCATGAATGTTGTTGCTGTTTTAATGACATAGCTTACTTCAGAAATGGTGTGAAGGCCAGTACTCTTCACAGGTTATGTATGCCTCAGCTTGCTACTGTCATCCCTCGAATAGAGCTGACAAATTATTCAAAGCTATGATGTCAGATCCAATGAAGATAGCTTTCCAGAAATAAAAACTGTATTGGGGCTTCTATGACTTTGTACCAAATTTACAAGATTACTTGTGGCCAAAAAGTCTTGGCAATGCTAAGTCATTTATTCTTGGTATTGTTAGGGTCAAATGCCAGACATCAGGAAAGTCAATTTAGGACAATCCCAGGGTCTTGAAACACAAAGTTTGGCAAAAGTTACAACTCTTAGGTAATTTATCATTTATTATATATAACACACGTATCAATTCATTACCATCAAAGATACTGGATACAATAAGATGGGACAGCTAGTGTGTTTTGTTTGCACAGATTTTGACCACCACCCTGTAGCAAATGCGCTGAAGTCATAAACAACAACAGATTTTACAAAGTCATCTTAGAGAAAATACTGAATTTTATTCACTGTTCAGTTATCATTGCAGGCTCTGATTGAAGTAGCTTGTGTAATTATGAATTCATTTGGTGTAGGAAAACTATTTCATTTTTCAGTTGCGGCAGCGTGCAAACTGTGCGCTTGCAGAATAGTCATGCAGAAGTGATTGTATCATTTTATCATATCTAGTATCTCTGCTACCATCATAGAAACCCCAGCCTATTTACTGATACCATATGGCACACTCACTGCACACTGTCATTTCATATCTTTATCATCATGTTATTTCATCTTGTTTCATACTTTCTCTCATCACATATATATCTGAATAATAAAAATACATGTATGTATATAAGTAGGCGACTTTGCCTTGGTGATTCATGTTGCAGTGTGAATGTTTAGAGTCAGAAAACTCCAGAAATATTTTTTTCTTCTTCTAGTTCTATGTAAATGTGAAGTGGCAATGCAGAATTAGTAATATGTCACAACCGCCCAAGTTGAGAAAATCAAACAAAAGGATGACTGGGGCTCACAATGCAGAGTTCCTAATTGAATTCTGCCTTTCTGGTAATTTAAATTGTTTTGTAGACTATCCTTTTCTATAAACAGAAATGATCAATTTTTGTCACAACCATTAACTTGCTCCAATTTCTCAACCTGAGCTGCTGGGACATATAGGCCTATGTATTACCACCATTGTGCCATTGCTTCACATTAATGTGGGTGGATCTGACAAAAGTGGGCTAAAGGTGAAATTTAAAAAAAAAAATCAAAATAAAATATTTCTAAGACAATTTCAAGCAAAACATTTTAAGTGAATGTAGAAAAATGGCTAATCTTTCATATGATCAGCAAATCTCAATTCCCACAGACATTTTTTCTCCCTTTGGAGCAGAGCTGTCTTAACAAATGGGCACACAGGGCAGCTGCCCAAGGATCTCAAAGGTTTAGGGGACCCCTTGCATGCAAATTTACATTGGTTTTTGAAATGGGGAAGAAAATCCTAATGCTTTGCCCAAGGGAACATAATGATGTTATGACCATCCATCAACCACCAGGTTTTATTTATTTTAACAATGTATATTTTGGAACGACATCCAATCAGCCATAGGCTATGTTTCTGATCGAGCAGTCAAATAGTACACTCAAATGACACTTTTAGTTTAAATAAACATCAAAACTTTATCATGAACATTCACCATTCTAATGGCTGTAGACTTGTGCATGGTGGGAGGGGGACAAAACTAGCCAAAAATTGGGCAAACATACTTCAAGGATATGCTCTAAATCTAGGCTTCACAGTCTATCCATCCAGCTTTATAGCGAAGGTTACTTACGCATCATTCGGGTTAGAAAAAAAATCTTGTGCATGCAAAAGCAGGAAATTATCATACATCTACATTACAATGTCTGCTCTTCTATCAAAGAGCCAACGGTAAGACAGTTCACTATATCTCGACTTCCTCCAAAGATGAGAAAAAGCCTCGCATTGAAAATCTGATCTGTAGCAGAGAGATCTGTCTGTAAGGGCGCCACATAAAGCAGGGATGTAATTGGCCTTTCCATTAAAAAATAGGATACTCTCGAATGGAAAGTACCCCTAGGGGTAACTGTTGCCGAAGGGGGTGAACCTGACCAAAGCCAGTGAGGGCAATAGACTGGTGGCTCGCCGCCCATAAATTATGCATCACACTAGTGCACTATGCACTGTCCACACCACGCCAGTCTGGCGGCTTACTGCCCAAGAATTATGCATCACACTAATACACAAGGCACTGCTCATAGCGTGGCGATATTGGCAGTGCCTGGTGTCCTAGTGTGATGCATAATAAATTAATTTCTGTCGCCTGCCCCAGCCTTGGTTTAGTTTACCCCTAATGCGGCTGCAGTGTGTACCAAGTCAACACACACTGGGACAGAGATACTGGAATACTAAGCAAAAAAAAAAAATCAGAAAGCCAACAAAAATCAGCGAACTTGCCTCCCTGATAATGACAAGTTCGAATTTTTCTAAGTTTTATATTTCTGTCTAATTTTTGTATCTCTCACCCCTCAATCCACCTTTAAACAACAACACTGAAACAGATGTAACTGAACAGCACTGAAAACAACACTGTTGTAGTTTCCTATTTCATGTAAGCATGCAGTTTTCAAAATCATGGCACATATTAAAGTCACAACTCACAAAACAAAGTACCTTCTATAATGATAGGCTCAACACCAGCTCCAATAGCAAGCCGTTAAAACCATGAAAAAACAAAAATATTTGAAATAGCGAAGGAAAGCTGAAATTCTTCATTATAATTGATGAATACCCATGACATATAATAACCTATGTTTGCACATTACATCACAAAATTTTCAAGGAATAACTACATAAATGAAGCTGAAATTGTGTCTGACAAAGACTGGATGGCATATTTTGTAGTGGGAAAGTGTTTCAATGACAAGACCATCTTATCCCTAAACCTGTCTAGAACTATAATGACACCCGAACGCTGAATGTCAATATAATTTTCAAAGACTAAATGTGTATTTGTTGCTCAAGTCTTATTTGACAAGGACAGGTAGGCATTTGTAATGAGAAAGAGTTTCATAGGTCCTCACTATCCAATCCCTCACTCTAAACCCATTCCAATCTTGTCCTTATCCCCAACCCTAACCCCTACTCTTTCAACCAGAGAACAAAAAGAAAATCTGTAAAGAAATGTAAGAGTTCAAAGTGGGTGGGATGTAGGTAGCTCTTTCTTTGTAACGTGTTTCATTCATCTAACTTGTTGTCAATGCTACTTTCAGTTAGCACAAGCATGATCAAATCCTAACATAGCATGCTATGCTATCTATGCATACAATTAGAAAGCCATATTTGCAGCTGTAAGTTCAGGTTTCCAAGGGATCAGAGGTGAAGGGGAAATCAGATTACTTTACCTGAAAGCAGTTTTCCATGGAAATGAAAATCCTGCATCCATTATTACACCCAACATAAACATATGGTACATGCAGTTTTCTTTTGTTAGACAGACTTAAACATATAACACACAAACAAGCACATCATAATGTGAAAGGCCAGTCAAAAATGCTACTTGGTCAATTGTGAGGGTCTGTCTGGGTTTAATTACTGAAGGACAATATCAAGGAGACTTTGGATCTGTGACTGCTCCATTTCAACACTTCCTGCAACCAGCAGAAGAAACAAAAATAGTCCAACACTACACCCTACATAAACATGTATTAGTATTCTTTGGAAAAAATTACAAGCAGGACATGAGAGGATCGCAGTTAAAAAAATGTTGGCCTTGCCAGATTTTTCAGGTCAACTTTCACCTATGGCCCCTTCAGAAACTCTGTAAGACTGGTGTGACCTCTGACAGGTTAATGGGGACATCACAGCTAACTAGAGGTATGATATGAATAAACTGAATTCAGACTATATCATTGGTGGGAATCAAGAAACCTTCAAAAGGTTGAAAACAGACCAAAACCACTCAACAAATCTGAACCTAGTTGTAAACTTGCGTATTTTGTATTTTCAGTTATAAATTCATGGCGATACATAAATCTACACAGGCTGAGGGCGGAGGAAAATTTGTAGAGGGCTGATATCAGTCCTGAGGACAACAATTCCCACATAATGGTGTATTTCTATGAAAATTGGGGGAAAAAAAGAAGTATTTGCTATGGTTGAAATTTCAGTTAATCATAACTAGAAACTCGTGATCAACAATTTTTGCACAGCAGCATCAAACTTCATCTTGTTTCTTTTGACATGTTTTTATTCTTAGGAGTGTGAAAGTCTCTCTGTGTAGTCCTACATCTATAATTTGTTCCCGTTGTAACCAATTTATTATGAACTAAGTGACATTATCAGCATTTAAAAGTGTTACCAGTAATTTTCTTAGACTATCTCACTGATAAAGATAAGACTATAAGATATGAAAGTAAATTTTTTGCTCTCTTCCATAATTTTCCAACATATACCTAAACCCTGCGTCATTTGCTCTGGGCCGTTTTTTAAAAAAACCTACAAAATGAAGCATCAATCTCACACATCTGTGCATATGTATACATGTATACATTTTCAACCACATTCCCATCCTTCTATGTTTCCTCTCAACTCGGAGCTAAAAGAAAATACACAGGAAATTAAAGCATATATGGAGAATACTGATAAATGAACAAATGATAATAAATATAAATGTCACTGATTTTTAAAACTTATTGATGAAGCAGCACAGGACAAAACACTGCTGGCTTTTCCAACAATGCCTTGAACTTCTCATTTTTGAGATTATTAGCTGTAATCAAAGTAACTATGAAAACAATATACTGACGACTCTTACTAGTGATATATTATGATAATACAGAAAGAGATATCACTGACGGGCAGTTTTTTAAAACAAATAATAGACAACAAATGAAACATCTTCAGAAAACCATTGCAATAAGAATGACAACCCCTCGATGAAAATGTACACACTGCACTAATTTAACTTTAATCTATTACTACTGCCTTTGGCTGATTAAATCAGTAAATTCTTTAACTCATTATTTCAACCAAGCACCAATTTATGACTAGCTCTGCAACTGTAAAGTAGGAAAACAATTTTCTCAAATTTTTTGCGGACAGTAAGGCTTGGAGTGGTTCTTACTCTGGTACTGAGTCTTCCTCTGCTGGCCTTCTCCCCGCAATTCCAATGCCCAAATGTGGTAAATGCACTGGTGGTGAATCCAACAAAAAGTTTTGATGTCGGAATCAGGAACCGTGACAATGAAGAAAATGGTTATTGTTCAGTTCCATCTATGCTCAAACTTACTGGAGATCAAAATAATCATTTGCACTAAGACTGCCAAACGGGAAGACCACGACTCTCTAAAAATTTTAAAAGTCTGAGGGAGACCTTTGAAATATCTCAACTAAAAATTTGAAATTTGTGCTGTATACTGCCTGTGTAGGACAGATACAACAACTTTTTAACAATTGAACGTCAACCATCAGCTTTAATTTTCTGTTATGTAACATATGATAATCATGCTTTCCACTGAGAAAATAATGCATGAAACACACAAGAATTTTCATGGAATGACCAGGATAATACACTACTCAGGTGCCACACCAAGTAGTATACCATCTGTATGGTCATCTGATTAAAATTTGTATTGATTGCCTATGGTCAGTGGTAATGTATAATACTATACGTACAAGCTGTCTAACTGAAAATATAAATGCCGGTTGATGATAGCACAGCATGTAGAATTCTATTCTCGCATCACAGGACCCTACAAAGGAGGCAGTCAGGTGGCTACACCCATAGACTAGGAAGAACTTGCTTTACTCCACTTTGGCTAAAACTATGGCAGTTCTGGCCGGTATATAAACCTGAAATAGACAGCAATGTTAAAGTGTTACTGGTCTTGCATGGGCCAAATCATTGTCCATTTCACACACTGGCATATCAATGATTTTGGTGGTTGTGAATTATGACTACCTTATCATTGCATAGGGTGAGAAAGTCATGTATCAATCTCTTCAAGCTTTCCACACTATGGGGATCACAGCTCCTGTAAGCCCACTGTTCATTCTTTCTTTATAGTGGCTATTCCCTGTGTGCACACTATCTGGGGTATTTTTGAAAATATATAAAATCTTCTGATAAAGCTAGAATATGATATTTGGTATCATGGGAAAACTTATTCAAAGAAGAATAATGACAACTGTATGTTTACAAGCACAAAAAAAAAAAAACAGTTTATGCTATGAAACTCTGTGTTATCCCAGGCAGTAGGGGGTGCCATGAATAGGTGTGCTAATGGCTACACCTTGCGGGCGACCAGAGTATCGATGGGCCGCAAAACAGCCTGCACTCAACGGGTATAGGGTGGTGTGAAAAGGTTAATAGTCTTGAAGGCTTTATGCAGAAATGTTTTTGCCACATGTTTGTCTGTACAAAAGAAACCTCACTCTCACTAAAACTTTGAAATGCTCTCCTATAACACAGTAAAATTGTAGATACACCAGTATATGAAATGGACAACAAAATATATACCATAAAAAGTGTAAAATCTGAAAGCTAGCTGCATGCTCCTCAATTTTCACTAGGCTCATTGACATGCTGTAGGTTTTTACGACATCACCACTTCCTGAAAATTTTCGGTGCGCACCACTGCACACTGTGTACTGTCCTATCGCTGAGTTTTGGGGATGACCCTAGGTATCTCTGCTTTTGTTCTTATTCCTTTTGGTCTGAAGTGGTGTCCTTTGTTGTTCATCTCTCTTATAAGCTATCTATGCAGCATTAATGCCTTTCTAAGTTCACAGGCGTCTTAAGTTTTACCAAAAAAACAACAAAAAAACTACAACTCAACTACAATACTCAACTAGTATTTTAATAAGACTTTATGCTGACTGACTAAATCTCTTTCCTGTATTGCCACGAAAAGATCTCAAGTGCTTAGAATTTTTGTCCTTTTTTTTTTTTTGTTAAGGTGGCTGATTTATCTTTGTTTTTGTTTGTTTGTTTGTTTTTTCACAGTTTGTCTTTTGTGAAATGCCAACAGTCTAGCTGTAATTTCAACATAATGTGGCCAGACAGGTATGCTAGCCTTTCAATACTGCAGAATTTATCCTGAACCTTTTCTCGTACCTCAAAAAACATTCCAAGACTGAAATAGACATGCGATTTTCAAGACTTTTAACTTCATTCGTAGGCCTTTCTAAACATGATGTGTATCTGTGGTCATTTTCTATCTATTAATACACATCAATCTCCATTACATGGCCCACATTCTGTTGCCGCAGTGCAGCTTAACTCTATCTCCATATTTCAGAATTAAATGAGATAAGGCCATAATATATCATAGCAAAGTGTTTTGTTAATTCTTACCACAATCATGAAGGTATCTCCTCGCTTCCGGGAGTAGATTTTAAAGTGTTAAAATATTGTACTAACACTTGGCATACTTTTAACCTCAAAACTTTACAAGAGATTTTCTCAAAACATGCTCATGTGGAGAGAGAATAAGACAGAACTAAGGCAAAATCATTCTGCTAAAAAAACTACTCACATATGCATGATTGGCCCTGTCACACCATGGTTCAGGGAAAGTCTGGTACTTCACACTATGGTCCAGGCTCTTGTGGCCACCAAATTCCTCGGCATCAGTGTCAAGCACTATTTGATAACTGTCTTAGAGTTAAAGAATTCAGTACTGGGTATACCAATGGGCAAGCCACTGGACATCTAGTTCTACCCTACTGTCAAGGTCTAGAATGTTAGTTACAGTGCCACTGGAGGACCACTGAAGCCTCATTAATGTGCCACTGTAAAGATTAAGACCATTATTTTTCATCCACCATTACCCAAATTCTACTGACTTAGCATCAATATACATATATATATATATATATATATATATATATATATATATATCCACATCTGCATTCCAAAAGTAGTGCAAGATGGTGGAAATGAAGTAGTTCCATTAAAAAAAAAAAGGATACGTCCCTGGCACTTGAACTCCAATCTTGTAGTCAGTGTAGCTTTTGTTGGGATGGAAGTTGAAAATGAACAAAAGGATGTCTGCCCTCTCAAAGACCACCACTTTGTCACTTTCATGTTTCAAACTGATGTAATTCTGGGAACAGACAATAGAATACACGACATTCCAAATGAGTTTAACTAATAAAAATCTGCTAGGTCTTCTGTCACTCATGATGAAAAACTTTTCTCTACTTGTCATGATGCAAATCCACAATAGGAGAATAATTTTTTTTCAGTGTGTAAGTTAACTGCTCTTTTCCTCAGCATGTTTTACAAAATAAGAACTACTTGCTGACATTCTTTGAATTCCGTATCTCCTTTTCACAAAGATGTCAAGAATCAGCTACAGATCCAATTCACAGTTGCCGGGGATATGGGATCAGTGACCGAGACAGATGCCAGTTCAACTTTTTTCAATTTACTCAATTGGACAATTATTCTTTTGATATATATGCAATTTTGTCCAATCCAAATTTTTTAATGAATTACTAGAAGGAAGTGGTTTCATTTTTATTCTTGACTAACTTTGTTCTTAATAAAAAAGGAAGTTAAACCCATTTATTTGCAGCATTTATATAAAAAACCAAAAAGGTGTGCGTAAAATCATGGAATAGAACTGCATATACTAATAGTTAAAAGCATTATTTAGCAATGCATAACAGTGGGCCCCACTTAAGTCACTGCTAGCTGGTCTATTTTTGGACTGCGTGAAATTCATAAGAGGTTCGTTCTCTTGTATACACTCGTACCATGTTGTTTTCTTAACCAACATGAATGAAACTTGGCAACAAATCAGAAAATTGGTCTATCTAATGATATGCAAATGACGATCTTTTTACTCCATAAAAAAGCAGTTTAAAATCGACTGAATTTCTTTCATCATTGTGTATTTTGCAAGGTACGAGGAGCAGCAGTTTCATCGCTGACAGGGAAAGTCTTGCATACTTCTTCATTTATTTCCTAAAATTTGAATTTTTTTTTTTTTCACGCTACCTACCCCTTGTCAAAACTGGCATGGCAAGGCGAACGGCCATGCTTACCGTGTCACCCCGCAACCCAGAATAGTCAAGTACACACCACACTGTGATTGGTCGCTTAAAATAACTCAACCAGGCTGGTTACACATGTCTTATTTATTACTCTATTTCTCTGTTAAATATGCCAGGGGCGACAGGATATAAACGGACAATACAAATCATTATTAGACATGTTTGTTCATGTCTATCCTTCAGTATTCAGCTCGCATTTACACAACAACACAAAGGGGAAAGTGATGTAAATATGAAATATTAACAAAATACAAAATCACATTGTATTAGTTAAGAGTTGACATTGACCCCATTTCTCCCTACCCTTTTAATGAATAATATAGGATTTGCTGAACTACAAGGTTTAAAAGAGTGCAGAAGTAGGATAAGGGATATCAAATGTTGTGTCACCGGCCTGTTTTACCGTATATAGATCTAGATAATTCACACCATCATTTTGAAAATAAAATAAAAAATTAAATGAAATTATAGTTTTTGTGAATAAAAGCTCTTGACACATTAAGCACCAATTTCTTCCATGCCCTCCTCCCAGCTCCATTCTCATCCCTGCCCCCACAAGATCGACCTATTCGGCTTTTCCGACATGGACAGAAATGAACTCATAAAAAAAAATATGGTTATCCGTCAAATGTAATCAGTGGTTTAATTACTCAGTTACATAGGGACACCACAAAGCTGCCTGCCATTACATCAGCAATCTGGATTTCAGAATGGATGGGACAGGTGGAATATGAAACTTCACCTATCATTCTAAGATCTAAAAGCCAAAGGATTGTAACAAAGGCTTCGAAGTTAGGGGGACATCATTGGAAGCCTAATTAAAATGAAGCATATTTGCCACAAGCAAACAACCCATCTTCCTCATTTCCATAAAAAAACAAAAACCAAACCAAATAATAATAATAATAAAGTTCATTTATATAGCGCATATCCAGAGATGCTCTATGCGCTTTACAAATCATGCAAAAACAGAACAAATCTCATTCCTAACAATTGACCACACACACAAACACAATCTCTCCCTCCTCTCTCTCTCCTTTTAGCCTTTTGCATCTAAAATTGGCTTCAAAGCTTATGTTTTAAGTCTAGAAAATTAAAAATATTCATACTTACCTCTTCCTTTTTTTAGGAAAACAAATATTATTATTACACATGATTTTACTCGATGGCCCTCAGTTTTCTGCCAAAACTTAACTCATTCCCTATGGTACAACACACACTGTGTCGCAGGCTTATGTGGCAAACGGCTGTTGCATTGAAGCCTGCATTGTGACTCTGTAAGACTATTCCTTGACCACTATAATGGAAAATTCCAACATCCCTTGACGTTGCACTCCCCAAAACAGAATTCTTGGTAAGCTCCCTTTGTCCCAGCGTGTCCAGTGATACCGTGTACGCAATCAGTGTGTAGTTTGGGGAGCTGTTGTGTAATTAGGTGATCTTTGTTTACCAGCACTGTATGGCATCAAGCAGGGGTAGATGAGTTATTTTAAGCCCTCAGGCGATTTTTATTCAGTGGAATGGACATAGAATGTCTTTTTAGAGTAACAGAAGTTGTCAATGTCCTGTGTATATGAATTATTATGTCTCGGTAAGTCATAAGAATATCATTTTTATAGGAATCAATTGTTGTTGGTTTTATCACTTTCATGTATCAGAACTTGAGCTGTCGGCTCTCTACATGGCTCTACTGCTTTTCATCACATTCCTCAGCCATTTCCAATCATTTTGTTATATAGATACAACAATATGTGTATGGTTCAATTCATTTCATGAGTGAGAAATGGGTTTTTCTGATAGGGGTGCCCAAAAATGTTGCTACAGTCGAGCACACGAAACTCGAAATCACAGATCCCACGAACAAAGATCTAGGTCCCGAATTCATTTCTCAAATTCTTTGCAGTTATTTCACGCGAACCTCGAACTGTGACACGGATTCGTCGAACAAGTTTTCCTGCTGCGAGTGTGATCCAAGTAATATAGAAGTAGAAAAGAAGAAAAAACAAACGCCAGAAACTTCATTCGGTTAGCCGTAGCATCGCCTAGTGGTGGCAGGATAGTGCATATAGTCGCCCCCCTCCCTTTTCCACCGATAAAAACGGTGGCTAAAATATCTGAGATGACTGATTCGGGCAGGAAATAACCTTTTTTTTTGGAGGGAGTTTGTCCCGCACTCATACCCCAATAGAAAAAAAGAAAAGAAAGGAAGTGGTGCAGTACAAACCGGAATAAAGCCGAACAAAGAAAAATGATGAGTTGTGTTCACCCTTTATTTTATCGCTGTTGGGCTCGACTTGGACACGGTCCTTACCAAAGCACTTCTGGAAGAGAAAAAAAAAAGCGTTCAGGCACAAGGTCGCGTGCTGCTGTCGCCACGGCTGTAAGTTTAATGCTTCTCTTTCAACTGACCACTGGAAGGGGGGAGGGGGGGTTGTTAAAGGAGGTAATTCGCAGTACATATTGTCAGCTGTATTAGTTTTCTTGAATACACAGAGGGGTGTAAATGACATTTGAAAAAATTCTCTGAAAATGAAACTCCAGGGGCCGCATAGGCCCCTTATAGGGGGGGGTCCAGGCAGGGCAACGCCCCCCCCAGCCGAAATTGATTTTCACACATTTACAGCTTAAAAATTGGCCTCTCCTGAGCAGAATTAATAGGGATAAAGAGACTTTAAAAAGGAAGAAATAAACTAGAAAAGACTACACTGGACAATTAATGAGTGGTACAAGAATAACTTTCAGAAGAAAAAAAAGACAATGTGGTAATGGCCATTAGGTACATACATACCTTACTTTGCTTGGTAAATGTGATGTTTCATTCCTCTTCTACAAGTTTTGGTTGATTATAGTTCTTATTTCATTGTCAAGAGTCACATAAAAAATTCACTCCTAACTTTAGTGCGATGAGTGACCCTATCCTTGAGAGAGACTGGCTTAGGCACTGAAGCTACCTCTAAATCTGCCTTAGATCTATTGTGTTCTTGCTCAATGTTGAGAGCATCACCATAAGGCATAGAGGGAGGTACAGCTGAACTAGATCTAGATCTAAATCGATCCAGAGATTGACTACTGACTGATATCTGCAGTACCAGAAATCTTACTGCATGCTGCCTGCATTGCAGTAGGAAGACTCTGGTTAGATCGAAAAATACGACAGTTTCGCTCGTGAGCTTTAGATCGGTTGGCATGGTCCTTTAATCAACGCACACCACCACTGCCGTACTTATCTCACACTTGCAATAACAGCACCAAGCAAACCCATCTTTGTCTATCTTACGGAAGTAATCTGAAAAATAATCGCCGTTATCATCTTTCAACAACAACCAATCCCATCTAAACTTGTTCCTACACTCTAGATCAATGGCATCAACTGCTGTATCTCGTTCAACAAACTTGGGAAATCTTCGTGAACACGCCATGATGTTGTTTACAACTAAAAAACAATAAGAGTTACTTCCCTTGCCTTGCATCTATTTTCCCACTTGGCTAGGCTATATTTTCGTGGGTCAGAGAATTTTCCTCTGAAACCTCGGAGATTCTTGGACTAACGATAGTGAAGGAAACTCGTCCGTCAGAGAATTTTCCTCTGAAAATTCGTCCTACAGATAGCAAACCAATGTCGTGACAATAGTATTAATGTAGTTGCGAAATTAACTGTTTTTATTCGTAGTTTTTAGGTTTCGATTTGTTACTGTTTGAAAAAATATATTATCAGTGAATAAAGAAAACAAAAACAACCTGAAATAACTAAAAATAAGGATAGATTTAGTCCTAAATCTAGGAATTTAACCTCAAAATTCAACAACATGAAAAAATCTGAAATCAGAGAAAATCTGAAAGATTTACATCCCTGTACAATAATAATACCTTTTGAGTAATGCTTCATGTATTCCTCGAAATTCAGCGAACTTGAACTAGCTGAAGCCACCCCAAAGAATTCGAGTTTTCCGTGCTCGACTGTACTGTATGTATAACACCAGGTAGTGCACTGTCCAGATGTGGATTGCTGACCCATAGGGAAAGACTAATGAACCTACTACCTTAAATTTCACCTGAAGGGAAAAGTTAAGGATAGGTGTTGTTGACAAATTTAGCTTTGGATCCAGGTGCTGAAGGGAGGTCCTGGTTTGTTTTAAATGCCAATACCCTCCAGCAGAAGTTCAAAAAGTTTCAGTAATGTGGTAACCTTTTCTTCCAAAAAATTGTTCTGCTCTTTCTTTGACAGCTGTTTCCATTTTCAGTAATTAGTGATGATTTATAACATTTACTTCTGATGTAATTTAAAAATTAAAGGAGCTATCAAAATTTTGATGGCAGCATCAGATTCAGCAGCAAAAAAATACAAAAGTTGCGAAGTTTCATCTAGACAGTCCAATTTGAGAATGAGATATGGTCAATTTAAAAAAAAAAACCTCATGGCCAGAAAGTCCAGTTTTAATAGCCAAAGGACTGTGAAAAAAATCGCTGAAGTTGGAGGGGGGGAAGAGAACCACAGCAGCATCACCGGAGGCCTATAAAAATGAAGCATATTTGCCACAAGCAAACAACCCGTCTCCCTCATTTCCACCAAGAAACAAAAACAAAATCTAAATGTTAATAGCCTTTTGCATTTAAAAATGGCTTCAATGCTTACAGTTTAAGTCTAGAAAAATAAGAATATTCATACTTACCTCTGGGTTCTTAGAAAAATAATTCGCGCAATTATTACTGACAAAACTGCCAAAAAAACTCGTGGCTAGAAAGTCTAATTTCTAAAGAATATTTTCCTCCAAAAATGGGTTCCAAATTCTGACAACCTTAGCCCCTTTAACCCTAGTCCAGTGGGAGCCGCGCAACACGCGAGGCAATTATTTTGTCCGACACGCTTAACCACGGGAGGCCACATTTTTGTATAGCAACAGTGCGCCTCGCGCTTTGTTTATTCGGTTGCCACGGCTGTCGAATTTTTTTTCGCGTTTTTTTTCCCCACACTATTTTCGTGTGTTTATCTATCCTGTCACCTCTACTATATCTAACAAAATGGTATCGTCCGATTACGTTTATTACGATGCAACTATTCGTCATACTTGTGTATAATAATACCCACGGTCTGAAGTTTGAACTGGGGAAAATCTTGGGGAAACTTTTACTTTGATGCTGGTTGTCGTCTACATGTGAAATGAGAAGAAAGGGGCCATGTGTGTATTTGAGACACCGTTCTACGTCTGTAATTATGAATTCCGATGTAATATTAGGGCATGCTGCATAAGGGCGTCTGCCAGCAGGTTTTTCATCAGGGAAAACTGAGAGAAAATGACCGACTTTGTTGTTGGTTGTTGTCTTTATTTGATGTGGTAATTAGAGAGATATTGTGTTCCTTTGATTAAACCGCTTTTCAGTACATGTATGTGCTCTACGACCTGGAACTGGAAATCAAATCTCTCGCTAAAACTAACATTATAGTAAGTGGAAGCTTTACATAGTAGAGGAGGGAGAAGGCAATGTCATGATACATGTGGTTAGTAAATTAAGCGAATGGCTTAAAAAATAATTTGTTCACCTGAATGGCCCGACTTAGGGACAGAAAAAGCGCAGAGGTCTTGGGAAAATGATAAAACGCGGGTTAAATGGCATGTAAATGCAGAAAATTCTTGATTTGGGGCCTTCCATTTCACAATAAAACCTACTGCATATCATCACAAGTACTTTATCCAAATATCATAGGGGTCCCTTACGATTTATCCACCACTATTGTTATTGCGTCCTGAAGTATACGCGATACACGTGTTCACAAGGACCAGACTGACCCGACCGCCGAGGTTATCGGCAACACACGAACGATTGGCCGACTGGCCGCTGGCTATCCCCGCACGGGGTGTTACGTGGACGGGTCCACTCATCGTGGGACGAGGGTTAATACCCTTATGACGTACGCCATACAGCACAGAACTGCGCAATTACCGATGCCTTGCCGTGTGTCATGGAAGTAACAAGGACAGCAGTTCCCTAGCACCCTTGTGCCGTACACCGTATGGCATAAAGGAATGGCACTTTAACTAGTTCTGTTGACATTTCTCAAACAAAAAACCGCCTAAATGAATTGCCCAATCTGGCAATCCAACTCAACAGAATTTTACTGCTAGCAACTACAGGACAGGTCTAAACTCAGATTTACCGTAACGTTCGGTCTATAAGCCACGACTTTTTCCTCCAGTCTTAAACCCTGCGGCTTAAACAACAATGTGGCTTATTTTCCGATTCCAAGAGCATCACTCTCTCGTCTATTCTTGGCTCCATGTTAAGTATCATCTGTTCACATTGTTACAGCGTTAACTGCTCACATTTCTACTGGTAAATCAAAGCCGCACACATTGAAGCGTTCAGACAACAGTGCAAGCAACCGAGCAGCAGCAACCTTCACTTTGCCTCAAGAGGAAAGCGACAGTGAAAATGAGACTAAAGTCTGTGACTGACAAAATAGTGGAGGAAGTGCTACTAGAATTGTTCCGACACCGAAGAAGATTTCACTGGATTCAGCGGACAGAACGATGATGAAACTGAATAAATGTGATACCAGTACACACCTGTATTGTATATATCTGCTGTGGCTTATAAACCAGTGCGGCTTATTTGTGAAAAAAGTTCAGATTTTAAAAAAATTTTGTGGATGCGGCTTATACACAGGTGCGCTCAATAGACCGAACTTTACGGTACATAAAGATTCTTGCAAGCGTTCATGATGGAAGACGAACCATCTACAAGTGATGGTAAAAGGCACTGAAAATTGCTGTTTGACCTCGGATTGCTCACTCAGAATGATTCTGATGATTCATTTGTATCTGATTCTGGACCCGAGTATGTTATTTTGGAGCCTGAAACTGATCTGGTGGCAGTGAAGGTGGAGAACAGGGAGTGGGTGATAGAGGTGACGGTAGCTCTAGATCTAGGCCAGTAAGAAGGCTAAAACTGTACAACAGGTGGGATCTGAGATAGACTTAGATAATGAAATAGCTACAACTGAGGATAATGTTTCAGCCCAACCTAGCAAAGCGAAAGGTAAACAGAAACAAAGGGGAAAACTCAGCAAACAAAAGTACATAGGTCCAGATCTAGAACAGGAGGCAGAAAGAGTCATCACAGGGCATCAACATATAGGAAAATAGTGAGGTTCCCGGGAATGGAAAAACGTGACGTATCGAAAGGGTTAAAATCCTGCACATTTTTTTATTTTTGGGCGGATTTTAGAAGTCCAAAAAGCAAAATGCTTAGAATTGAATGCACTTTCTGGTGCACGAAGCTAAAATCACTTAAACTGGTTAAACAAAATTTCATTGTCATTGCAACATTGATATCATAACCATAAACTGACATTAACCCCTCACTTGCCACACAGATTTCCACTCATATGCCAGGTGCAAAAGGGGACAAAATGAGCAAATCTAAAAGCTAAAAAATTACATTCTACCATAAATCCCACGCTTTCAAAATACATGCAACTGATGTAGGTAAGTAGGGGAACTAACTGGGAAATATAAAACAATCATAATTCGAGTAGTCTCCAACTCAAGAAATGCATATGGACTAGGCCCAGAACAATTCCGAGCACATGGCAGTATAGTCACAGACAGCCTGGAACAGCTCCGGGCAAAGCAGGGAAGAGGTTAAAATACCAAAAGGACAAAAGTATGAAGTGAAGAATCCAAAAGGAACCCTGACCTGGTGATGTAGAAGCCAGTTGTATTTTGTCTCTAAATGAATCATGGCCCTGTCAAAGTTGTTAAGGAATTTATACTTCAAATTTTCATCATCCACAAGGTTGAACTGGCGACGAGCATAGTGGTAGCTCTCATTGTTGCCTATACGAGGGAAGTCCAACCATTCTGGGTGACCAAATTCATTACCTTTGGAGAGAGACAGAGAATAAATCTTGCAGTTATATGCACATTCACAGCATCCATCGGCTGTTGGAATTTCATTAAACCTAGCCTCCAGGCAAAGGCTGTTGGTAGGGGACTGTAGTAAAATATCAGCCAATAAAGCCAAATAAGTAATAAGTAATAATTAACTTGTATAGGCCAATTGCGAATGACGTCACAGCGAGTTTTTGTTTTGTACTTCCAACACCTAAAATGGTGGGTGGATCAGCTGACAAGTGTAACTTTGAGATATGTCTAAGCGGTTAAAATGCCTGTTGGTTGCACTGCAATTGACTGTTATGTCAGGGGTGGAAAGGATGGACCCAAGCTGGTCAGATTCCCCACCATCTGGGTAAACAAAGGAAAGGAAGTGAAAGAACTGACTGGACGTCTCCCATGTCCGTAAATGCACATGTCATTGTTTACTGTAGTGAACTTTTTATTAGCTCGCCGCCGATTGGTTCCGACGCCTGAAGTACTCAGTGCAAATCAACTAACGAATCTAAATCAATGCTACCATCGCCATGGTTAAGCGTTGGTCCTGACAACTAAAATGGCTGACATCTGCAATGGGCCTATAGCGCTCAATCCACAAAAAATGATATCTTCTGAAGCGCTGAACTGAAATTAGACACTGGATTAACATAAGCTCAATTCACCATGCTCCCACATAAAAAAAATACTGAGTTATGTTCACTAATCAGCTTTACCTTTCTATGTAAATTACTGCGGTCCCCTAGCAATAGCCGAAAACTTTTGAGTTTTGGTTAAACAAGGTTCCAACAGCCGACCAATGATATCTATCATTTGGATAACATAAAACCACAGAAAATCTGTGGGATCGCACTTTTCATTTGTAATTCTTTCCGATTCTAATGTTTCTTTCTAACATACAACTTTTTCTCCTTTTCCCCCACATTTTCACATTAGGATTACACAGTAATTCATCCTGAATTTTTATCTTGCACTTATGAGTTGGTTACATATTATTCATCCATAAATGAGAAACATATGTGATATAAGCCAAAGCTTTTTTTAAAGAACTAAATTTGATTAATCTGTAAAATTCAGCAGCCACATCATGACATGAACTGAAAATTTTCATCCACTTTATGGGATGACAATTTTCTTCCCTAGTCCATTTGCTGGCATGAGGATACAAAATCATTGACTGGACAATAGCAACTTCATGTGTCATAGGCTCATCATTTTCATAGTATAAGGCTCACTTTGGGGGGGGGGGGGGGGGGAAATATATATCAATAATTTCACACAATTCATACACATTATAGCTGTGCATTTCTATCCACCTCACACTGATTTTGAAATTCTAACAGGACAAACAACGATTCAAGGGTAGCTCACAAATATTCAAATTCCAGGAAATATTCAAGTGACTGAAAATGCTAAACTTTAAATGTCTAACATTGTTTGTAAAATAGCATGGCATAGGTGATGTAATGTTTTTAAGCTACAGTATTTCTCCAAGATCCAAGTTCGGTGGGTAGAAACATTCTGTCATGATATTCTCTTATGTTGAGCCAAAATTTTCTTCTTTCTCATTCTTTGAAGAAGTATGAAAAGTATTTTATTAATTCAAAAAGAACTGTCTCTCCCTCTCATCAGGCAAAAGATAAAAACAAAGAAAAACCAACCAATGAAGTTGAGGTAAGCCTCTCCGCCCAATCCCATGGTAATCAAGCGAATCATTTTGTGAAGGGCTATACCACGATCAACAATTAGATTGTTCCCACTCATCACGGACATGTGAGTGTACATCTCTTTGTCCATCAACCAGAAGGCAATGGTCTTGTCTCCCACCAAAGCCTGGTCATGACTCTCTGCATATGCAATGCACTTTTCACCATAACGTCTGTTGATCAGGGTATGAATAATAATTCCCAAATTCCAATCTTCATCAGATGAATGCTTTAAAGTCTGTAGAAAAAAAACGTCTTACTGAGACAGATAAGGAGGGAGTTAGGAATAGGTTTATGGCTGGGGCTAGGAAAAGGTTTATGGTTAAGGACAGCTAACAGCTAGGGGGGAAAATCCTTTTAGTGTCTTGAATGGATGACTGCGACATGTGGAACTCTATCCCAACCAGCGTTTCTATGTTTTTAAAGTTTTGAAGAACATCAATTTCTTCCTGTGCCAGTCTTGAATATTTTCATATCAATTTGTATAAACTAGGCTAAAAGTTTTCAAACCTTCACTTCATAGATTACAATTACAACTCATTGGCAGATAAAACTGGCGAAATGTAGCCTTATGATTGTCACCTAATACAGAGGTTCTCAATGTGGGTGATTTTGAAATTGGTGGAGTGTGTGTGAAAGCACATAAAAGGGTGACAATGGGACAAAGATGATGAGAGAGGGTGATGAGGAGAGGTGAAAACATAAATCGTTACCGTCGTGCAGAAACCTCCTAAGCGACAACATTTTCAAAATACACTTTTTTAGTCATAATTATACAACAGAACGTCAGGAGTGTCCTAGTGAAACCAGAAATAACATTGATGAAGAAAATTGCCTTTCATCGCAGAATGATTAAAACTTCAATATCCACCCCCCGCGAAAGCCGTCGGGCATAAAACTCCAAAGCGCCACCCTGGCGGATTGGAGTTTTGTGCGCGACGGCTAGCCTGTCGCGGTCATCGCCACGCATCGCTTACGCCCAGATGGCGGCGGATCTAGATCAAAGGTCTGGGGGTCTTTTGAAAGCCCACGCCTCTGTCCAAGGCTGTTGTCACGTGGACAAAAAAAAATCAATAACCCTCAAGGTGTGGCAATTTAATGAACCTTTAATCTAACTATATATTTCACAAATTCTCCACCTTTGAACGCAAAAGGCTTTTTTATTAGGACACCTGCAGTAACCACATTTTGCATGTAGGTTTCAAATACCGTGTAGGGTGCACGGAAGTTTTTATTATTTTGATTTGTTTTGTTTTTGAATTTATCGAAAATGCATTGTTTCATCGTGCTGTCACCAGTTCTAATTTTCATTCTCCATCTTGTCTCAATTCTGTTATAATTATAGTACCGTGCATGTCATAAAAAGTAACCACATCAAGCATTCAGTTTGGTGCGCAGTGTCCTGGCACGCATGAGTTCTGAAGCAAGACTGCAAGATTACTACTTTTATTACAAGAGAGAGAGACAGAGAGAGGGCGCACGTGATTGTCTATTCCGGGCAATGCCCGGTACGTCATCTAGTATCTATACTATATTTGTGGACTTGAGATTTTTCGTTGCAAAAGGCTTCTGAACAACTCAACACTCAGACTTCAAATTTTACATGGTGCATCAGAATGGATGTAAGGCTGCACAGTTTTTAATAGAAGTCTCAAATCGGTGTAGTTTTTTTTATTGGAAATTTATTGTTTCCCCAATTTTAGATCTATTTCGAGTCATGGTTCGCCATTTTAAGGTTTCGTTATCACTTCCTGCGATGTGTTCACTATCAAACACACTAACCCGTGTGCAAATCATGCTATTGTACGGGATGCGCAGGGTGTCAACTCACAAAGGCAGAGCAGTAAGACTTATTTAATAACAAACAAACAAAAATAAAATAAACAAATAGGAACAGGCAAGATGAAGCAGGTCCATAATACCCACCCAGAACTGAAACTAATTGAAACCGATTTATCCCGGGCAGGGCCGGGGACCTCAGCTAGTTGTAAATAAACAGAACGGATAGGCTTTACCCATATTTGGGCAAAATCCTCCCATGTCACGTGAAAGTGAATTTGTTAAACACGCTAGGGTACAGAACAGAACAGAAGTGCTCTACCCATATTTGAGCAGCATCCCACATCTCTCTTGTGTTCCTAAATTGTGTCCATTTTGTCAGTTTGAGTTGTCGACACTGAACTTGTTAATTCAGTGTGATTTGTCTGGATATCAATATCGAGTTATTTTACAATTTCCCAAAGAGGACGTTAATATCTGTGGCTTTTGTGTTATGAAGTGATTGAACATTTTACCACAAGAATTGAATTGATTCAAAGTTTCGCAACCCGGACGTTGATGTTTTTTTGTGTTATGAAGTCACTTAACATTTTCCCAAGAGAAGTGCATTGATTCATTTTTTTTTCGTTCAAAATGCTTCCTGTTAGTAGGGGCCAACGTATGGTCCAGCTGGCACTTTCGAAATCACAGCAGTGTGCCCAAATCTGTGACCAGGAGCCTTCTTCAAAGACATTAACTTTAGATAAATTGTCAGTCAGTGCTGTTGACGAAATCGTGGACAATGTGTTTTTGAATGAGACATCGGAACTAGATCTTTCTGTGTCGTGCTTTGACAAATCGGATATTCCATTTGCAGCCTGTTCAACACCCCAAACAAAGTTGTCTACAACTTTATTTGATCCAGCTCAGCCGTCTTCAAGCAAACACAATGAGACCCAAGTTGTTTCTAGCCCATTTGGGTTGGCACCAAGATGTTCTTTGGATGATACATTGTCATCGGACGTACTTACACCGCCAGTTGCTGATGCTGACACTATCGGCTCAGCCAACATTAATTCCCCTGCATCGGCTGCTGGCACTTTGACAATGGCCATCTCCCCAGCATCACCCGTAAACACAGCTAACACCGATCCAGCACCATCCGTTCACTCAGCCAACACTGATCTAGCACTATCCGACATCCCCTTAGAATCACCTGCCCATACCGCCGACATACCCATAACATCAGATGTCGGCGCTGCCAAGACAGCCAATGCTCAGCCAGCTCAACCTGCTGCTCATGTTCCTGCGGACGAAGATTTCTCTGTTCTGACGCTAAAACCAGAGAAAGGAGTCAAGAACTGGCAGCGGAACAAACGGAAACGTCTCAGAGAGTCGGGACAACCGTACGTCTCTAAAAACGGCACCCAAAGAGCAGCACGCCAACTCCAGGAACCCTGCAGTCGCACCTGCAAGGGGCTGGCATGCAATTCTCTTACAGATGAAGACAGGAAGGAGATCTTTGACTATGTGTGGACACTGTCATGGGAGAGTAAAGCGGCATACGTGAATGGTCTTATTGACAGGGTTGAAGTGAAGAGAAAGCGCACAACTTCTGAAACATCAAGAAGATCTAACATGCTGCAGTACTTCTTGAAGAAAGATGGCGCACGTCTTCGCGTATGAAAGAAAATGTTCACCAGTACTGTCGCCTTAGGGACCTGGACTGTTCGAAACTCCGTTGATTGCTTACATTCAGATTCAGAACCGCTCTGTCACAAATGTTCCGCATCCTGTTCAAAACGACGAGAAAATCTTTTTGGTGAAGGAATTCTTTGGAATGTTACCCAAGCTTCCGTCTCACTATAGTCGGAAGTCCTCGACGAAGCTTTATCTGGAACCTCATTTTCGCTCTCTGGCGGATTTACAAAGAGAATATTTGAAAAAATGTGAGGAACTGGGCCGTAAGGGCCTAGGACTAACAGTGTTCAAAGAGGAGTTTCACAAAAACAATTTGGCACTGCACCATCCAAAAAAGGATCTTTGTGACTTATGCGTGTCTCACAGCGTTGGCAACGTTGATGAAGAGACATGGAAAGCACACATGGAACTAAAGGAAAGAGCATTTGCTGAGAAAGAGTTTGACAAACAACTTTCGCTTCAGAGTTCTGAAGAAGGAGTCAGGACTGTCGCCATCTGCATGGACCTCGAGTCCGTCCGTCCTTGCGCCTGCTCTTCAAGCATCTGCGATCTACTACAAAACAAAACTTACAGTACATAACTTTACAATTTACAATATGGCTTCCAAGGATGTTGTTTGCTACCTCTGGCATGAGGGAGATGGTGGACTCACCGCCAACGAGTTTGCCTCGTGTGTGGCAGATTATCTAAATGGCAAAACTGAGGCTGACAAGATCATCATATTCAGTGATGGGTGTATCTACCAAAACAAGAATGTTGTGGTCACAAACGCCATCAGTGATTTCTGTGCTCGCACGGGCAAGACTGTAAAACATAAGTATCTTGTCAAAGGACATACTCATATGGAAGTGGACTCTTTGTCATAGTCTGATAGAACGAGCTTCCAAGGGTGTCCCCGTCTACATGCCAACAGACTACATCGGTATCATGCTCAGAGCCAGGCGCAACCCCAAACCCTTTGAGGTGAAGTATCTTGACCATACTTTTTTCAAGGATTACTCCAAGTTGGGGCCATATAAGAGTGTAAGGCCTGGACGTGGACGTGGTGATCCACATGTTGTGGACATTCGCTGTCTCAAGTACACTCCGGATCGAAACATCGCCTTCAAGTTGACCTTTGATGAGGAGTGGAAGGACATCCCTCGAGGTCGGGGACATGAAGATGTGACCACTGGCACACCAGCACCTCTTTACACAGAGGCTCTTAAAATCACAGACGTTAAATTCAAACACCTCCAGGAGTTGAAGGCTGTTATCCCAAAGGACCACCATGCCTTTTACGATAATCTTCGCCACTGAGTTCATGCAGCAGATTCAATGATGAAACAAAATGCTCTGTGCATATTGGTATAATTATGGTGGTAATGAAAACAAGGATATTGGAATGCCTAGTCATTACACTGTTTAAATTGAAATGAATGCATACCTTTCTTTTGCCTCACTTGGTATGTGTGTGTGTTTGTATGTGTGTGTATGTGTGCGTGAGTGTTTGTATTTATGTATGTGTGTTTGTGTGCGTGCGTGCGTGTGTGTGTGTGTGTGTGTGTGTGTGTGTGTGTGTGTGTGTGTGTGTAGGTGTGCCAATTTAATGAATCCACTTAATTAGGCCTTTGATGTATTTGTGAGACAACGGATAAAAGGTGATATTTTAATGTTTATGTTACTAAATAAAGTATTCAAATTGAACTAGACAAAAGCATGCTTGGTCGTTGAAGTGCTTTTTGAGTATGTCGGATTATAAGGACAGGCCAAAAGATGAATAAACCAACTAAGTCCTCCCGGTCGATGACAAAAGAGAAACAACCGCCGGACATAAAACTCCAAAGTGACACGCGTGTCGCTTAGGAGTTTTATGTCTGTCGGAAAATGAGGGACTAAAACTCCAATGTGCATTTACAAAGAGGCAAGAAAGTTCAAATTGTGTTGTGTGAACTGATGTGAGTTGTGAACTGTTGTGAGTTGTGAACTGCGCCTAACAGGCTGCGTTACAATTTGCTCTGAGATAGAGAGAGAGAGAGTGAGCGAGACAGGGAGAGAGAAAGAAGCAGTGCAGTGTGTTGAGCGCTTCGCCGGCAGCTCCATTCTGCTCTGTGGTTGACATGTTGTTTCTGTAAAGCGCATAGAGCATTTTAAATGGATATGCGCTATATAAATGCTATACATTATTATTTTTATTATTTAAATAATGCATGAGAATAACTAAAAAGTACATTTAATGTCATGATGAAATGGGATGACTGTTAGTTGAACATTTCGAGAGAAAAACAGTTTTTTGTCTCTCCTGTAAAATTTTCACCGTGGTGCTTATGAGGTTTCTGCACGACGGCAACGAAATGGAGGACGACTTGGGGCAAATATGGGGCAGCTTAACAGCATGCATGGGTGGGTTTTATTAATAGAACAGGTCTACTTCTTTAAATGCATTTGATGGAGAAGCTTTCTGCTTTATAATGAATATTCAACACACCCATTGTCAATGTCACTAATAAGGCTTTGCAAAACTTAACATGAGTTTGGGATGAAAGAAAATATGAAGCTTAAGAGGGTGTTTACCTGAAATAGGTTGAGATCCACTGATCTAAAATCTATCAGCTTATGGTGTATTTTTGCACTAGTTTTATCATGAACCAGACAAGTGGCTGTATGCGTGAACATGGTGTAAATCCTCCCATTTTTCCCCTTGACGCAGGCTTAGTAGTGCGCAAGGTCACCTAGGTGTAAACTCAGATTTAGTCAGTATGCATCAACTAAAGTTATACCTAACTCTACCCTCGCATCAATTGCCGCATTTAGCTGCAACAAAAATTGACATTGCACATGCACAGAATTTCTATTGGCCAGTCCCAGCCATAAGAAAATCATCAATCCAAGACTCAGAGATTGAGGGTGAGTAGAAATCCAATCTTGTCCATTGGCCTGTGAAGTCTGGGGTTGAAATAAAATATTAGCTTCTTTCTTTCTTTCTAGCAGACGCCACTTTCCCCAAGCAAGTTACTCATTGCATAACTGATTTAGTCCTCCTCTGAGAAAGTGTAAAGTTACAAACCCTTTGCACGTGGGTGAAGGCCTATGCAAAGTTCATGCATACCGGATAGCATATTGTACCAATGTGTAAGGCCTACACCAGTGTGTAACCAGTTACGCACAGTTCATGCATACAGCCACAGGATCGGTTTTATGTCAAACTGGACCAGTTATTCCCAATTGGGCTCTGCATCTGAGAAATCTAGTCTTGTCAAGTACAAACAACAATACATTGCAAGGTACACCTGCTAACATCACACTGCAGCTTTCACAGAGAATAGCAACAATTTTAACCACTAGCTGACCCGGACAAATCTTGCACATTTTCCCTGTACCAATACCAGCTGCATATCTAGATCTAAGTCACATTCACAACCACACTTGGATTCTAAGCAAAATGTGATAAAGTTGACTTTTGGCCAGCAATATGTAAAAAATGGTGTAAGACACAATTTCCGGTCATGCTCTTTAATTCATGTTGGAATACTTTCTTCTGTTCAACTCAGTTGTGGCTCAAAATCAACCAAAGTATAAAAAATGAAGTGAACTTCAGGCCTCTGAAAATACGCACAAGTACACCTTCATGAATTTCTATGCATAATATATTTTGTAGAATTTAAGGCTCAGCATTTAAAAAGCCTTTCATGATTACATTGAAGGCCATACTTCTTTATAACTGGGCCCAGCAGGCCCTGAAGTAAAACCAAGTCTCCCATCATCGAGACAATTTGAATGACCCACCTTAATCCATATATCAGGTATAGCCATTGCTAATCTGTAATCAAATCCGCTTCCACCTTCAACAAGGGGTCTACAAAGCAATGGCATGCCTGAGACTTCCTGGAACAAGAAATGAATGACAACAATGCTGACCGATATACACATGTTTGTTTTAACAATGGCTAAAAAAACATTTATTTAGAAATCATAGGTGGGGCTTGGATAATCTTCATGGGGCTGAACATGAACCAAAACCATTCAACAGGACTGAACTTGGCTGTAAACTTGTACATATTTTATACATTCCTAAAGCAAATTCTAGGACTGGGAGCTACATAAATGATCTTCACTTTTATTACTATTATTATTATTATTTCATATTTTCATAAAAACATGTGATACATGTATACATACAGGCCGAGGGCAAATGAAAATCTCGACAGGGCAGTCAGTTCCCACTTATGAGAACTGAAAAAAGAGTTTGTCCCATGCCAGATATAAGTTTTTTTTCTTGTTGCCCTAAAAATGGCTCTGAAAACCAGCAAACTGTATAAATAAAAGCTTCATAACCGTTTTTGTTTATTCACTCAAATGTTTACATAAGTGCACTAACAATAAGTAAAAATTTGCCATTCCCCCTCACCCTTCTCTTTGAGTGGTTTGTTTTTAGGAGTGATTTCACTATGTCTTTTTTTACTATGAGCAGAATCAATATTGATTTTATTGAAAACTGTCTTTGACAATTATCTGAAATTTTGCACAGGCTCATATTTCATTGGATGTCAATTTTTGATTTTTCAGTGTGTAACCTGATTTTAAGTCTGCTTCTTTGTGCTTCGTGAAAATAATAATTTGATCAAATTATTTAAAAAAAAACCAACACATTTCCAACAGTACTGAGCTGTGTGAAACACTAAAATGCAGTCACCTTGAACAGGAAAATGATCCCTGAAATCTCAGTCAATAGCACCCCACGCATTAAAGACAATGTACTGAGCACTTTTGGGGCGATCCACAGAGTCCAGCGCGGAGTAAATGCTTTTTTAATAATTTCATTTAATGATTATGTTTTTACGAAGCGTTAAGAAACATCCTCAAAATCAGGCTACATACTAACAAGTAAAAAATCAGTTCCGTAAGATTTGCCTGAAATATGCGAGTGTGCATGAGAAAACCCGGCATAAGTCGGCAAAATGACATTTTGAGTTCTGTCCATATAATAACAGACAAGACATTTCTGATAAATTGAAGTCAGTGACCCCCCTAAAACAAGATTTTGAGAAAACAGCATTTAATCCTATAAGTGGGAATAGCTAATTGACCAAGTAATGTTGGAGTGACTGTTGTTAGGAGACCGTAGTCTAATTACAAAGCCGTTATAGAGATCATAGTGAGTAGTGTTCACTGTTCATCTACAGTTTACCCTGTAACATGCCACGGTCCCCTAGAAACAGCCAAGTCGGAAGTTTTTTGAGCGTGTTAAGAGACCGTAGTCTAATTACAAAGCCGTTATAAAGATCATAGTGAGTAGTGTTCACTGCTCATCTACAGTTTACCCTGTAACATGCCACGGTCCCCTAAACAACAGCGAAGTTGGAAATTTGTGATGGACCCATATTTTCACTTCAAAGCCGTTTTTCTCAAAATCACCTTTGCCGACTTATGCTGGGTTTTCCCATGCACACTCACATATGAGCCTATGCAAAAATTTCAAACAAATTTACAAGACAGTTTCTGGGAAAAGTGATGCTGATTCTACTCTTGGTAAACAAGACAAACTATACTAATGTAACTATGACAACAAAAACTTAGTCCTGGCGTGCACTGGACAATTTTGATCAGCCAGTTAGCTGGATGCTGATGTCACCACTCTTGAGTTTCAATGAGATCCAAGTAATTGGCTTGTTTGCAAGATCTCATTGAAAACCAATGTCATGACATCCCCATCCAGCAGGTCAAAATCGGATGGTGTGCACCTAGGTTTAAGGGCATGTGCGGCCAAATAAACCACTTTCACTATTTCTTCATATATTACAATATTTACCGCATAGATCTGTCCATTGGGTTGCTAGGAAAGAGTTGTTTTTTTCCATTTATTATTTAACAATAGTGGTGGCCATCTTGGATTTTTATCATACATTTTTATTTTCCCTATAACTTCTACATTTTTTATCAATTGTTATGAAACTTGGCATGTGGTAACTTCGGATATATATAAATCTTTGTATAGATGGGTTTTGAAATCCATTTATTCTGTCTCTCTTAATTTACTTCTGATCCTTCAGGATTAATTTTTTTTATTAATTTTCCTTCATTCAAATAATAATAAAACAAAAATGGGAACAGATGTTGCAATTTTGCTCCATAGAAACGTGTGTTATACATTGACAAAACATCTCTGCAAATTTCAGCTTATTTGGGTGGACAAAAAGTTAAAGGGACTTTTCTGCTGAAAATATCGATTTTGAGAAAGCCGCTGAAGAGTACACAAAATTCCCATTACAACAGTGCAAAAAATGAAACCAATTTGAACCCTAAAAGCACAAAATTTGTGACTTTTGCACATTGTGCCAGGTACCAAAATGGATTAGGAGGCCAAAATTGCCGGGTTTCAAATTTTACCAAAAATTAAGAATTTTGATATTATTTAGCCGCACATGCCATTAAAGCTGTTACTGGTCTATTTTCTCTACATTGCAAACACACAGCTCACCTCTGCAACTGTGACAACAAAATCTGAGTATAGACTATGCAACAGATGGTTGGAGACCATCAAGTACACAAGTGACTCTGTGTCGGTGTTCAGCCCAAAGTACTCATCATAATGGCCACTGAATCCATGCCCTGGAAGAAAGTGACAGTGTATGATGACTTCTCTAGAATACCATAAACCTGCCACTTGGCTGGTCATTTTAAAAATATAACAAAGCTTTTCTGAATGAATAAAAACTGTGAGAGGGAGAAAGTGAAATGAGAATAAAACTGACAGCAAGTGAAGGAGAAAAAAAATGGATAATGACAAAAGATGAAAAATGGAAAATTGGTATCCTAAGGTGCATGAAGTAAGTTTGGTCCTTTTACACATTTTACTATTAGTACTACATTAGACAATGGTTAAACTGAAATGGGCGGGACCACGGCTTTATTTTCGGTTTTGCGATAGGAAGCTTGAAAAACGCTAGTTTCAAGATTCGCAGCCCAAAATCATTGTCATAGAGGACAAATAATGCAAGTGCACAGGCTAAACAGACTCAACACGTCCTCACTTGCTCTAGTGTTTTTTGGCTGAGAATGACAATGGGTGACTGCTCAGGCCTAGGCACACTCGAAGCATGGATATGCGGGAGAGGTGGACAATCTCTTAGAACAGGGAGGCATGCATATGGACAGACAGAACAGAACCGCCGTCCCTCTGATCTCGTTACTGTTACCATACACGATTCCATGAAATGCGCTGTCTGCAATAACTAGTGTGGTCTCTCTGATGTCATACATTTTACATGAAAGGTCACTGGTGATGTGCCAAACTTAACGTCTGCTGCCATCTGATTTCGGACCCGTGAGGTTATAGGCCTCCCTCCCTCTCCCACCACCGGTACTCCTGTAGTGCTGCCGCTCCCATGTAGACCTATACTATCGGACAGAACGAAGCATGCTCTGCTTTTGTTTGAGGGGGGAGGGGCTGTAGTGGGATGATACAGTGACTTGACTCGATCTATGGCAAATCACAGTGGACTGGCCACTGAATCCAGCAATCTTCTTTTCAGTTTAACCATAGGGTTATTTTGGTTTAGCTGTAGTCTGTTAACAAAGATAAGGAGGAAAAAATCGGGGATCCTCATTTTCCTTCAGTTTAGCGCTAGTTTCGGTTTAGTCATCTTCAGTTTAACCGCTCCCCACTGTATTATTCTACTACTATTGATACTGCTGGTAATAATTATCTGTTTAGAAAATACTGACTGCATTTAATATAAATATTAATAATGGGGCATATATTTTTTATTTGTGTGTGTGTGTGTGTTTGTTTTTTTGTTTTCTTTTGTTTATTTGTTTTGCTGTTGTTGTTTTTATCTTTTTCCCTCACGCAGTATCTATGACCATTGGGAAGACACATAACGTGTGAAATACAGAATGTACACCAGCTGATAAACTGAAATGTAAAGTCCTGTCAGCTGATGATAAAAAGACCAAAAGGGTTCGAGAACAGCCGACAAGGCAGAATTCAGTTGTTGACAATTCTGGGCTATTGAAAGACTTCAATTAGGTCCAATCCCCAGGATAGTTCTTACAGACAGCTACGCATTCATTTACTTGGTTATCTACATACTTTCACATGTTTCTATTTCTTTTCTACCTATTTACTTACTTTAACTCACTGAGCCCTGAGGCTTTTTCTCAGGCTATGCTCCTGAACCCAGGGTTTTGCAGGGTATTTTAAAAAATTCATAACTGTTTTACATTTATCAAAGATACCTCTCTGAAGTGTGCTGTATGTTTTTTTAATGAATACACATTTATAAACGTCACTTTACAGCAGTGTTTTTTGTTTATGTGCTTTCCTCTCGACTAGTTTAGGATGCTTTACACTTTCACAGATCCAGATTGACAAATTGGAATAGATGCAGAATGAGGCGATGCGAGCAGTCTTGGGGTGCATGAAGGACATGCCCATTGTATGTTTGCATTTTCTCCTGGACTTGCTAAGTGTCAGGGTGTGTCACAAACTCGCTCAGCTGAGGACGTACCTATGGATTAGTGGAAAGAAGGAGTACTCTCTGAATCATGCCCTGGGGGTGACTCTAAGGGGGCAAGAATGTGGGAAGTCTTGGATGCCAAGGAATCTCTCAGTCTGATGTACAATACTGAGGACATCAATAAGGGAGAAGAATGGGTTTGGCTTTGCCAAGACGACAGACGTCTTACCGGGGTGATAATCACTCTGGGACAAATACAGTCGACTCCACTTAAAATGAAGTCGCTTAAAATGATCCTTTTAGTATGATGTTTTTCTTTTATCCCTTCCCAAATGCCTCATATCCATGGGAAAAAAACGCATAGTATGACATCTTTCTATCCGTTTTTACTCTTTGTGTGATCTCATTTTGAAGTCCCAAAGAGGAAAAAAAATGCTTAGTATGATTTTCCTAAACCGTGTCATGGTCAAAATACACGCCGTCATCTTTCGTAATCGTCGTTTCGCTACGGCTCATACCTGCCATTGCTCTTTGTCTGCCTCGCCTTGTTTACACCTGTTATGTCACCTACCCAGCGTGCGCCCGAGGCACCATGCGTACGACTGGATGTGGTCGCTTTGTCCATGAGTGTAGGATTTTAATTTTATTCTGCTGGCATCACTGATCCCTCGCACTCATGCGAGCTCAAATATGTTGCCATGTATTATTCATCAGGTGGATCGATAATGCAGTATAATAGTAAACGGTGCATCTGATATCGCAAAATTCACAGGGCCACTGATTTTACTCAGGTCGGGCATTGAGAGCGGAGGTTACGATAGGGAGAAAAAGCAAAGGGTTACCCACGTGGATGTACTGTAATGGTTCGTTCTCACCAAACGGTCATGTGAACACGGCTGAGCGCCCGTTTTGAAATGACTAGACATGAATATTTACCCCCAAAAATTCTTTATAAAGCGATAAAATGCCAAGCCTTCCCGCCTATGCCTAACTTTGGGTCGCCGAATTCAAATTTGTGCTAAAAAAATAACATTTGATGAAAAAATTGTATTTTAAATTTTTCTTCAAGCATCCCGCCCGTGTTTTTTTTAGACGCCATGGGCCTAGCAGCTTGAGGTACGCGAAATAAAAGAAAAACAATCCCAAGGCTGAGTGTCGTTGAAATTTTACTGCAGCAGTAAAAGTGAAAAGTCGCACGGGCGAGAGAAAATGACTCGTCTGTTGTGAGTAGGTTGGCCTGAATCCGATAATAATATGATTTAGAGAAACTTTGTACCGTTGTCGCTCGGCCGTGATTGCATGTCCGTTGTCGCCAGTTTGGTGTGAACGTACCGCGACACGCGTGGCCACAATTGTTCAACTTTTTTTTTTTTTTTAACTACGCAGTAGAGATTCTATCGTTTTCATGGGACACGGAGCAAAGACAGTCGGCGCCAGCAAATCCACAAAGGTGTCAAATAGTGAAATACCTTGCTCACTCTGTCACCGCGGATGGGCGATGTTTATGTGTTAGTTTAGTTAGGCTCAGTGCTACATGATGCGAGTGTGACCAGCGGGAGGGTCTTGTATGATATTCACATTTAAATAAATTTAATAATACAGGAAAATGCAAGCTATGTTTGTTTGGTTGGCGTATCTTGCATGCTGACAGTCATATAACAACATAATGTTAAGTTGACTGACAGGTAATATTGTGTGCTAATTTTTGCCCTTTGGTTATAATGGAAACAGAACATTTTGCTTAGAAATGTTCAGACACCATCGCTTTGGGTGAATATTTTTTTCTTTCTAAACAATATCCCCTCACACACCCTAATACACGTTGGCCTACACACAAAAAATACCCCCTCCTTAGAAAAAAACAACCAAAGGACCATCATTTATCAACATAGTTTATATAAGGTATGCTTAAGATGATTCAACGGATAGTAAGATGTTAAATTTTATGTCCCCTGGACATCATCTTAAGCAATGTCCACTGTATGCTGGAAATGGAATTCTGGTGCCACTGAGTTTGAGGTCAAAAAGTTGATACATGACAATTCGTCATCAAGTGATTTTGTCCTGTTCACAGGTGGATCTGTCAATCACAACAAGAGTGGATGGAGCTTTGTGGCATACAGGAGAGGTCAACCCGTGGGTGAGTGGTCTGGCGTGTACAAAGTCACCGAGTCTAGCATGCGGATGGAGGCAGAGGCTGTTACTAAGGTGCTTCCTTAGCTTGTGGTGCAGCAGCTTAGCACAGGCCTTACTGTCTCCGACTTGCAAAGCATGCTGCGAAAAGTAGACAGCAACACGCTTTGGCAAGAATGCCTTGATATCCTACAAAGCCTCACCCTGCCCCTCACATGGACATACTGCCTGGGTTATGCTGGTGTTAGAGGCAATGAGACAGCTGATGTACTTGCCAGCCACGCTGCTGTCCAGGGAGACCTGCAGCACGACAGGAAAGAGCTCCTGCAGATGCTCACCCTCCAATAGAGAGCGGAAGAAGACACTGAGGTGCCCCCCATTACTAGAATGATTGAGGTGGGGCACAGATGGGGTGAGGGAAGGATATTTAACAAGGCTGGACGAACCCGACAAATATGGAACCAGCTGGCCACTTAAAGTGGATTTTTGAGCGAGGAAAGGAGCACTTATGGGGATGACCGGTGAGCTAGAATTCTGGTTCCTGTTAGCAAACCAAACCAAATATTTACAAAATAAAAAGAATTTTTTTAAGAATACGAAAAAGTAGTTTTTGGCCAATTTCTTGATTTAAGCCAATTTTTGGCATAAAACTGAACTTTTCCCTGGCCCAAAAGAAGAGAGAAAGCTTACCTAAAACATAATAATAACAAAGCTTGAAATAAGCAAATCAATCAATCAATTTATATAGAATACAGTTATTTAGTATAAAAGTGTTCGTACTCTCTTCTGTCTAGGTCAAATTTCATTCTCTTCATCCATTCTTAGCAAAACAGGCAGTGGGCTCATATAATTACCCACCATATGTGTGTGTGCCTGAGAAAACCAACAGAACGTTGGCAACATGACATTTTGAGTTCTGTACATATAATAAAAGACAAGTCATTTCTCATAAATTGAAGTCAGTGACCCCCCAAAACAAGATTTTGAAAAAACGGCATTTAATCCTATAAGTGGCAATAGCTAATAGACCAAGTAATATTGGAGTGATTGCTGTTAGGAGACCGTAGTCTAATAACTAAGCCGTTATAGAGATCATAGTGAGTAGCGTTCACTGCTTGTCTACAGTATACCCTGTAACATGCCACGGTCACCTAAACAACAGCCAAGTTGAAAGTTTGTGTCGGACCCACATTTTCACTTCAAAGCCGTTTTTCTCTAAATCAGTTTTGCCGACTTTATGTGGGTTTTCTCAAGCACACTCACATATTCTTCATCCTATTTATCCCATTCTGTCAGTATGTAATGGAAATCAACATGAACACAAGTGAACAGAGAATCACACAGAGCCCAAGGCCCATGCATTCTGTTTTATAATGGACTAGAAAAAATCTGAAGTTAGAAACCGACAGGGTTGCGGTCGTGGGGTTCAGTGTATGTTAAGGACAAACTGCATCTGTATTGGTAGCGGCGCTAAGTGTGCTAAATCTCTTTCCTTATTTACGAAAGAACATCTATCTACTACTTTTCATTCTGTTCTTTGAATTATGTACTTATTTATCTATCCAGTTGACTGTAATCACTGGGTCATGCAGAGAATGAATACATTCTAAATCACATATCAATCCGACAGCCCCAGAAAAAAAACCAAAAAAAAAAACCAAGCAATTCTGGAAAGAAAAAAATATGCCCATGCAGATCTTTCAGGAACTCACTTTGTGATCTCAAGACTGAAAATGCAACAAATATGAATAGTAGACTACAAATATGACCGCACAGAAACATCAAAATTAAAAGAGTTCTGGGTACCATGAGAGTCCGTTACACTTCACATTCATCAGACATTTGAACAGTAATGTCTCTGACTCAGTTTCAGTTACTTCAAACAAACAAACAAACAACTACAAGAAAAGCTGTACTGCTCCTGAAATTATGATAAGCCACACCATTTATTTTAGTTGAGTCTATGAAAGAAATAAGAAAACGCTTCTTTTCTTTTTCTATCCTCTTGTGCTGTTGAGTGTCGAGTGGAGATGCAGCTTTCAAACGTGGGCCTGATGGGTAGTGTCTGCCATGGTTAGGTGGATTCTTTCAGTTGTTTCTCTCACACCTTCTATCCCATCTTTACCTAGGATGCTCCCTTCCTCTGGCTCCATGCCTTTTCATGTTATAAGCTCTGTATGCTGAAAACACAACCTGTCATACATGTCCTAGATTTACATGCACTAATGTCACACTAATGTCATTTTGATCCGCCAGTTAGCTGGAAGCTGATGTCACTAGACTGAGTATCAAGGAGATCCAACTGACTGGCTGATTTGCCGGAAGTCTCATTAAAAAACCAATGTCACGACGTCCCCATCCAACTAGCCAGCACGTCAAAATCGGCTTATTTGATCAGGGAAAATACCCTGTGATGACTTACCCATTCCATGGGTGTGATAGAGCATGGATGTTACTCCATCAAATCGGAAGCCATCAAACTTATACTCCTCGATCCACCATCTCAGGTTTGACAGCAAGAACCGCAAAACTTCCCACCTGTAGTGAAATTGGAATTGGTATTGATGTTACATAATAGTCCACAAAAACAAAGCCAACTATACTGCAGGGCTCAGAATATTTCTAGAAGATTTTTACAAACAAAATTTGGGAGAATTGGAAAAATGTTTTCATTGCACTTCATACATTTCAAACACATTACCCACTACCGTACTGCCAAGTATTTGCATTTTCAATCTGTTCCATTGATACACTGTGCAGGAGTAAAATGATTGACCCAGCAATGAAAAAAAAAAGTTCCTAGAGAAAGAGAAAAAGTAGATTACAGGAGAGAACTCATTACAAGGAGATTCTGTAAGTTTCTAAAGTACTGCAAGCCATATGCTGCATAGGTTGGAGCTGCGAGTTTGGAGAAAGCACATCACCACAACAACGGTACTTTTCCTCACAGTACACAAATGCCGAACTAGTGAATTGGAAATAAAGATACAAGTTTCTTATATACATTATCTAAAAACAAATAAACCTGATGATAACCAGTGTGTGCTCTCCAGGAGAACTTTCTTTCACAACTGATGGATGGTGACCTTTTTGTCTGTTCATATCTACTAGTTACTTTGGCCTAAAGCCATGAAAACTGATGAACATTTCACATACAATGACAATGTTTTCAGATCTTCAGGACATGAACATACTGAACAATCGTATTTATCAGATGGGCTAGCATGAAATTCTGATCCTGGCAGATGATTCTTGCCAAACTGGACAAAAATATGAGGCGACAGCACAACATCAGAAAGATGTCACAGCCGCCCAAAATGAGAAAATCGAGCAAAATAGTTGTTGAGGATCAAAATGTTGAAATTAATTACTTTTGCCAACCTAGTTTACTGCATTTGCTGATGTTTCCCACTGAAGAAATGGCAAATTTTCTGTCATGACCGTCATTTTGCTTGATTTTCTCAACTTGGGCGACTGTGACATAATACAGTAGTCTCCGTCTAAGAACTCGCCACCTAAGAACCCGATCCACCTAAGAACCCGATCCGCCTTAGAACCCGCTGTTGCCGCGAAACCGAATTTTTTCACCGTAATTTACATGCATAAGAACCCGCACTGAAGCAAAAAATCCGCCTAAGAACCCAGCATTTGACCGAGAGACGAGCACACTTTTAACGTAAAATGTCCATAAGTAGACGGGATAGAACAAAGCCACACAGTACAGTGAAAGAGAACGGGTGGAGGGAAGGTGGGGGAGGCGAACCGTACAAAGGATGGAGCCCAGTTACGTCTTTCGTGTGCAAGCAGACCACTCCTAGACTAAATTAGCATAGACATCACCTCTAACATCTATTGTTGTCTGACTCGAGGGGCAGAATTTTATACGTAATTGACCACGTGCTTGGTTTGCAAGGCACATGTACTTAGGGCTGATTGTGGTTATTACACAGGGTATCACTGGGCCTCTTGTTGTCTAAAATCGGCATGTGATTCACAACTTGATTGTTCAGTCTGAATCATTCCATTTGTTACACATCACTGTAAGAAAGAGCAATCTGCTAGCCATAAGTCGTAACTTTGACCATTCGCAAAAAAAAAAAAAAAATTAAAGAAAAAAATGTCCAACGCATAATTTTTATTATGAGGTCACGACCCAGGTCCGAACAATCAAGGGCGATAAGCCATGGACACGGGTGGTTATGGGTGGCATCCTTTGGCATCCGCGTAAGTGCCCGGTCCGCCTAAGAACCCGCTTTTTCTGTCTCCCGTTGACCGGGTTCTTAGACGGAGACTACTGTACCAGTACTATGCCACCACCTGACAAGAATACTTTCCCTTATTTCATCAGCTTTGCAAAAAATTTAGTTTTCTTATCATCGGGTTTTTTCCATATTGTTGTATGTGCATTTTTGTCTTCTCAAGAAAATGAGGATCATCATTTTGAAGAGTTGTGCAAAATCAGACGAAAACATTACGTCACAAACACATACCTCGGAAAGCTTTTATATGATCGGAATGACACTAATACATAACGAGAACCATTTTCATGACAAAACCTCAAATAAGCAAAATGTTGCATACAACAATATGACAAATACCCCATGAGATAATGTCTAACTTACTCTGTGTAGTTGAACAGTCTGGAATCCCACAAGTCATGAGTGCCTCGCCCACCATCATGGAAAAAGCAGGAGTTTGTTCCATCAAACTGATTGAGACCATCCACAGTATTTTTGGATGCGTGACTGTGTACAACATCTAACAACACTGTTATGCCCCGAGCATGAGCAGCATCGATAAGCTCTTTCAATTCCTCTGGGTTGCCATAGCGACTTGATGCAGCAAAGAAACTGGTAATCTGATAGCCAAAACTGGCATAGTATGCATGCTCCATAATGGCCATCAATTGGATGGCATTGTAACCTGAGGAAAATGGATAACAAAAGGATTAATCACAGAAATTAGATATAATCTTCATACTGAGTCTGCCCTTAAAAAGAATCCTCTACACTGTAGGCCATATTTGCAGACATAGACTAAACCCTTTTTTCCAAACTTGAAATAATATCTGCACCTGCACGCATGTTCTTCTTACATTTGGTCTGCATTGTGGACACAGACTGATCCCTCTTTTCCAAAAGTAAAGTAACATCCTGCATGTATGTTCTTCTTGCATTTGGTCTGCATTGTGGACACAGACTGATCCCTCTTTTCCAAAAGTAACATCCTGCACGTATACTCTTCTTACATTAAAATTTGGTCTTCATTGTGGACATACACTGACCCTCTTTTCCAAAAAGTAAAGTAACATCCTGCAAGTATGCCCCCTTCTTACATTTGGTCTACATTGTGGACACAGACTGATCCCTCCATTTTTTCAGAAGACAGAGACCATTTCTTAATTCTAGTAAGATATATTGTAGGAATAAAGAATAGCTTCAAGCACAAAAACTGGATTAAGACTAATGAAAGCAAAATTTAAAAGATCCCAGTTAGCTGCCAGCTTCATAACCCTTACCCTGCGAGGGGCGGCAATTGTCCGTATTGACTCGCAAGCGCTCACGCCGCACAGGCGGCAAAAGTCGGGACGGTCAAGCTGACTGCGCCAGCCGTATTTTCACGCATCAGGTCGCTGACCTTTTTGAGATGTAACCACCGTGTTATTGTTCATTGTATCTCTTCTAAATCAAACGCATTGTGACATGGACATGTTAACCAGTGAACCACTGGTCGGAATCACAAAGACTAAGCTTTCAAAGGCTCTCCCCACACTTTCAAAAGATGTAACATCGACATGTAAATGACTACTGAGTCTTTGCTCTTTAAATTGAAATGATTCGTTTATTAACAGCAATGAAATAAACAGTCTTCAAAGGATTATGAACTTGCAGTCTGTAACTGCCATTATTTTGTGTACTACATCACCGATCAAGGAATCCTTGAATGGTGCGTTACGGTGCAAAGCTGAAATAATAGATACAAGACCATACATAATAAATGGTAATCCTCTATGCCCCCCCAAGTCTTTGAGAGGTATAAATACAAAGACTGAAAATGAACGATCACACATAATCACATTTATATAACTTATTTTAGGTATCAGAAACATTTTGATTATGTCAACATAGAACTAGAGCCATGGAACCATAACAACTTGTAGACATCCATAAGAAAGCAATGCTCCCTGCATTAATGAACGTAAAAGTATATATAATAGCGACAACATGAAACTGCTTGTTTGAATGGTAATTGTCCATAAATAGCTCATGATGATCTATTAATAATTGGATGAATGGCCATTGGCTTTGCAAAGCTATAGTTGTCTGTGCTAATGAAGGAACAAAATGTATCTCAAGTGTGACCTGAAAGTGATGTACATGTATTATTGTATTATACAGGTTATTGGGGATAATAATGTACTCTATGAGTCCATAGCTTTGACATGTTAAAGTCAGAGGGAGGGAGAGGTTGTGATGGTTGTTATTATTTGCGCCTTAAGCGAGTTGAAGGTAATGTTTCTTCTTTGAGGCCAGCTTTATTGAAAGTTTTCAGTGCTCGCAAAGCTCTGGGCGTGCGGTTGGGTGTGAACTGGCACCCAACATCTTGTCTTCACTTGAGCTAATAGTTGTGGTGTCCGATTTAGCTCTTATTGCCATGAGGAAATCATGATGTCCCGTCAGGATATTGTGATCCACCTCCATCACAGTAGTAATGTCGTCGGGCAGGAATATTTGGGTGGGTGGCCCGACTGGGTGACGTGACATAGCATCAGCAGCAGCATGGCGAATCCCTGGGATGTGAACGATTTGGAACCTGAATCTGAGGGTCTTTTCTTTCAAGTTCCTTAGGCGTGGGTTAGGAATGGCATCTAGGCTCCTGTCACCAAACACTTTGAGGAGTGGCTTGTGATCAACAACTATTGTCAAGTTGGGGCATCCAAGTACAAAATGGCGTGTCTTCTCGAGGGCGTCTACCACTGCCAGTGCCTCTCCTTCTATAGGCGCATATCTGGACTCAGCAGATGAGGTAAAGCGACTGCCAACCAATGTCATCTTCCATCCTGTACGACAGCAGAATGGTTTTGTAGATATGCACGCACAATGTTTCTGGAAAAGCCAGAAGCCAATACCTTCTTTGCTGTAATCTGTTGCAAGGCATGTTGGTTTGGCTTTGCTGAATATCTCCACACCATGTTTGATTTCCTCGATAATGATGTGCTTTGTCTCTTCAAATAGATCATCCATAGTGTTTGTCCAAGTGAATGGCGTATTTGGCTTTAGGAAGGAGCGGAATGGTTGCATTCTCTCAGCAGAGGCAAATGTGTATGCTACTTGGTTCACTAACCCAAACCAGCTCCTGATGTCTGTCACGTTTCGAGGTTTGGGGAAATTCTTAATTGCCTCAAGTACTTGTGGGCATGGTCGAACGGAGGTGGGGGTGATATCAAACCCTGCAAATGTAACAGTGTTCTTAGCGAATGTGAATTTGCTTGGGTTAAGGGTGATACCGTTTCGGCCACAGATGTCCAACCATTCAGCAGCCTGAAAGAAGCTATCCTCTATGGTGGAGGACCACATTATGGTGTCTTCAACAAATTTTGAACGTCACTAACAAGTTCATCAAATCTTCTCGTGTAAGCGTCTCCTGAGGCTATAGCCTATATCCTTGAGGGCAGACACAATACCTGTACCGACCCCATGGTGTGATAAAAGTGGTTAAGTGTCTGTCCTTCTGGTCAAGGAGAATGCTGTGGTAGCCATTCCAAGCGTCGAATGTTGTTTTCCGGGTGTTAGGTGGAACTATGCGAGCCTGGTGGAATGGTGATTGGGTATGGTGCGTCTCTCTGGTGGCGTGGCGGTTCAGAGCCTGAAAGTCAACCGTGCGCCGTGGCTTGCCAGACTTCTTAGCGCATATGACCATGCGATGACACCATGTTACCGGTGTGCCCACAGGGACAGGTTCGATTACCCCGAGTTGTACGTCTTGATCCAAACCAGCTTTTACTTCATCTTGCCAGTGAACTGGTACTGGGATGGGACTATGGTATGCCACAGGCTTGGCATCTGGGTCAATCATGATTTTCATTTGAGGGCCTGACATCATGGGTAGGAGCTGATGTTCACACACATTAAATGTGCTGCTTTTGTAATGTTTCAACAGCCACTGTTCTAGTTTTTCCCTGTTTTCCTCTGTGGCGGGGAAGGGAAGGGATTTCGGAACAGCTGGAGGAGCTTGTCGTAGAGGGCATCTGCATTGATCAGTGGTGCCAGGGTTGTCTTGATTTTCATTCTCCAAACTGGAGGTTGAGCCAATTGTAGGGAAGTTGGTAGACAGTAGACCTAGGGCAATGCACGCTTCCATGGATAAAAATATTTTTTCTGTTGTCTCTGTAATGTACACTATTTGGCGGGTTGTGCATGGTTCTTTCCCTCTTTTGTAGCCGGTTATGCGGAGGACAAGCGCGCCTATGATGTCGATGGGCTCTGTATTTGGTGCCTTCATCCTCATAGTAGTGGGAAGTAGATGGCTCTTGGTCAGACCAAGTTGGTGAAGCAACGTGGTCCCGGCGAGGCAGGATTGGCATCCTGTGTCTGCCACAGCAGGTGACCTGGCTGTTTTTGATGCAAGCTCAAAGGTGGGTTTGATTCCCAAATCCACTGCATCTTCTGGGAGCGCCTGAACGTTGATCATGATGGTGGGTTGGGGGTCAGAGGGCCGTCTTTTCCACAAGTCTTGTATAGAGTCATAGATATGATGATCAAGGGAGGTGGAGTCAGCCATGTGCTCTGAGGGCGTCTCGTCGTAGATTGTGCAAAGGGACTCGAATACCGCAGTCGCTGAATCGTTTTATGGTTTCTTGGATTTCCTGCATACACTTTCAAAGTGGTGGAGTAAACCACATTTGGTACATGTGTGGTTGTAGGCCGGGCAGTGAGCCATTCGTTCTTGTTGTCTTCGGCCATGGCCAGTTTTGCCGCAATGGCCACATGGAAGAGTGTTAGGTTTCTTATCCGGTTTGAAACTTTCTCTAACATGCGAACTGTTGAACAACAAATTTGCAATATTATCTCATTTTCTCACAAGCTGACCACCATCTGGAGTTGTCTGTATCTAAGAACCAATCAGAAATAAGCTCTGAAATAATCATTGCCCCAAATGCCCACATTGGTTTATTAGTATGTGTCAATCAGGATGAAACCATTTGTGTAGGGCTTGGGAGGGCGTGGCTAGTTATCATGCTTCGTTCTAACGAAAACTACAGCTGTCAAGTTTGGAATCAATAGTCAGACCATTGGTTAGAGACTGACAGACTAAGGTTTTGCTGGTTAATTCATTATCAAGCATGATAAGGCATAACAGCGAATGTTTTCATACCGATGAATAAAAACCGAACCACGTGGACAGCGTTTGTGGTCATCGCATAGCGGCACGGGTCAGTGACCCCAGATAAGATTCTCCGTGAGTAAGGTCACTGACCGTGCAGCGGGCCTTACGGGTAGCGCACGGGTTATGGGATAATAAATACAACATTACTGCAAAAGCAGTCAAAGATAAAGAGCTGACCTACCCAGATCTGCTATCCTTGGGATGACATTTTGTGCGAATTCTTTGTACGTAGCAACTTTGCCTTCCCAAGATGCAATACCAACGTGGCTTTCATAAATCTTCAGTCCACTGGTTTGGCGTGGATGGGCATTTCTAAACTGATATCTCTGAGGAGAAAAAAGAATAGAGAGAATGATAAGATGCAAAATACTATTTGGTAGGTTATGGTATTCAGCACAAACCACTTGACATTCCATTTTTCCTGGCAGAAGGACTAGTAGCAAGTGGCTGTTGTTGTTTTTTTGAAGAATTTTTAAATTACCATTGTAAATAATTTATGCAGATGCTGATATAGCAGAAAAACAACAACAACAAATAATAAATAAATAACTAAACTGTACAATGAACACCAGAAGTCATGCACATAAAAATGGCATAGTGTACAACTAAAAGGATATTCAGAAAAACCAGTGGAGGTAAAAATTCACAATCATTGAATAAACATTTAAAAAAAATATATGATGGACTGTTAAAAAGGAAGAAAACTGGTACATCTCTAAAAATGGTATTTTTAAATCGATTTTTTAAATTCTGTTTAATTGTAAGGGGGGGGGGGGGGGCACAAAAATGGTCCTTGAGAACCAAAACCTTGAGTTGTTGTGTTTCGTTTTCATTTCTGATTCAATGTAGTGTTTCTTTATCGTTTCTTAGGCGGAGTTTTGTAATACAGAACTTCACCCTCATATTCTGACTTTGCTCCAAGCCCTGCTCTAGCCACACAGATTTTCTGTGTTTTTTAAAAATATTTTGCAAGTTTTCAAAGTCTGCATGAGTCAACTTTCCAGGAAGAAGAAAAAAAAAGATTAAATGGAGAGTAAACAGAAGTCACAATGACAATGTTGGGTCATTGGTTTTTTGTTGTATTTCTATCATTTTCCTATAGCAAGATAATTTTACACATGGTATAGTATAAGATCCATTCTGTTTCCATTGAAAACACCAAATTACAAAATTTTGGAGTTAGGTGGCCAAACACGGAAATGCAGATAAATGATTAAAAATACCCATATTTTCTTTAAAATACGCAGTATTTACTGTACAACTACCATTCTGTTTCATCATTATGCACAATTTCTAGCCTTCGACAAATCACCATTTATTCCTAAATTTCTGTTGATTTTGTCCTGAAAAAGAATCATCCAAAATATTTGGCTTTTCTTCGTGGCATTTCATTACACCCTGTTGTAGTTTTATGTTTGATTGTGCTTTTGTAATCTGTCTAGAAACTTAACTACATGTAGCTGAGATGGGTACCCAGGGCTATCCGGGATAAATCTGGTTCCCCCCGTCTAACTCTCCTTCTTTCTTTCCCTATCCCGCCTTGTCTTAAGCTCTCTCCCTCTCTCTCTCAGAAAGAGTCTACAAAGCCAAATCTGCCCAAATTTTCCTTACGCTTAGGCTTTCCTTTCTTGCAGAGAAATTGTACCAGACTGGACATGTGTCAAACACAATCTCCCACTCATGCACATTAGAGCCTTTTTTTTTTTTTTTTTTAAATACTAGCTGGGGTATCCGGCATTGCCCAAGCTAAATCTGTTTACTAGTTTCAGTTCTGGATAATTAGAATGGATCTGCATCACCTTGCCCATTCTGTTAGCTTATTTTGTTTGTTTGTTCACTTAGATAATTCTTACTGCACCCCTTTTTGCGCATTAATGCCTTAGTATGCCATCAGCATTTGAGGCGAAGACAATCATGAAACAATGAGCAGTGTGTTTAATGGTGAACACATGGCAGCAAGTGACACATCATGTATTGTGAAAATGAAGCAGCATAGGTAGTCAATTAGAGACAAAGGAAACTCAAAAAAATACTTCCCCATCGTTTCTAGTATCCAATTCTAAAATAAAACATTCTACAGGTCAAAAGGAAACCATCTGTAAAACTTCACACAAGTCTGAGTTGTATGAGCAGCAGTAAGGCATGTGAAAACTTAGGCGAGTTTTTCTGTTACATGAGATAATTTTGATAAAACATGGACCGCTGGAAAACAAAACTATGGTAAAGGCTGTTTTTGTAAAAATTCATGGGAAACATGGCGCTGCCAAATAATCATCAGTCTGAAAGTAAACTGTTGAAAAATTCAAGTAAATTGGTGGAGAACTGAGACCTCCATGAGTGCCACCAGCCTGGAATTGTCTTTACAATATGCTAGATTTATCATTAGTGGGCATGTCCTTACCTCTTGTGGGATTGTTGTCAATGACACAAATAAACAGAAAGGGCAAAAAGACAAAGTTTACGTCAAAAAAGAGCAAAACATCATGATCTTTTACTTCAATACCAGTTGGCCCATTGTCTTGCATACAAGATGTGATATCCAAAGTAGATTTTTGACCACCGAGATGAAGAACAATGTTTCCAATCATCCTTTTCAATGCCACTTGACAAAACTGCATCCCTGCCCTTTTTTCTCCCCATCTCAAAAACAATAACAATTCAAATATAAATATTAAAGACTGAATTCTGTCCAGAGTGGATGTGTCCATGTCAGTGATTGTCAAAACTTGACGCTTTGCACAAAGTTTCATAATTTTTGGTTGTGTGGACACGAAGTTTCAGGTGTTAACATATTCACCCTCTAGCTCCATTAGAGCAGAATTCAAGATTGAAAGCTTAACTATTCAAGAGCTTGATGATTACCTGCTTTGCTGGTGGATCCCAGTAAATTTGCTCAAAAATTGGGACGTTTTTGGGTCGTCCAACCATCTTTGCCCAAGGACAAATGCGGTCCACAACTTCTCCGCTGTGCAACTTTATGCCAAGCTTAGGAGAAGAAAAGCAAAACAATGCAGTGAATTAAAAAAGCATGCAAACTGTTTGCATGACAAAAATGGCACCAATAATTTACCCTCTGTCAGTTTGTATTGAAGAAGATTAGATGTGTGCATGACTGACCTGATGAAAGCCACTGATACAAATGGTGTTTTCTTCTCTACAGCAAATGAAACACAAATATGATTTATTCTTAAGTACAAAGATGCTGTCTCTCTGCAGTCTTACTTTCGATACGATTGAGCTCAACGTGAGTATCTAGAATCCAGTCAAAATCTAATTGCAGATGTTCTGAATGATAAAACTTAAAAGCCAACTTCAAACAAAAATTCCAATCAACATCACATGCCCAGTAGGGCAATGGGAGGTACCCCTTGATATAAATCATTTCTCAACATCCAGTTTTACAGTTCAGTGAATGGGGGAAAAAAAATAAAGAAGTTACCTGAATTACTATAAAATTTAATAAAACAGTGTGTTTCACATGCAAATGATTTGAAAATTTATGGGAACCTTCAGTTTGCTCTGATGTTTGATAGGACAAGACCCATCTGGGTTGGCTGGTATTCTCAAGTGCCAACGGCTAAAGTCTCCTTTTTTAAATGCATATTTTTCTTCAATTTGCCAGTCGTCTGCAAAATACAAACGGTGAATGTCAGCCGCAAAATATAAGCAGAGCCAGTATCGAGTGTTTAAAAATAATCTTTACAATTTTACACAAATTTACATCGGTTGAATTTAACAATTTTTTGTAAAAAAATGTTTCATAAACAAAGAGAAATGCCAAAATTCAATAAGGTAACAAGATGCAGTCACAATTCTCCTCTCACGAATGTATTTGTTCTTGTGAAGAATACACAATAATAAATCATTTAGACTGCTGTAGTCCAATGTTAGATTCTTTAATCTGTAACCAATGTTCCCTTTATTGATAATTACAAAACTTACAATGTATTAGTAATGGCATAGCAGGAAGCACCCACACCAGAATGCCTTCTTAATCAGTGTGTTAGATCCACAGTCATCTCTCATTCATGGCAATTACAACTCTTAAAATATATCTATTATAAAATGACAATCTTGCATCCATGCAAAAATGTTGCCTCTCCAAGTCCAGCATTGACCTACTTTTCTGACCTGAGCTGCAAATACTTGTTTAAACATGCATGCTTCCTTACAAAGGAATCCCAAACAATTCGTGCTACACCAAATCAGTGGCAAAAAGTGTTGACAAAAACTTACTGAAATCTCCACGCAAATATATCCCTGCAGCTCCTGGGGCCCATTCAGTGGCGCTGATGGAATTGTCTTCTTGCCGATGTATGCCGAACACCTCGTACCCCCTGGAAAATTTCTCAAGGCTGCCCTCATTTTGTTCTATTCTTGATACCAGTTCATGGAAGCATTTGTACCTGAACAAATTAAATAGAAATAATCTACACCTGAAAATTTTTTCTATGACGTTAGGGGCGCATTGTGTCATGATTCAGATGTTGTTAAAACTCACGCAGAGAGTGAGTTGTTGTTGTTTTACCAGGGCCATGAGAAATTGGCTGGTGGCCTTGAACGGCCCTCGCGAATTATAGTTGGTGAGTAAATAAATGTAAAGTTAAACTGTTAGATGCACGCTTGTCGGTTTTAATGTTCGTGATTAATAAGCAATGGAGTAGGGGTGAAACAAGGTGGGGATAGTTGACATTGTTAAGTATGTCTAGACAAGTTTTTGCACGTTAACTGGCTGGTAGAATAGTGCAGACGTATTACTACAATTAAAATGGTGGGAGGTTTCGACCTATGAGATAGCTGAACTAATTGGGCCAGCGGACTAGCACGCTGGGTAGTTAGATAGTATAAGACATCGTGTAACGTTCAGATTTATTGAATACAGACGAGCAGAAGCATCGTGTCGTGAAGTATCTCCGGTTGACCAGTACCTGAACTGTGTGCTTTGAAGACAAGAAGTCCTTGCTAACGGACTGACTGAGCTCTAGAAAGAAAGGTCTGAGTGGGCTGACCTTTGAAAGCCCACGCTGCGCTATATTGATGTTCGCGCCTACCAGTAGGCGTGACCAATGGTAATATATCTTATTTGTTCAAGCATAATAGAAGATCAGAGATAGAGAGAGAACTACAGCCTCATAGGAAGACTAAGGAAACCCCAGCTGGCACTCGACCACGAGTGTCCTGTATCATAGATCTATTGCCATAGTATAATTGGAATAATATAGCACATTGTTGATGAATTGAATAGTGATTGTGCATAAAATAGTCTTTTGGCAACTGCTTAAATTACCTACAAGCCGAAGAGTGCTTCTGTAGGCTTTGAACGTACTGGGCTCTCCTAACATTCAAGCCCATATGATTAATGGAGAGTTTGCCTGGCGACTGGCCAGTGGCGACTCAACTGTCACTTTAAATTGATATCTAGTTTCGTATAATATACCTATTTACTATTGATTGCAGTACCTCCATAGTTACATGAATATCATTGGTTAAGTTATTAATTAGAGTTTTTTTGGTTTGAATATATACCCCTATTGTCTTTTGTTTTGTTATTAATATTTATGTAAACTATGGCCTGACCGGCCTGACATATATACGCTCTAGTTATTTAATACTTTTCTTGTGTGGTTGTGTCCGAGTGTGAGTTAGCTGCCTCTCGTGCAGTCGTAACATCCCCAAGACCCTAACTCTGCCCGTGACACATAGTCTAACTACATAGCCAAATAAATAATACTGAAAATATTGAGTTATGTTCATTGTAAGGCAATGGCTTATAACGTAGAATACCAATTGCCCCAAACAACAGCCTTCTCTCAAAGACAGTTGGCAACTGTGGGTTTTCTGCACAAAAATATAAAATTAGACCTATACATCATATTTCATGTCTTCAATCACAAAAAGAAATATAATTTACAATTCTGAATCGTGATTTGCAGACTTACTTAATACTTGTGCAATGAAATGAAATGCAGCTAGAAAGAAAGGATTGACAGAGTAAAGAAATGAAGAATGGTCTGTTTTGGGTAGTTATACGCTGCATCACAAAGTATGCCATGATAATCCTCTGTAACTATGAAGTAAACAAAACAGAACAAATGATAATTTTGGTATGGATGATAATTGGATCTTACGGATTTAACTCACACCCTGTGTGTGACGGCTTGAAGCCCACTGTCCAGTCAGTGACTTTACCCCCGGAGAATCTTATCTGGGGCCACTGACCCTTGCCGCTGACCACACACGCTGTCCACGTGGTTCGGTTTTTATTCATCGGTATGAAAACATTCGCTGTTATGCCTTATCATGCTTGATAATGAATTAACCAGCAAAACCTTAGTCTGTCAGTCTCTAACCAATGATCTGATTTATGATACCAAACTGACAGTTGTAGTTTTCGTGACAACGAAGCATGATAACTAGCCACGCCCTCCCAAGCCCTACAAAAATGGTTTCATCCTGATTGACACATACTAATAAACCAATGTGAGCATTTGGTGCAAAGATTATTTCAGAGCTTGTTTCTGATTGGTTCTTAGATACAGACAACTACAGATGGTGGTCAGCCTGTGAGAAAATGAGATAATATTGCAAATTTGTTGAGCAACAGTTCGCATGTCGATGTTACATCTTTTGAAAGTGTGGGAAGAGCCTTTGAAAGCTTCTTTGTGATTCTGACCAGTGGTTCACTGGTTAACATGTCCTTGTCACAATGCTTTTGATTTAGAAGAGATACAGTGAACAATAAGACAGTGGTTACATCTTAAAAAGGTCAGTGACCTGATGCGTGAAAATACAGCTTGCGCGTGGCGTGGTCAGCTTGACCTTGCCGACTAAAGCCACCCGTGCAGAGTGAGCGCTTGTGAGTCGATACCGACAATTGCCGCCCCGCGCAGGGTGAGGGTTAACTAACAAGCACAAAAAGAAGAATACAAGGGATTTTTAGCATAATGCACCAACCCTTCACCTATGAGACCTTACAACTGGTAAGGCTCTCTTTCCATTCCTCTTTTATTTCCTTCCTCTTGCTGCTTCCCTCTGTCCAGAAAGAGTTGCACATGCCCCTACCACCCAGCCAACATTCCCTAAACCTGTTCAAAACTCTTTTCTTATTCCATCCTTTCCATCATATTGCTCACCCTATCCATTACTGTTTCCATCAGAAAACAAAGGCTTCGGACTGGGGATCAGGGCATGGTTAGGGACAGTTTAGAATATCTTGACTGGGTGGTCAGGACATATGGAAGCCTTTCCCTTTAGCCAAACTAGTGTTGTCAGGGGCTCTTTTCTACAACAATAAATGTTTCCTTCTTCAAAAACCTTTAGTTTTACAAATAAAAAGCCAACAAAAGTCACTGGAAAACTGTTGGAAAGCACCCCGACAGTGACAGTGAGGAATGAACATAGACAACAGAAACAGAATACAAAATAGAATGAAAGTTACGCATTGCTAATAATTCACAACTGACGCAATAGAGAGGGTGGCAGCTACTACTGAGGCTAGCATCTATAGGTCAAAATGACTGATTTATCACACCTTCTCCCCTCTGCACACACATAATTACATGTAGTACCCAGTATGTTGCAAATCTCTTCAGAAATAACATTTTGTTCATGATGTTCTTCCAGTCAAGTGACATGGGACCTAGGTCTAGATCTAGATTGATTTTCCTACACCTCATAGTGCTGACAGACAGATGGAGTCAATAAAAATTATAAAATAAAAATCAAAACTATTGGGCCTGATTGCAGATTGGGACATTTAAAATCATTATGATGGGGTTGCAATCAATAGACCTGTGTCACAGACACAGGGCTGAATGTCAATGTTTACCGACTTGTCAAATAATGGGGATATTTTAGTGGACAAATCTGTTTCCCGTAAGCACTCTGGGGTCATCAAAAATCGAGCTCAGATTCAGAATTCAATGATCCCAAAGCCGTCTATGGAAATTCCCGAAGTAGCGAAGGTTAGACTACCTCTTGAAAGTCTTAAGATGATGGCATGTTAGATCTATGTGAGGCGTCAAATAATAACACAACCAGAACGTCCGTTTCAAAAACGTGCCTCATTTTGAAACAGCGTGACATCTAAAATATCACAAGATGACAAACTGATCCTCTGTTTTCACGGCAAGAGCGCATGTTCTACCCTAGATACCCTCCTGCCGTCCTGGTGTACTATCCTTGAACATGTTTACATTCGATGATTTCAAAATAGTATTTAGACCTACCGTGCGTTATTAAATGGTGCACTTTATTCACTAAACGTACCTTCTCCTGATTTCACCCTCATAAGTACGGAGGTAGCCATCGAGCTGGAAAGTTTTCTCCAAGTCAGGCTCAGCCGGTAGTTTACAATCTCCTTGCGCCATACTTGAACCAGGTTTCAGTCTGCAATGCCTGTACATTTCGCACACCATAAATATCCTTGACCTTTTGTAAGGTAAACGTGCCGGTCAAGGCTATTAAGGTCAGAGATATCGTGCACACCGAGGGTGCACGCTTTACCGAAGTTGTCCTGCGTGGCGCGTGCGCCCTGCATGTATTGTGCTGCTTTCATACTGTTCCGCTTGCGTTTCGCGTGATCATCAAAAAAGGAGCGGCATGAACAAAAAATATTAAACAATAGTGGTTTCACTACCCAGAGCTGGAAAAATCGTAAAATACAGGAAACGAACGTCTTTCTATCAATATCCACCCATCTATCTATCTTAGAGCTATCTATCCAGTGGCGTAGCGTGGGTTGCTGACCTGAGTCCTTTCCACCAGCCCAGTATTGAATCCTTCCCCTTTAAACATAATTATGTAGCCTACTTGTAATGGGCGAAAATTAAAATGGATTTAGTGTCAATTGGAGAGTCAAATTTACTTAAAACCGCCTGGTTTTAATTTGAGCAATTTTTGAAATAACAGTATTGAAACCTCTTTCGCTTGATAGTAGGCCTATTGGCGTATTGCTTGATTACTTAGTCTTTCTTGGCTCTGATACTTTGATACATTCAAGTTTTGAGAAACATCTTTCACGAGTGGCAGTTGAAACAGTGATTGTTTTGAAATTTTGCGTCCCTCAGAATTTTGCGCCCGGGGCAACCGCCCAGTGGCCCCGCCCAAGCAAGCCGCTCTATCCATCTACCAGTATCTCTCTCTCTATATATATATATCTATCTATCTATACACGATTCTATTTACCAACTTTTGAGAAATTGGTGGTCGTAGTCTCATGTGCTCATAGCTTGTGGGTCTTCGACATTTTTTTGTTCTTTTTAGTAATACCACAATGCAGAAGGCTTGTAGAAGTGGTGTAAAACTCAGTTCAGCTAAAATGTAGAGAGATCATTCTTAGGTGTGAACCAGATCAAGGCTGGTGTTGGAGCCAAACCGGTGGCTCGCCGTCTGATTATTATGCATCACACTAAAACACTACTCATGCATTGCCCACATGGCTGCGAGTCACACCGGTTGGACGCAAATGCCAGCCTAGGTCTGGTTCACCCCTTAGGGGACGATCCCGTGCCAAGGTGTGGTGAAGTGTGAGGCGCACATGGCCTAACTCTGTGGCACTTGACCTCACCCACCGCAGCTCAACTCCCATTACAATAGTCACACCTCATGCATCCTTGCGTCACTCTGTGTCATCCCACCTGACCAACTCACTCCCTCAACACAACCTGCCTCACCTCACCTCATCTGACCCTACCTTATCTCACCTCGCCTTCACTCACTCTACACCACGCCTCATTATCTCAACCACACACCCACCTCACCTCATTTCACCTGTACACCTCTGCAATTCACGGGTGTCTTAGTGTGGCAGTCAATAGTCAAAACAGACTTGAATCAGTATGCTACACCCAATTAGTGGGCTGGTAAGCCTCCACAGGCTCTCATTGAAACTATAAAATGTGATGTCACCATCCAACGGATGGGCTGATAGGGGGCACAGTGGTCTAGGGGCAAGATGCTCACCTCTCATGCCGAGGCTAAGGGTTCAAATCCCGGTCGGTGAAGGCATGTTGGAATTTTTCTCACATTTTCCTGCCCCTGATCCCATGGTAGGTAGGATCGAGCACCTAGTCTTCTCGGATAAGGACGAAAAATTCGGAGGGCCCGTGTGCACGTTAAAGATACCTTGGCAGCTGGAAATCAGAAAGAGCAGGCCGAACAGGCCGCTCCCCGGGCAAAATTCTAACAAAAATAAACAACAAATCCCTACCACAAGAAGAAAAATAAAAACAAGAAAAGTGAGGTGTAAATGCCAAGGGCAGCGAACCTCCTAAAAAAAACCTAAACTTTAACACAACTGGCGGGCTGATGCACACCTATGCTTCCATTACACCCACTTCGAGTTATCTTGTCTTATAATATATTCCTCACGGCTGTGCGAATGGGCTGACTGATCATGGGAACTGCATCGACCTGAAAGGCGTCGTGAGGGGCACCCACGACGGAGTAGCGTACGGATAGACAAGTCAAGCAAAAATTAATCTGCCCACTCACTACATGACCACTTCAAATAAGGGGGAAATTTCAAAGGGCGCCTGAACCCATGCTGAAACTTGTCTATTGTTTCCCATAGAAAGGGAAACACAGTCACAGATACGAAACACTGAATACCAACCACACTTCAAAGATTATCGGGTGATAAAAAAAAAAAACAACTGTCCCAACATTGACATCAAATATCTCGCAATCCTTTTGATGAATCCGTGAGAAATTTTGGTAGAGTTCTGTCCATTATATGTGTAATGCTATGTTAAAATTTCATTAACATTTAATGGTTGCTTTTAAAGATATTTTAGACTAAGTGAGTGTCTGTCAAAAATTAATAAAACAAGCCAGCTGTTCAAGATCGATGAAGATTCTAACACAAAATTAATTCAGCCACCCAGCGCACAACAGTTGAGTATTTTGTTCTCCAACATTTTTTAAAATCAAATCCAGGCCACCTTTCCAATCCAAGTTTTTTTTTTTTTTATCACCCGTTATATAATAATTTTTAGTAATCAGTATGTGCATATATTATGTACATGTATGTGCAATAATCTGCCTACTGGCGTGCACTTTTCTGGACTGATCTTATCATCCGATCCGACAGGAATTACGTTCTCCAAAGAAATATATCTCACACCCTTCCCAACACCCTAAATATAGGATGTTCCTGTAAAATAAGGGACAGTTTGCCGGTCTGGTTAGAGCAGAAACAGAAAGGCGTGGTAATAGAAAAAAACAAACACAAAACAAAAACAAAACACACACACCATACAAATACAAAACAAAAACCACACACACAAAAACATGAACCACAAATTAAAAACCCAAGTAAAAGGAATAAGTAAATCGTTTCAGTGTATATATTGCAAGTACATGTATATATTGATTCATCTGATGATATGATAATATGATATGACTAACATCAGTAAAAAAAAATTTTAAAAATGAGAACATCAATGATTACAAATATTCAAACACCTAAGCATTGATGATTTTTACAGTCATTGTTAAGTTTATATTACAAAATGTAGACACCATTTACTTCTTTGTACATGATGGGAATAAAATACTGATAAATTTCATCACTTACAAAACAATAAATCATGGCAGCAATAAATTAACTTACACTTAATTATGTATAAAAACTTGAATGTTGACATGAAATTGCTCATCAGTGAACCCAAAAAACAATCATCCATCCACTTTCCTGTACCTGATGGCAATTCTAGGCTTATCAAAATAATTACATGCATGTTTGTGGGAAGAACTTTAATACTTGTAATAAATACACAAAGCTGAAGTATTAATATGAAAAGCGCTGTGGCCATACCAGAGAGCCTTCTTTCAAAAATCTATAGACGTAGCTTAACTCTTTGTGTGCCAGATATCCATATACCAGTTCTTCCGCAAGTCACATTTGTGCCAATCTTTCATGTATCATTACACAAAAATGCTAGGCTATTTTGTTTCGGGAAGAAGGAAAGACGACTTTCTATTATTATGTTGCTGTTGTTAGTCTTCATTCACACCCCCCCCCCCCCCACATTTTCTTCCTGTATAGACAAAGAGGGAAAATTCATAGCACACAAAGAGTTAAACTGCACTTGCTATCTTTTTATTATTTGTTCATTCTGTATTAAACCAAGCTACTGGTTCTTTTATTTCTATTAAATCATGCTAAATGTATTTTGTTTGTTCTTTAAAAAAAAATAAAAAAATGCTGGGCTGATTATAAACATCACGTATAACTGTTGAAATGCGAGAGAATGCTGGTGAAATCTGTAATGAAAAACATACAGTGTCCTTTCAAGGCTATAATACTACCAAAAAAAGAACTACCTCTTAATACCAAGTCATGAGGGTGGAGAGGAAACTTGCAAGCAAGCAAACCTGTGAATTTATGGACGGCACAGGAGTGAAATGAAACAACGATAACTATACTTCATTTTTGAAGTTTTCAATTTCCCCTTGATTTCACAAATTTCTAGAATTCATGATCTACTACTAGTGACTTGAGCAAATTACCCAGAGCACAAGAAAGCATTATAATAAAACAGCAAAATGATGATTATGTGATAAAACAATAAAATAACCTGAGGAATCATTAAAAGTGTTTGGGGGAGTAGCACCTTCAAGCATGAATGTATGAAATTTCATTGGAAAACCAATAATATAAATAATGATGTTTTTATGCTCTAGATATACAGTAGATCTTAACCTCACACTGAGATCTATACAGAACCCATGTTCCAGCTCTCATGCTTCATACATGTGACAGGAGTCTAACATTAGTCTTACAAGAATTTCCAAAGGAGAAACTGACTTTTGTCAGTAACATATGAATAAATACAGCCAGTTGCAAAACTTGTGCCAAGAACTCCAAGACAACCACAAAACCTTGGAAAAATGTGGTTTCATCTGGACTCCTTTTAAAAAAAGCAAACATTTGCCATGGATGTATTAAATTTCAAGTACATAGTCTATGTATCTGTACAGCGCTCAAAGAACATCATTTTCAAAGTTGAGCCCAATCTTTTCTACACTGTTTTTAATTATAGTACAGTTTAATATTCCCAGCTATTTCCTGCCTGCATTTTGTAAAAGCTGTTTCATCTCTCACTATTTAATTGGTTCAAAGAACTTTGCCAGGCACTCTTGCAAGAGTTGGCTAGTTTATGACATGTCAATACCTGCTCCAAATTTTGCACTGACATAATTTATTATTACATGAAGAGGGTCTGGATTACTGCAGCATGACCTCCCCGCTGTAATGAAGTGTTCTATTAGATAATCTTGCTAAGATGGACACACACAGTAAAAAAATTCACAGTGCAACTGATAATCTTGAAATTACTCTAATCCATGAATCTCATGACCTCACCCTCTGTGAAAAAGATGCTAACAAAAGACTCAAATGAATCTATGCTGCAGTTACTCGACAAAATTTGAAATTCCAACAAACTTCAAACAGGGGCCTCTCACTTTATAATGCTGGACCTCACTTGGCACTCATCTTCTGTTTACAACATTTTCTTATGTCTGTCTGTCCACACCTGTAGGGCTCTGCAAATAAGTTGTTTTTTCCCCCCAACTTTCCTCTAATTTTAACAAAATTCACATATGCAAATTTCATCCCCTATGAAGTTTGTAAAAATTAAATCAATGGAATCGTGCAGTGGTCTCACCTCAACCTTTAAGTACTTTGCCCCTATGGCTAACATGAATATCAACTAACAGTGTTCAACTAAAATAAATTTATATTGGAAATACATGTACATGTACTGTCTGTTTCACATGATTTCTGATGACATTCCCCTGACTGGGGAGCAGAATCAATTATAGGTCACTATATGCATTTAAATATGGCTCAATTTCAAAAAAGTTCCAATACATCATACACATGTACTTATGTATTGAATTTGAAAATGGAAAATGAGTATTAAATATTTAAAGGTTTTGTTCAAAGATTTTCAGCAATAAGCCTTCTCTTCCCCTGTGACTTTCCGAGTCAACCATTCCTTTTGCTGATTTTACTTTATAATTGAGGCCATCCACAAAGTATATTAAGGGAGTGAGGGGGTGGATGTCTCCGAGCAAAATAGGAAGAGAATACATGGAGTGAGAAGGGGACTCTGAGAAACATATATTCATATGCAATTTTCATTTTTTTTTTTTTTTTTACAGATAAAAAATTTGTAGATTACAAGTATTTAAAAAAAAAATAATAAAAAAATAAGCTGTGTATCTAGTGAAATAAGTCAAATAATTCACACAAATGTCCTTTGATGATAAAACGTCCTGACATTCATCACCCCCATGGTTGTGTGCTTGCCAAACGTTTGGAAAGTGTACACAGTGTGTGTCAAAAATTGCCACAATCAAGTTGTATGCTTTGTGGCTGGCCCTTTCTCAGGTATGAGCAATACTTGACCCCCACTTTTCATACTCATTGAAGAATGAAGAGAATACAAGTCTATGGCAATTGCTAACTACCCACAGTTTGGTTGTTTCATGATTATTTGGTTCTTCCCCTCATCACTCTGATAGCACTTAGCAGTACACCAAATTTTCACTATTCCAGGGTTTACAAAAGTACACAAAGACTTCATCAGAATGACATGGAGACAATAATAATAATAATAATAAATCAAATTCAAAACCTATGGAAACATCAACAGCCAATTTCTACTTTTCATTCCTGCATATTAATTTCTTTTATGTATACAACAGTTATCTAAAATGCAAATAACTTTGGTTGCATCATTAGAAGTATAACATGACAAAAGTGAAATTGTTTAGAAATAACATGAACTATTTCAGAAAATGGTTTGGATAGCGCCCAATGTAATGTTCCTCAGTAGCAAGCTGATTCATGCCAGTGGACTACACGCTGCTAAATTATACCTTGACCGATGAAGTTTCTGGATGCCTCTGCTAGCCTCACACTTCACCGGCTGCACTGTCAACTATCACAATTACAAATCTTTCAGGAGAAGCAAATAATAATTACGATATTTAAAAAATTTAACCCTCCTTTTATAGAATTTAACCCCTACCTAAAAAAAAGCAACCTGTAAAGGGCTCCAAAAGCATATCAGACATCTTAATTAAAAAAAAAAAAAAAAGTCGAGTTAAGCTGCTTGACCATGCTGACCTTGATTTTCAAGGCTTTTACGTTTTTTTAACACCTGGCTATGACAGAACATCTTTGGGAATTGCATGTGAGAGAAGCTTCAGGCATGCACACCTCTAAGCTATTACTACTAATACTACCTCAAAAATACCATTACTGACTGTCCCATTCTTATTTCATAGATCACAATGAAAATTATGGGATTCTAAGAGACCAACCAAAACCACACATTTGCCTGGACCTGAACAGCCCACAAAGGAAAATTTGATCCCACTTCACTCAGTAACCAATAGCCTACAACAAAAATTTCAGGGTTTGTACCCAAACCTATGACCATTTTCAAGGAGGGGTTCTCAGGGAATACTCTTTTAATTCAACGAGGTTATACAGGAGGTTGTAAGTCGGAAATTGACCCTCCCTATCACTAAGGACTGATGTTCCTCTGTTATTAAAGGAGGGAGGGTCCCCTGAGAGCTTTTTTTCAGGGAGAATTTTTTAATATTCGAGGAGATTTCTCTGTGGGATTAAATTCAAAATAGTTATTAATGACTCCTTGAATTTAAGGAGGTCGCGGGAATCCTGTCTACTGTTCTTGCAGGGTCCTCAAAGATTAGTTCTGAATATCTACAAGCTGAGAGAAGTATACTCATACATTTGCAAATTTTAGAGGTTGTGGGAATCCTGTCTACTATTCTTGCAGGTTCCTCAAAGATTAGTTCTGAATATCTACAAGCTGAGAGAAGTATACTCATACATTTGCAAATTTTAGAAACCAGACTCTGACCTCTTTTATGCAACCCTGTCCCCTTTGATTGAGTCTGTTAAACAAACTCATCATTTAAAAAAAAAAAAAAAAATGCAATGAAAGTAGAAAACGAGGTACATGTGTCTTCAGTTTGATTTCTCACTCTCTAGAGATAAAGTGGCTGTTAATTTTCTCATTCATTGTTACAATATAAGAACATGAAGATGGTCATATTCACCAAGTACCTGCCCCAAGCCAGACACGTCACATATATTTGGATTTGGCACAAACATGAAATTCAGCAAAATATATCCATTCTGCCTGAATTCTAAAGGTCACGGGTGATATAATATGGCCTACTGTACTGCTGTATGGCCATTGCTTTTTGAAATACATGTATATAGATTAAGAACCAGCAAACCCTAGCTTACGATACTGTGGTTTTTCTTGCCCATCTTCCATGCAAAATACATTTGGTAATTAATATTTGAAATGCTCTACATATAAAATGTACCAAAATGAACAACCAAGAAAGCTATTGATTAAATTAATACTCACTGAGGTAACAAAGCCATGTAATATAAGAGCACAGCTGTAGTACCCTAACATAAAAAAAATGGACACATGAACATACAGGTGCTGCCTTAGTGTATCATTGGATTAGAGTAACAAGTACACACACTCTTGTCTCAATCAAATTTCCAAATGAGGTGAAAAGAAGCTGGGAAGTGAGTATTCGATCATAAAGCCCTTCTGAAGGGATCTTTTACAAATACAACTCATCCCCTTAGAATGACAAGATTCTATCTCCACTTTTTGGCTAAACTGAGTCACACACTACATACCACATGTACTTATACAGGCCTTCTCCTTCAAAGTATCAAGCGGATTCGCTGTGTAATTTGTAAGTATTACTAAAAAGAAAAAAGGTTGTATCCTAGGAGCTATGAGCACATGAAACTTCCATCATCAGTTTCTCAATAGCTGATGGAAGGGGTGAACTTGCACAAAGGACATTCAAAACTTTCCTCATTCAGGGGTTGAGTTTGGGGGTTCATTTGGGGTCACTCATTCTACTCAACTACAGGTCAGGACTGTGAATGACTATGGATGACTGTGGAAGTAAAAAAAAAAAATGCACACCCAAAAATTTTTGTTAAAAATCCAGATCTCTAAGACTGGGTTTCAAAAGCTGTACCATATGAACATGAACGCGTTACACAATGGGAATTTGAAAATCTTTTTGGGGCTGAAAATGGAACAAAATTACTACTCAACATGCCTGAACCTAGCTGTAACTTGCATAATTTGTACTTTATTGAATACACAATGTGTGAATCATCATTTTTTGAAAGCAGGCAGAAGAGGGACGAAAATCTCTCAGGTTCCACGATAGGACAGACACTTCCCACCTCTAGTTTTAAGTTCTCGGCTAAAATTAATGTATTTGTGAAAAATTAAAAATGCTATTGTTACGAAATCTGACAAATGAAGAAACATCCATGACATAGGATTCTTTTAGCTCCCAAGCATTCCGCCGCGCCGATGGAAAATTATGAAAATTTCACCGAGATCTCAGTCTTGGAAAATCACTGGTTTTCTACTTCTTTATCATGTCTAATATTTCTTAACTACAGCATGAGCTTTGGTTAGAGCCATGTAGAATTTTTCTTTCTGTCAGTGCAAATCTGTGGAAATTTAGCTTTAAAGTTATTCCTTGACCACCAGTTTCTCATGTACTGTGACGTATCCTTAGCCACAATTTCTAGAGCATTACCAATTACCACTGTTTCTGTTTTCCTTTTGGTATCATCCATCTCACACACTGGTGTATCTATATTGGTTTTGAGTTATCATAGGTACCTTATAATTGCTTGTGGTGAGATTTATATAATTCTCACAAAGTGACGTTTTGACACCTGTAACAGTTTTGAAGTTCCACATAGAAACATTTTTGCTACAGCCAAGAATAACAAAAGTGACCAAAACTTTGAAGTGCTCTCCAGAAAAATAAGAAAATGGATGCCCATTTGTACTTTCTGGAATTTTTATGATATCTTTTGTGGCGGAAGATTATTATCTAATCATTAACAGAATTGCGAGCCGATCAATCTGCATAAAAGGCCTTTTAAATTAAAAAAAAATAATTATATCAACTGTTACAATCAAACCACCAAACTAACAAATTAAAGAAATTATTCAAGGTTTGTAACTGAAACTGTTGCCTTGCCGTTAATCTGTTCTTATTTGTGTTACATTTACTAGCTGGTCTACTGACCCGGGAGAATACACAGATGTGATTTTTAAAGTTGTTTTGATCACGTGTAAATTGAAGCACAGAACAAAATTTCCTGTCATACCTTGATGAAAATGTGACTTTTTTTTTCCGGCTCAAAATGTCAGAACACTTTCTTCTGTCCAACTCATTTGTGGCTCAAAATCAACTAAATATTAAAAATAAAGCAGACTTTAAGTTTGCCCACATACACTTTTATGTTTTTCTATGCGTAACATAGTATTTTGGTGAATTTAAGGCTCAGTGATTAATAAGCCTTTCATGACTACATTGGAGGCCTTAATTCCGTCATAATATGATATAAAATCAGTTCTGGATGCTCCTTTCCTAAGAAATTTAATTATATTACGACAATAACAAAGAATACCACCAACACTCAGGACCTTTGCAAATACAAATAGCACCACATATTCCAACAGCCATTTCCCCTGGATCATGCACTGCATATGAACTGTGGTAATGTGTCATCCCCTATTAAGTTTAACCAGTGACAAGATACATAAGCATGAGTGATTATTTGATCGCTGGCTTATAACAGGATTTCAATTTCTGTACATGTATTTGCTAGACTTTAAAAAAGTCTGATGGCTTCATGTCATATTAAGTTATGTAAATTAATTGAAGAAAAAGACTCTAAAGTATGTGTCTCATGCCAGTATCGTCAGATTGCACCTTTTATTGTTCTGGGAGGTTAATCACTGAGCCACATGTTTACAATGAAACCATCCCCTATAGAGGACTTGAGCTTGTGTTTCACTGTTATCGTTTCTGTACACATTATTTCTTACACCAAGCTTTGCTATATACTTTTTCTTTTTGCCATATTTTGACTTCGCCTCTAGACGACTAACTCGCCTGCCACCCCTAGCACATGGAGGCTCCCAAGGTCGCATTCTTGTGGTGATCTGTATGCTTCAACAATCTGGGATTTTTCAACACTGGTTTGTTAATTTACGAACATCACACATAAAGTTTTAGAAACTTTTGAATCTCTTTTTCTTCTAACTTGTGAAACCCTGGCATTGAAATATTACTTTAATAAAAATTGTGAAAACATAAAAATGTTTGTGTGATGCAGTGATTTCCAGAGCATTTCTGTGAAAAACAAGACCAATTTCTTAATCTTATCTATCTTTCTCATGCTATCAGGAAGGCTAGTTTAAGAAAATTGTTAATTTTGTGGAAGTCTGAGTGACTGACAGACCTTTGCCATTGGAAAACATAAAATTCAACCAAAGAAAACGAAGCAATGATCAAAATAGCTATTGTTTGATACTTTCTCTTCCCTTGTATTTCTAAACCAGGTTTGGGCAACCTTCATAAAGTAAGGGCCAGACCTAAAATATGTGATGATACAGACAGATGAATACTCACATAATTATTACAACCCTTCTATAAATGACATGTTACTTATCCAAATGATTTTCAAAGAGGAATTTCTTGTTTAACTGGGCTGCGGGTGAGTAAGTTATTTTGTATATTTAGTATTCTTGTTTTTTTAATACTTCAATCAACCTCGGAGGGCCTAGGGGGGCGCCGCCCACAGATCAAGTCCATAGATAGATGTCTTTCTTAAGCTGAAAGCTTATTTCAGTCTCCTACGCGCAAAAACTAGACCACTGTCAATGCAGAAAACTCACTATCAGTCCAAGAACTGTTTGTAAATGCCACTAGCTTTTAATTCCACTAAGTACTGTAGCACATCTGTAAAGGTCATTACAAAGAATAAAAAAACATAATATACAAACTTTACAATTAATACAAAAGGACAACATGTGCAGCTATCAACCATGCATTTACCCCCCCCCCCCCCCCCCCCCCAATATGCTGTATTTCCCACAATCTGTCACTTTAACCTCTCATATGTCTGCATAAAAAGTTTCCCAAAAAAATTTTTGCGATGGAAATTGACCTAGGTTAATTTTGGCTTTTTCTTTTTGAAACATAATTGAAGGAAACTGAAAAACCAAATTTGCAGAAAATGTAGAATGTGTAAAGGTGAACTGGAAATCATATTTTCACAGTGCCAATTCTGTAATGTCACTTCACATTCAATACATTACATTGATGTGGTTGTCAATTTTAAATAAATGGCATATGATGATGCGCCGAAAGCCACTGAAAAACTTGAAGACGCACCAGAATTATCAATTGCCATAAATTTTAAATATTTATGCTAAAAATCAGAAGAATGAAAATGCATAAAATAAAGACTGTTTATTTCAGCTGCCATCCTTTGTATCCATCTATTCTATGAAAACAGACAATAATTTTACTTCATAGTATGTCAGTTTAGACATGGGGGCTGAGAGACAAAGGTGTTGTAAACATTTAACTTGCTATACGTGTATATGCACAGTCAAAATATCACCAAATTTGTACATAAATAAATACTATTTATATAGTAAAAAAAAACAAAAAAACTTGCATCTGTAAACAGTACATGGTGCCAAAATTTTTGGAAATGGAGAAAATATTTTCATTCTCAGATTAATTCAGAAGACTTATAGCTTTTAGTCCTATTTTTAACAAAAATATGCAAAACATCCACACACATGCACATAACCCAAAAACTTAAGAGCAAAGAAGACTTTCTGACTTTCAGTAGATCTAAACCAAATCTACTCAGTGAGTAACCTAAACTATCCGGCTGCGATTTCCAGTACATCAAGAGTTTACATTAGCATAAAAAACCTTAAAAAAATTCTTTCTCCTGATTGTCTGAGATATGTTCAGAATGGCACTGAAGACAGGCATTAACATGAAGGCCTGGAGGACACTATAACTTAAAACCTAAATGAGCCTGAACAGTAACTCCACTTCAGGACTTCTTTAATAACTAGCTGAGTTGCCCGGCCCTGCCCGGGATAAATCGATTTATTAGTTTCAGTTCTGGGTGATTATTATGGACCTGCTTCATTTTGCCCGTTCCTTTAGCTTTATTTTTATTTTTGTTTGTTTGTTTTTTGATACGTTTTACTGCTCTCCCTTTGCGCGTTGACATCCTGCGCATCCCGTCAGCATCCGTCAAATGGCAATGATTTGCGCACGGGTTAGTTTGTTTGTTAGTGAACACATCGCAGGAAGTGATAACGTCATGTGTAGGGGGAAGTGGGCTATTATTAGAAACATACATCACTACCTTATTGATCGTAAATTTCGGATCAAACGCTCTCGTGAATTTAGTCTTTAATTATAATCGCATTTACCGAGTAACTCAGAAATAACAAACGGTTTTGTTTGTGTATAGTGATACGAACAATGTTCGCTATCCCATGATTCTTTGTGCCAAATTTCAGGTCGGTGCGTTGTGTAGTTTCCGAGTCCATAGGACTATTAGGGGTTTTGTTGTAGCTTTATTATATAGATTAATGGGGGCCCATTTCATCAGAATAATAATTGGAAAATGACATATCCATGGGTCCTGATTTTATGTCACATGCATTAATTATATAAATGGACAATTTTAAGACCTCTCTTTGTTCATTCCCAGTAAATAATTTCAAATTTTGTTTTTACTCCATGAAAAAAACCCATTGGGTTTCCCAAAAACCACAATGGCAAACCGGATATAGTATATAATAATCTGGAAACCGGCTGCCACCCTTTATTGGCAGTGTTATCTCATCGCCATTCAACCACATCTTACGTGAAGACTACACACAATTTACCTCACCCTTAGATTACCTGGACAACTCGAGGACATTTATGACTGGATACCGAGCTTCTCTACTCTAAGACAAACCCTCTCTCACTATCTCAGAAAATCTTCACTAACTGATTCACTCCAAGCGGCTCTCGGTGGAAAAAGTATTCAGTTCAAATGGTGCATGAAAATTACACAAACGAAATGTTTGCTTTTAAATTTCCAATAATTTGACATTTTTCTGCACCTCCCAATGTTTTCTCATGGTTTTAGTGCTGAACCTTGACTTTTAGAATGGGTGTTATGAGTGCTGTGGTCACCTGAAGAAAACACTACGAGTAAATCAGTTAAGATACAGTAGAAAAAAAAAGGATACCTAGTCCAAAAAAAGATTTTTTGAACTGAAATCAATAATTTATCATCAAATGATTGCACAACCTGTTAATAAATTAAATACATCTTTTTCATGCATTTTTTTTTCCATTCATGATCTTGATCTAACATCAGACAACAGCATATCCATCAACACACTGTTTGAAATAATAATAAAACCAAAACTCCATCAAACATTCCCACATTAAAAAAAATTCATCCCATGGCCTATACTGGGCATGGGCAACCTTTCGTATCGTCTACGCCAGACCTGAAAAAAAAAATGTGAGGGCTGGATACTCCCACCCCATACGAAAACAGTTATAGAATTCGATAAATGGCATCTTATTCATTTGCAGGAAAAAATTTTCTTGTTTGATCTGAGGTGTGTCTGAGGAAGGGAAGGAGTGTCTGTGTGTTATATTATTTTATTGCTCATCAATTAATGTTGGGGGCCAGTCAAAATTGCTTGGTGGCCAAAGTCAGCTCATGGGCTGGAGGTTGCCCATGTCTGGCGGACAAAAAAAACAGAAAGGATAAATTTTTTAACAGCTGCTGAATGCTGTTATTTTTTTTTTTTCCAAGGACAAAAAAAAATAAAGTAAAATACTTTTGTCCAAAAAGGTTATTTTGTAAGTACTTTGAGGTGTTTCTTGTATTATGCATTGTATAAACAAGAGTAATTTTACATGAACTAATGGAATGATACACTAGATGCAGTCACTCTGCACAGTTTGTGAAAAAGTAAATCAATAATTTACAACTGACATTTTCAGCAATTTGTAAAAAAGTATTTTAGATTTTGTTCTGAAGTCAGGGAAACGTTATGGCCAGGCTCTTAAGTTTAAAGCTCTACACAAGTAATGTCACACCAAAAACTGTCACAATTCTGCAGTGATATCCTTTGATTTGTCCTGCTGGCACCTTCAAACAATGTCAATTTGTCTTGGCCATGCTTTAAAGAGGCATTAGTCACCGCTAAAGCTGTTATTTACATCCAAGAACAGGGTGTGGTTTGGCCAGATGAGATGTGTTTTTCTCTTGTTGCACACTGTAATAGTACTTTTTTTTCCTCAGTCAACCAGAAATTAAAACTGAGTGTTATAAAACATACGCTGTCGACGTGAAATTCATGTGTATAGGATTAATAAAAACTGATGTGCGAAGATTCAAAGTAGAAAATTCCACACTTTCACGATTGGGCCATGAACAACCTCCACAACATAGTTACGCTTTGTTTCAATTTAGCTAAAACATGCTGTTTTATTGACCACCAACCAAAACAATGACTTACACCCGTTTTCCTGCGTGGCTGGTCATAGGATATATGTACTCATTTCAGAATGCAAGCTTGGAGAGGACTGGAGAGTATTTCAAATAATTCAGGCAAAACTTTGAAATCCTTGAGATATGGTGAAGTATCAGCTTTCTACCCAGACATGGTCTCAGCTGTTAAGTATACTTTGAACTGCTGCATCTAGATCAGCATCATGGCTTGGTGGGATTGTTGAGGATGACTGGAACAAGCTGTGATGATGGACAGATGATGATGATGATGATGAGAGATGTCTATGAGCAGCTGCTGGCCAGCTAGTTTCTGAATCGTTATTATCATCATCGTCATTAAGAACACTATTAATGGCTGACCTGACTGAGTCACTGATCATACTACTCTGAGGGTCTTTGTTATCAATCTCGAAGGCAGACACTAGCCGAGTACCACCCCTGTCATCATCTTCATCTTCTGATGATGTATTGAACATGGCATCTGTTTGCAATAAGCTTTTATTGGGAGTGGTAAACAGTGAAGTACTAGGTAAACCTTTCCTTGCAGCTTCTTTTTCCATGTTACTCACAGGGCTTTCTGCAACGTACTCATCCTCCTGTGCAGGCGATGATGCTAAGGAGGACCGGCTGAAAGATTGTGGGGCATCATTAGCATTGGAGTCAAATGAAAAGGCATGGTGATTTTGGCTGTTTTTGGTGTTACACGCATCTTCACTGTCACTTGGATCATTTGTCAGTGATGAATCTCCTTGGGGGAATGATAAATTGGAATTAAATATATCATCAGATGTGACTGCTGGGTTATGAGATAGTTGATGAGACTTCTTGAGGCTTTTTGTGTCTGTGCTATTTGCTGCAGCATATGAAAACACAGGGCGACCTGAGCCACTGGATGAATTTGTTTTGTAGAGATGAGGGGCATCACTTTCTGATGTCAGATCATCTGTTTCCATAAAAGCATCTGCATTAACACTACAAGCATCATCATTTTCATTAATATTATTCTCTTCCGCACCTTCTCCAAATGAAACATGGAATTCACCTTTTGAGCATTTAGTCTTTACAGATTTCTCCACTTCATCACCACTATCTTCATCCTCGCTAGAGCTTTTTGTTTCCTCTTCATCATCCTCTTCTTCTTCATCTTCTGCATCATCATCACCCTCCCCACCTTCTTCATCTTCATCCTCTGAAGAATTCAGAAGTGCCTTCTCTGACGCTGAATGAAGAGAGACAGAATCACTTCCTGCCTCAAAGGACGCTTGTTGAGAAGACACAGATAAAGTTCTACGTCTGACAATCACTGGCTGGTTGTTCCCAACGTCAGCTGTTTGTGAGTCAAATTCATATTCACTATCACTCTTTTCTAAATTCACTACGGGTTTCAAATCTTCTGGCAAACTTTCAACATTTGAGGATGAATTTTTAACAACAAAATTGTCTGTGGTCCTTCTTTTGAACACCAGTTTCAAAGTCCCTGTGCTGTTACTATCGGGCAATTTTCTCTTACGACTAGATGGTGAGGCATATGGTGATTCCGATTTTTCAGAGGCACTCTCGGGTTCTAATACTGTTTCTTTCTTATCAAAGTCTTCAGACAACATCGTTTCCACAGGTGGAGTAGTTTCCATTTTTACTTGTTCTTTGATATCAAAGTCCACTTTCTTAGGTTGGTGTGGTGAAGAAGGAGAGATGTATTCATCATCTTGAGCCTTTGGCTCTGGTTTGATTGGTTCAAAAAGATCTGCAATGAAATTGTGCAAAATAAGAATAAAAAAATAATAAGAAATGCTTCTCACTAAATACATTTCTCTGATTGGTTCAAAAACATCTACACTGAAATTGTGTTTTAAAAAAAAAATCCTTCTCACTAAATACATTTATTTGATTGGTTCAAACAGATCTGCAGTGAATTTGGGGTGGGGGGAAAAAAAAGGACAAGAAACACTTCTCACTAAATGCATGTTAAATTGGTTCAAAAAAATCTGCACTGAAATTATGTACAAAAAAAATAAAAATATGACAAACACTTCCCATTAAATATATCTGTTGTATTCTAATTTCATACAGAGTGGTAGAAGAGGAAGAAGTGTGGTGTGTAAGAGTTACTGATTTGGTGAACACAATTCAAAACTAAATCATTCAAATGAAATTTGTGTAATGAACTTCCCGCCAATTCCTGGATGATTAAAAATTTGACTAGGGGTCGATTTTCTTTAAAAAATTTCAAGGTGAAGATTTTTAGGACAATCTGAAATGATGGATGAAGTTTTGTGCTTGTACGTCAAGGTTACTGGACATTACATGAGCCACTGACAACAATACATGTCTACGTCCAGTTTGGGTCATTTTGAGTTATGACCACCACACTGTCCAGAAGGTGAATGATGGTCCATGTCCTACACCTCTAATAAGCCAGATTAAATGGTTTCTTGGAGATGGACAACGCTGGTCTAACTCCAAAGCATCCCATAATTCCCTTAAAGAATGATTTTTACCGCAAAAATCACACAGAAAATGTGTATCCCATCACTTTCGACTTCGAGCAGAAAAAATAGGAAATAGGAAATTATGTCAAATTGCTTGATTCAGGGGCAAAATGTAGTTTCCCTTCAAACTTTAATTTCTCAAAACTACGGTACTAAAGTGGCGCTTAACCAGAGTTGTTCTCAGTGGCTCAAATGCACAGACTATTTTCAAACTGGTGGGGATGAAGGGTGTGTTGTAAAGGTGCCAACAGTGCAGACTGAAGGTGATTCAAAAGACGAGGATGGCTCTGATGATGCTGGCAATGACAGATGTGGTGATGAAGCCAGTGCTGGAAGAATGGACAGCAGGAGGGATAGATGGGCCAAGAGGACATATATGAATGTGGATTACTTTGAAGAAGGATTATCGACCAAAACTTGTGTCGCATAAGACTGAGTAAATGACACTGCTTTTTGCAGCATCATGAGTCTAAGAACTAGCTTGCCGGCCCTTGAGGAACAGAAGTTTTGCTGTTAACTTTCCTTGTACTCTTTCTGCCCGTGTTTTACCTTTATTTACACGATTTTGCTAATAATAATGTCAAATGTGAACTTTATTTCACAAAAATTAGTGTGTCCATTTTTCTTTCGAAAGTGGATTTTGAAGTTTATGTAATGACTGGGTTATGTTTTTTTCTTGAATTTTAAAAATGTGCGTTCTGATTTTAGACAGACTATTTCCATCTACTGCTAATCTGACTTGGGGCAAATATAAAGAACCGCCAAGTGTCAGCACTTAAAAAGAAGGTGCGAGACATACACAGACATTGGTACAGGAAATACACACCAGGACAATTTTTGGCCTCTTCCTTTTCTTTATCAATGAGTTCTCGTAACTGTTCATTGAAGCACAACATGTTCTGCACATTTTCTATTCGTTTCTCTGGGCACTGAAAAGAAAATTCCAACAATGCATATATAGGATATACACTGCCAAAGCATAATTTAAATTTGCCAGTTTTAAATGCTCCAGTTCAGATTTTGAGTGATGAAAATGGTCAACAGCATTAACTCACTCGCTGCCCGGCATTTTTCAGCTCAACGAAATTTTACCAAACCTTTTCGGGTCCGGAAGCGAGTGAGTTAACAATTTCAAATAACTGGGCATAGGAAAACTGAAACTTCTGAAGACTGTACTATTAATTGGCTCACACCAATATGCCAAAAAAAAAAAACGAAGTGGATAGGTGGACCCCTGGGTGTACCTAGCAAAATATAGGCGTTTTAGCATAGGTGGACCCCGGACCAATGACCTCTACCCCAAAAAAAACACCTAGAAGTAGTCTTACCATAATTTTTTCCTCACTTCAATCACATGGGACAATATAAAGCATCAATATTGCACTAGGCAGTATTGTATGCCACATGAACATTACCAGTTTCATGTGACTTACATGTTTATTGTTTCAATGCAATAGACTGAGGTCACACTATCAATGTCTAAATTAGCCTTTTACAAATCCACTTTATGCAAAAGACAAACCCTCAGGAAAGAAATTTAGTCAACAAATGAAGGTTGAATTACCAGTCTTGAATTAATTGAATATGTATTTTAGCCTCTGCGTGCCTTCCATTTTAACTTAACTTTGGGAAGAAGGTTGTAAAACCAAGCTGTAAACAACATTATATTCGTTATGGGGGGAGTTCCATATGACTTACACTATAAGAATATTACAAGGACGCGACTTTAGACATCCCCCCAACCCCGCCAGTACCTGAAATACATGCCCAGCTAAACATGTGTACCTCAGATGGTACTCCTTCCTTCTTTACCAACTGAAATACTTACCATGTCGTTATACAGCTTCATTTTATTGAATCTCCTCATGTAGCAGCGTTTTTTCTTTACAAGGTAATCACAGAGTTTGGAATATCTGGTGTCCCCTGATGATGAAGAAAGACAATCATATGCATGGGTGAAATTGACATCAAATCACTTTTCCTCAAAATAAATGTCCACAGAAACGAGAACCCTGTGAACACTTCACCCAACAAAACATGTACTAGTGTTCTTTGGTTTATGGGCCACACTGGGCACAGGGCTATTTTTTCACATATATTGTACAGAACTCATACTCCAATGTCATTTTAATTCATTTAGTGCCTGGTGTTATATTCTGATCTTTAAAAAGAAAAAAATGTGCCGATATTATGCAGTTTCTGACGACCATATTGAATTCGTACCAAAACCTGGGACACAAAATAAATAAATTAGTTTTCAATGTTTTTTGCTGAAATTTGGCATGTGTGTTCAGTAGATATATCTGCAAAGTGACCAAATGGAATTTTGATATCTATTAGTTGTAATGGAGAGCATAAGTGAAATAAGGAAAAGAATAATAATGCCCAAAGATTCATTCCAAAAAGGAGACCAACATTAATGAATAGAAATATATCAACGACCACTAAAATCAGAGTCTTGAAAACGAGTGGTCAGTGCTTTTATACAAATGTGAATGTTTGGATAATGAACCCAGAAATAGAGAGGAAACTAGAAGCAGCAGAAGTGTGGTTTATTAGAAGAATATTGAGAATATCATGGATGGAGAAAAAATCAAATGAGTCAGTCTTGAGAGACTCTAATCTGAAAAGATCATTCATTAAAACAATAAGACAGAGGCAACTGAAATTTCTAAGGCACATCTGTCGCCTCATGAGCCTCGACACGAACATCTAGCAGTCACAGGGAAGATCGAAACCAGGAAAAGCAGGGTTAGACAGAGAAAAACTTTCACTGACAGTCTTAATTCATGGACAACAAATAAACGTCACAACAACAACTTCTTGAGGTTGGCCCATGACAGATCTGAATGGAGAGCCATGATCGCCAATGTCTGTTCCAGACAGGGCAACTGATGATGATAATTAGTTGTAAAGTTATTGTCCTGACCTGGCTTTTTGCCTCCCATTTTGCTTCAAATACTTAACAAATTCATAACCTTAGGTTGGAAGTTTTTATTTACCCCGACATTAATAATTGATGTATCACAATATCCTTTGGTCGTTTTTATACATATACATTTCTGAACACAATTGGTGTTCAGAAATGTAAATGAACTTGAGCTTTCTATCTTTGAAACTCACATTTTTACAGCTGTCCCAATGACCCAGGAATGCCAAAAATTGTGAATTTGAGAAAACGATAAAAAAGACTTCACTGTCAAAAACAAACCTCACCATAACATCTTTTTTAACACATTTATGAGTAGAATTAAATCAAGAAAACTATTTTATTGCTTAGATAAGATGTCAAACTACCCAAAAAATGGAATAATCCTTTTTTTGATATTTTGACCCAAATTCATCTTATAGCCTCTGGGATACCCGTGTGGCCCCTTAATAAATTACCGGTGATACAATAGGAATGCAGTTAAAATTCCAGCCATGAAAGATTTTTCTGGCCAACTTTCACTCATGTATTTGACAAAATGAGATCTATTTTGAGAGACGAGCTACATAAATTCCTCTTTAAACAGTGCATTCACTCACAATGTTATCTATTTAAAAAGTTGAATATTGGTTTAATGAAACAAAATTACTCACAGGCTCTCACTGCCTTGCTGTCTTCTTCAGGCTTATGATCCTGTAACGTATGATATCTTACGAGTCGTCTCATGGCATCTGACCAGTTTTTAAATGGAGAATGGGTGTCAGGACCTAATGCTAAACTCCGATCCCTCAAAAGCTGCTGTTCTGCACTGTGAATCAGAAAAAGTGAAAAGATTAGCATTAAGGCGTGGCTATATGGATGACAGGATGGGATGCACATGATTAAATCATCTTAAAATCAGTTCAATGCTGACCATAATAAGTGAGAAAAAAAATTTAAGTGAATGATATAAATATTCAATCCCTCACACCGTTTTCTTTTACAATTAAAACATCGGTTATTTGTGACAAAAATTTACACTAACAGTTGCATGCAAAAGATTTTCTCTCGTGGGGGGTGGGGTGGGGGTGTTCTTTGTAACAGTACAGCAAGCTACAGCTTTGGTTCCACTGCCTAATTTTGCAAGACATGGCAAGAAACTTACAGACACCGCCCAATCTGAGGGATCACAAACTGTTGAGGGACACGTTGGGAAAGTGGCTGGCATCGTTGCTGGAAGGACTGGTGGGTCGACTGTGGCTGTCCTTGTTGTTGTTGCTGCTGCTGCTGTTGGTGCTGAAGCAATGGTAGCTGAGACTGCTGGAGTGATGAGGAGTGATGTGGTAATTGTTGTTGCTGCTGTGATTCTGAAGGTTTCATGGAAGGGACAGCACGACAATTGCTTTGTGCCTCTGCTTCTTCAGGTTTCTCCATGAGCTCCTGCATGTGCAAGCAAATTAACAACTAAGAAACAACCCCAGAAAGGAAACAAATCCATAAAAAGTGTAAACTTGAAGTAGTGATTTGCACTTAAGGACTGGTAGGTTTTAGGAATACAAAAAAGGAAAGGAAATTTAGCAGAAAGCCTGTTGTGCTTACAGTACACTAATCCGAAATCGAAATGGAATCTGACCCTTTCCTATTTTCATTTCGATTTCAGAAAGGTTGTGCATCACGTGACAACCTCCTCGGTGTAAAATGGTGTTCAGTCGAACTACTGGAACTTGCACAAAAACATTTTTGAAGGTGAGAGCTGTTTATAGGATACTAAATTGTCCATGTATTGTAATAAGTAGGTGAAAACCAAAGCCTTTGGAATTTTAGCGGGTAGATAAAAAGCCTTGAAAGATCAGATTAATTTCACATTCATACGTTGAAAAGCTGAACCGAACAAATCCTTCGCTCAACAAGTGAGAGGCCCGCAGCGGCAAAGCAAGCGTCAATCTCAGTCACATGATCTAAACAAACGATGCGCATCACTTTTCATTCAGAAACTGGACCAGTGTAAACAAACAGCGTTTCGAGGGGGAAACTGGAAAGCCAGGAGAGTTGTTCCCCCACTCCTTTTTTCTATTCTTAAAACCTACCAGAGTAAACAGGCTTTTAGACTCAAAACTCTATGCACCTCAGTCATTTCAGAATATTTCTAAATAATTACATGAGACAATTTTTTCCGCCATGCTGGAAATTTAGGTCTAATATAACAAATCCTTACCTCCATTTTTAATAATAATAATAATAATAATAATAATAATAAGTCATTTCTATAGCGCCTGATTCCACAGAAGAGTGCTCTAAAGCGCTTAACAGTTCTCACAGTCACACAACACACATTTTCATCAACCTATACCTAATCACTGTCTCAAGAATGTTACATAACCTGCGTATACGCTTTTGTAAACAACGCTGTTTTAAGTTTTCTTTTGAATTGGATCAAGCTGTTTGAATGTTTCACATGATCAGTCAAGTCATTCCACATTTTAGGTGCACACACTGAAAAAGCTCTTTCTCCCATGATTGTTCTTGATCTGGGCACTACTAATAAATTTGCTTCTGCTGATCTCAATTTTTTGGGTGGGATGATATTTCAATGTCTCAAACTTGAATTAAAATTTCTGTCATCTCCCCTCACATAGCCGACAAACTTTAAGGATCATTATCTTTCACATCACCACCCAAAGAACTTTCTTTTTTGATCCCACATTATAAAACTCAGCACCCTGACACAGCCGACTGATATTCCAATAATTTTCCACACATTGTTGAGTACATAAGTTAAATGAATGCTTTCTGAAGCAGCCAATCATGCGAATTTTCACTCTCAGACCTGCCAACTAACTGGCCACTTCAATGAGGGACATCTAAAGGGGAACGTTTACCCATGTCCTATAAAGGCAAACTGAAACTGTCAGTTACAATTTCCATAAAAAGGTAAACACAAATGCAAAAAAGCTGTAGCACAATAAAAACAACGCATTCTATGTGTATTAGCATAAAGTGCGTTCTATCACCCATGACATGCACTTGACTGGAATAGCCTTCATCTTCAGACCTGGCAGGAAATTCCTTTTTGGAAAGAAAAAAATAATGATTTCCCTCCTCCTTCCAAACACCCAAAATACAAGATGGTCTCATAAAATAAAAGACAGTTGGCAGGTCTTCACGTTCTTGCAAACTCAACATCTGTTGTACGAGAAAAATAAGCACATGAAACTTACCTGAACAGTTGTTGGAAGGGGAAGGCCTGTTTTTGCTCCACAAAGAGTCTGCGAGTCAGATCCGCTTGCAGTTTGGGGATGAAAATTCAACTTGCCCGTAAGAGTTTGTGATTGTTTGGGGATTTGGGCTTGTTGCTGTAACTGTGCTTGATGTTGTGGTTGAGCTGATCCCAGCTGCTGCTGAAGTTGCAGTATTTGCTGCTGGGTCTGTTGTTGTAATAACTCTGTCTGTTGTAGCTGTTTCTGCTGCTGCTGCATCTCTTGAGGTTGCTGTGACTGCTGTTGGAGTTGTTGTTGCTGCTGCTGTTGTTTCAGCTGTTGTAACTGCTTTTGTTTTTGCTGCTGTTCTAATTGCTTCTGTTGTACTTGTTGAGAACGGCGAATGATGTTCTGCTGATGGACCAAAAATTCATTTTGACCTTCCAGGCTCATGCGTGACAACTCATTTTCAAGTCTCTCTTTCTGAACAGGCGTCAAACTCAACATAAGAGTGGTATTAGCAATCTGAAAATAGGTGTTGACATACACATTAAACACAAAATGCATGTGATTTTGGGGAATATTTGAGTTGATGACAAAGCAGAAAAGCAGGGCAGCCTGAAAACTGCCTACTTCTCTTAGATCATGACAAAAAAAAAAAAAATCAACTTACAATATTTCTTATTTTGTTTGAAAGATTAACACCAACATGCTAACTAAATGACCACTTCAATAAAGGACCACTCAAGGGGGCATTGGAACCTGCATCCTATAAAGGTACACTGAAACTGTTGATTAGTTATATTAAATGATTTACACAGAAAGTAGAACCAAAGCTGAAACACTGTAAGGTATATATAATTAACTAGCCAACCCGCACAAGGTAAATCTTGCAGATTCTTTGTAGAAAGCCCACCCATATATCTAGAATGAGGCAAGATTAAAAGCAGCATTTGGATTCGATGCAGTGACTAAAAGAGCTTATGTAGAAATACATATATCGATGTGATTATGTTGATTTTCCACCACCAATGTGTAAAGAGAGGTCATGGACGAAATTTCCAATCATGCTCTTTGACTCCATTCGACAAAAATGTCTCTATGTTTGCGGCTCAAAAAAATATCAAACAATTAATATTTAAAGACCATCTTTTGTCTAAAATGAATGTGGCCAAGTAACCAATCATCCAAAAATGAGACAGTACACCAAGTTTCATAATTTTTCATTGTGTACTCATGAAGTTTTAGGTGATTACACGTTCACCCTCTAGTTCCATTATAGTAAGATGCGCATTCTCTTGCACTTTAGTGGACAGGCATGGCCTTTTTCCCCATGCCCGGCAAGAATAATTATCTTCTTGGTTAAAAAAATTATTTGTCTCACTCCCTACCTGACACCCTAAATACAGAACAGTTCCGTAAAAAGAAGGGTTAGTTTGCAGATCTGGTAACCCCATTTATGACAGGACAACATTTGACTCACCTTGATAGGCGTCATTGACTTTATATTTGCTGGATCTTTCTCTTTAGAACTCTGAGGAGAACAAATAGAAATATATACATATAATTTTGATTTCATTCAATAGGAAAATGTCAAAACCAAAGAAAAACTTGAAGATGTGCAGATCAATTCTGCCAACAAATTAAATTCGCATGTGCTGTAACATTTTAACTTTCCTTCCAACCAATGATAAAGTGATCTGGCATACACAAAACAAGGACTAGATTGCAGTTTCTTATGCTGATCTCTCCTTCAGGGTGCCTACATCCATTTGAGAATGTTTTTCCAAGGCTAAAATGTTAAATGCAAGAAAATAAGAAAATTTTATTAATATTATTTATTTTTTTCCAGGAGAATTCTACAGCTTATCCATTCCAGAGCCTTTTCTAAAAGTTTTCAATTTCAGGGCTTTTCTAGGAATTCTACCTGCTATTTGCTTACTGGCCTAAAGCTAAATAGCACAATTACAGAAAGACAGGGAGGTTTTGTTTCCACAAACTGAAAGCTGACATGCATTTTAACTTACAGATTTGGAACTTGTGGAGCTTGTGGTGGTCACTGTTGAAACTGCAACAGCAGTGGTGCCTGATGATTGCACTGGATTTGCTGAAGTGCCCATGGCTGTTGACGATTCGTTGAAAGGTGATGAATGGGGCAGTGACGAGCTAGTGGGGACAAATGTCTGCTGAGGCCTAGCTATCTGAGCTGTGCTCATGATTGTGGTCTGATGGAACTGAGTGGTGGCAGTGGTCACAGCAGTGAAGGATGATGACGAAACAACTGGTGGAGATGTCATGGCAACTATATTTGAGGTAGTCACTGCTGAAGTTGAATGAGGGAGATTCACAGTTGAAGACAAATTTGGAGTGGGCTGAGATAAAGGAACAGATGCATGCAAATCTGTCACAGGTTCCTGTTTAATTACTGAAGAAATTGGTTCCTGTTTAATGAAAGTTCCACCCAAAGTTGTAATTTTTTGGTTTTTTACTTGTAATATCTGAGTTTGGTTTACCACTGCTGAGCTTTGAGACACTGAGGCTTGAGATATTGCTGCGGGTGACGTGCTTAGAGTCGCAGATGTAGTGAACACAATTTGTGCAGCAGTCACAGACTGGGCAGCTGTTTCAATTTTGTATGCCTGGTTACCATCAGGGCCAGTCTTGATGAACACTTTGCTGTCTGTTTGTGAATTCGCTGTTATGAGCAGGTTTTTCTGTGACAGAGAAACCGGAATGTTCTGTGGATTGATTTTCAACGGCCCACTCACAACACTGCTTTGGGTATTGCTTTGTTGAGTAAACCCCTTTAGCTGCAACTGAGCATTGGAAGGAATACTGATATTTGTTCTGCTGGAGCTGACTATAGCTGGGGCCTGAGATGCAACTGGTTTGAGCTGTGGAGCTATAGGACTAGCAGTACTTGCTGATGGCTGAAGAATCAAATGTTGACCATTAGATGAAAGGACATACACTTGTCCGTTGGCAGTAATGATTTTCTGCTGAGGACTAAGCGTGACCTTCTGTCCTTGAGTGTTTTGAAGTTGTGCAGTTGGCTGCTGAAATGGCACTGTGCTATTATTGACTGTCACATTCACAATAGGTTGTGGAGTTTTGGACTTTGATTTTGAACTTTTTGATTTGCTTTTGGCTGGCTGTGTTTTTGGTTTACTAGATAGTACAGGTGTAATGGATGGAGGTGGGGTTGTAACAGCTGATAAACTTTCTACATGATTATCAAGAAAATTAAAGTCATCTTCAAAAGATTGTAAATCAATATCAGACATTTCTAGAGCCTGCTCCAGAATGTTAATTCCCTGACCACTTTTCCCTCCTGATCCACAAAAGTCTGACATGAGATCTGGAGTTGGTGTAGATGTAGGGGTGGACGGAGTGGGAGTTTGAACTGGAGTTGAAGAGGCAGAATTAACAGTAGGCGTAGGAGTCCGTACATTCTTGCCCCCTGGCAAAGTAGTGGTGAGTCTCTGTGATGGCACAGTGTTTGTCATGATAGAGGGGGAATGCGTGTTTTTTGGTTGCAGCATGATCTGTTGTGATTGGCCATTCTGTTGGATGACTAGTTGTTGGGTTGTAGATTGAAACTGTGTAGGTCGGGTAACAGGTGTGTTAATGTTAGCAAGTGTCACTCCACCTTGCGAGTTCTGTTGAACCTGGAGCTGGGGCATGGTAAGGCCACCTAACTGGCCCAGATTCAGCATCTGACCATTGACCACAATGTTCTGACCTGGAACCAGCCCAGCAATCTGGTTCCCAGCATTAGGTATGACATTTTGGTTGTTAATTAAGTTCATGATAGTGTTCTGGTTCAGCTGTGAAGGAAAATAAAATATCAATTTATAGTTTAAGATTACAAATTCAATATTTTGTCAAACAACGCCTCTGGTCTCTCCAGGCTTCATCCCTAAGCATCAACATATGCTTAAAAACAACTGCATTTTTAACTAATGTGCTCAGAATATATAGGCCTATGCTGGGTTATGCTGTCCTTAATTCTTATTAAAATATAGTAACATATTTGATCTCATCACTGCTACATTTTTTTTTCCTGCTGGCCAAATGCTGAAAAAAATGTTTCAAATTATACGGCTTTAGGAGACACTGGGTATGTCAACAGTGCACTTGCTTTATCAATTTTTAGGATGAACAGTGAACCCCCAGTGCACTTCCACTATCGATTTTGAGATGTATAATGTGTTTTCACAGGGCAGTCAAGGGGTTAAAAATAATAATAATAAATAAATACACATTTTCATTTTCATCACAGGCTGGGATACAGACCGTTAACCCTCACCCTGCGCGGGGCGGCAATAGTCGGTATTGACTTGCAAGCGCTCACGCCGCACGGGCGGCAAAAGTCGCCCAGGTCAAGCTGACCGCGCCACGCGCAAGCCCTATTTTCAGGCGTCGGGTCACTGACCTTTTTGAGACGTAACCACCGTGTTATTGTTCACTGTATCTCTTCTAAATCAAACGCATTGTGACATGGACATGTTAACCAGTGAACCACTGGTCGGAATCACAAAGACTAAGCTTTCAAAGGCTCTCCCCACACTTTCAAAAGATGTAACATCGACATGCGAACTGTGACCCCAGATAAGATTCTCCGTGAGTAAGGTCACTGACGGGGCAGCGGGCTTTACGGGTAGCGCGCAGGGTATGGGTTAAAAAAGAAATCTCAATACAGAAATATAATGTTTTATTGATCGACCACACCTGCTGTTGTCCCATTCCTGCTTGATTGATTGTAGGCTGTGCAATCAACTGCACTTGGCTGCCCTGACTCCCTGCAGCATTCACTACCTGTAGACCTTGCCCGGAGGATGCTATGAGTGTTGGCTGAGAAGGGATAAGTTGTCCCCCTTGTCCACTTTGGTACTAAATGGAAGAAATTGAAACAACCACATATAATATCATTAAATAATTAAAACTATCACTAGAGTAAAACTAATGAAATTCTACACAGGAGGGTTTCCATAAATACATGCTTGGTGTGTGTGTATGTGTGTGTTTTTTGTTGTTTTTTTAATGTCCCCAGCATACGAAAGCATACCCTGGGGGAAGTGGGGTTTCTGGGAAACTCATGTTTGGTTTTCAATTATTATAAAATGATGAAAAAATATTGAGCATATGTACTTCATAGCTAGCCCCAAATATGAACATTAGGCCAAACCTTCTCTATCCAACCACAAAATTTTCTTGTAACATATTAACCCACAACCTGCACACTACCTGTAAAGCCTGCTCACCGGTCAGTGACCTTACTCATGGGGAATCTTATCTGGGTCGCACTGACTCTTGCCGATGTGCGATGACCACACTACCGCTGTCCACGTGGTTTGGTTTGTATTTAATTGGTATGAAAACATTCCGTTACGCCTTATCATGCTAGATAATGAATTAACCAGTGAAATCTTTGTCTCAGAGTCTCTAACCAATGATCTGACATATAATACCAAATTGATAGCTGTAATTTCAGTGAAAACGAAGCATGATAGGTGCCCCCGAACCCCGGCTCTAAACAAATGGTTTCATTCAGACTGGCACATACTTATGAACCAATGTGGGCATTTGGGACAAAGATCATTTCACAGCTTGTTTCTGATTGGTTCTTAGATACGGACAACTCTAGATGATTGTCGGCTTGTGAAAAAATGAGATAATACATGTACTGCAAATTTGTTGAGCAACAGTTCGCATGTTGATGTTACATGTTTTGATAGTGGGGGAGAGCCTTTAAAAGCTTCGTCTTTGTGATTCTGCCAAGTAGTTCACTGGTCAGCATGTCCTTGCCACAATGCCTTTGATTTAGAAGAGGTACAGTGAGCAATAAAACGGTAGTTACGTCCCAAAGAGGACAGTGACCCGTTATGTGACAATATGGCTTCCACGCTGCATGGTCAGTTTGATCTTGCCGTATTTACACGCCCATGCAGAGTGAACGCCTGGGAAGTCGATGCCGTATTTTGACGCCTTGAGCAGTGGCGGTTTAAGCCCTTAAATCCATGGATTTTCAGACCATGATGACCCCCCGAGAAAAGGAAAAACTTGAAATATGGCAAATCGAGTCATAATACAACATGCTAATACAACACAAGCTGTTAAATAATTAACTACTTTAAAAAACATGGATTTGTCTTAAATTATGATCACATCTGAAAGGTAAGTTAAATCTGATTCAAGGTTCCCACACCTCTACGACGAGAATATTTTTTCCACATCTTTTCCAGAGCTAAAAGGTGAAATTCCTGGGATACAAGTGGGAGAAACTATATTTCTTTACTTTGTTCAGATTTTGCCCCCACTTTTTAAACCCAGGCAATCCATTATTTCAAAACTTTAAATTCCACGGCTTTTCTAGGGATGCCTGGAATTGGGCTGCAAAAGAACATTGCAGTAGATTGCACATTCAGGCAGCCTCCCGCAATTTGTGCACAAAAATAGCTCTGTCATTGAGTTATAAAGATGGAGAGGAACTGGCTAGTATCAAGCAAAACACTAAGTCCCTGTCTTGTGTCAAATTAAAAAACATGCTGTTACGTACTATTACTGGTGACATATTTGGATTCAGCTGCCTCAACACAACATTTTTGGCAAGTGCCGCCTGTGGTGCAGTGGTCTGCCTCGGGATAACTGTCTGCCCTTGTGGTAATACTATTTGTCTTGTGGCCGTAGATGATGTTGGCACAATGGTGGGTGTGCCCTGAGCCATATTTGCACGAATGACATTTCCTCCAGCTGGGTTGAGTAACTGTGTGCCAACTAAAGGCTGTGTCAAGTTGATGGACTTTAGGGAAAGAAAATGTTGGTTGCACAATAAAGTTCATGATGACACATATTAACTTCATTTAAGATTCAAAATAAGTGACAACAGTGTAAATAAGAAACATCTACTTCATACCAAAAAGAAAATAAAGTCAAAGTCACTCCCAGATGTTGCTGACTTCAGGCAAGTGGTTGGGTCTTGCACAGAGCACACACTGGAGCATTCAATTAAAACTGTTCATCACCATATGGGTTAATGAAAGATAATCAGCTGCAACAATTCTTGAGAAAAAACACACTTGCCTTGCCTTTACAATAGTGCATTTCTAGTTAATTTATTATGTTGAGTTGCAATTTACCTGGCTCATGTGTTGTAACTGGGAGTTGGTAATGAGAACTCGTTTTCCTTCAGCAGTCTGTGAAATAAAATAGTTGTTTCATATTGCATTGGCTGAGCCTTGGGTATATATTATCTGAACAATCAAGTGCGAAAGCAATTCTGAAAGGCTTTCATTTGTGTTTCATCTATGTCAAATTAATGATAATGAAGTTCAACTCCAAAATACAATAACAGCATTCTGAAATCTTGCAGACTGTCAAAAAAATATCCCACCTGCCAGAAAACAAAATTTTAAACTTTTAACACAGACCTGCCAACCAAATGATTACTACAGTAAGGGACACCGCTGTCGGCACATATACCGAAGTCCCATAAAGGCAAACTGAAACTGTCAGATTATGATTTCCATAGAAGGGAGAATATAAATACCCAATACACAATATGCTCGTAACATATTAGTATGCATGCTGTCACCACTTCACTGGACAGGCTTTCACCCTCAAACTGGCAAGAATTTCTTTCTCAATAAAAAAAAAATTCTCATGTCCATTGCAACATCCTAACCCTTCAGGCCACAATATCGTAGTTTTTTTCTACATGAACACTATTGATAAGATCACAGTATCATGGTCCTCTCTTCCCGGGCCCTAGTTGCTAAGCCCACAGTACCATGATCGCGTCTTCTTTGTCCGCCAAAGATAAACCCACGGATTCGTATCACCACTTCCTCAGAGCCTAACTGACAAGCCCACGATATCGTGGTTTGTGACACAGTCTTCTAGTTTTAGTACTTAATCAACAGGATTTTCACAGGTCCATCAAACAAGGAACAACTGGAAGCAGACGTCCATATCACTGCTGGGGCTAAATACAGGACTCATGTGAAGTAAGGGACAGGTCTGTTAACAGATGAAGAAATGGCCTTATTGAGACACTACACAAATGCTTACCTGAATTATTGTTTGCTGCCCAGTTCCATCAGAACCAATGACATGTGGTCCAAAGTTAACATTGACAACTTTGGGGTTTTCTATATGAACAGACCCTTGTGTGGGAAATAAGCCAGTGCTCTGATTCCCATAAATGGTCTGACCTGTCAATGCTTGGTTGGACTGGAGAAAAGTCTGGAGGGGCACACTGTTGGTAAGCTGCTGAACCTGAAAAGGGTGATAGTGATAACCCTGTAAAGGACAAGGAATAGATCATACAAAACAACTGGTTCTTTCTCACAAAGAGAACCCGTAGATGGGCTGCAATGCCCCTGCAGACTCTCTTCTCAGTGTTGTCGTTTGCATATGACTTGAAGGAGGTTGACACTTTTGTGAGGTGACATCACAGAATTGGTTTATGTTGCAAAGGACAAAGTTAGAAAATCTAGCAAACCGATGGCTGGGATAAACATTTGTGACTGTTTAAAAATAGGAAAAAGGTTAGGCACAATAATCTAAATTGGCAAATATTAACCCTTTCGATGCCTATCGCCTAAATTCGGGCGATGGTTTCTTCTACCCTCTTACTGCCTATCGCCTGAATTCTGAGGTGAGCTAACGTAAACAGGAAATACACCCCCTAAAAACATGATTAGTGCTCCGGAAGTCGAATAATCTAATTCCTGATTGGATAAGCTTTAATTTGATCTCTGGATCATAAAGATCGGCCGATCGGTTCGTTTTTTATTCACTTTTTTGTGCGGATACTCTCTTCGCTGCGAAATAACGTCCTTCGAGTCCGACAACGACGATGTTGATCAAATTATCGGGGATTTGTTTGTAAATTCCGATTCCGAAAGCGATTTTGATGGGTTTGACATCAACCAAGAAGATATTCACAATTGATTTAGTTGACTTGCGTACGTGCGCTCCAGTTGGTAATGTAGATCTAGATCTAGCCGAGGGCGGTTGTGTAGATCTAGATCTAGATGTTACGAAGAATGAAATGAGTGCATTTTCTCGGTAATCAGTAATGAACGCGTTTATAAACATTGATCCCACACCTCTAGACTATCAAGCTGATTATTGATGATGTTCAATCATTAGTCTTGATGATTTTAGCAGTTTTGCCGCCAAATAAAAGTCAGAATGTTAGTATTACAATTTTTTAAATTTTTTTTTGTAATTCTTGTGATGCTGCTGCCACCACCACTACTATCACCACCACCACTTTGATATGTTCATTATGCGATACGGTATTCCCCAACATCCCCTGTACAAGGAATATATAAGATCTGTAAGAAGTTTAAGGCTGTTGTCAAAGAAAACTAAAACTGAGCGCTACTTTAAATCGTTTATTCCATCATCAACTAGGATGTTACAATAATGTCGTCATCTTGATCGTAATCTGTGCACAGTTGAATTATGTCCTGCGTGTCAGGTCAATGTGTTTTAGTTAGGGAAGCATATTGTGTGCACTGTTAATTTTGTTAATTTAGTTAATTTATCAGTGTGTGTGTGCGCGCTATGTATCATACTTTCTGCTTCTGTAACTGTATTGTTATGTATTCAATGATCAAAACAAATTTCCTTGTACAAGGACGAATAAAATTTATCTTATCTTATCTTATCTTATTCAATGTACTAAAAGTTTCTTTCTTACAGACTTATAAAATTCCCAATATCATAAGAGATATGAATTTTTTTCTATTACACCCTTGTTCGGACAAGTTTTGCAAAAATGGCCTGGCACTGAGGGAAAAATCACAGAAAATAGGCTGGCACTGAGGGAAAAGTCTTGGAAAATGGGCCGGCACTGAAAGGGTTAAAAACTCTGTACTCGAGTCCCAACCATAATTTTCCTCAATTTTTTCAACTTGGGCAGCTGCAACATTTTACTGAATCTGTGCCGCCACCTCACATTTCTTATCTAGTAACACCAGTAACTTATGAGATGTATGGGGTGGCCTGAAAAAACCTGGCACTTGTTGCTGGGCCATGTTTCAAAATATTGGAGGGGAATGGTAAAAATGTCACCTCGGGTCAAAATTGAATTCCTGGCATGAATGGCATCTTAAACCATTCTAAACATAGTCTGAAAAGCATTTAACAATTTATGCATCCAAAATATTTTAAAAAATTAATTTGCAACTCATAACGAGTCGCATTTTGGCACCAAAAAAAAATCCACCCAATCAAACTGTTAAGACACAGTACTTTGGAGGAGGCCTTTATGCAAATAATAGAAACCTGACTATACGGCTGTTTTTGTCATATAGGCCCACCAGTATGCAAATAATAGAACCCTGACTATATGGTTGTTTTTGTCATATAGGCCTACCAGTCAATTTCTTAATTCCAAGAGAGTGTGTAAACATAAAATGTGACCTCCTGGTTTAAAACGAGCACAAAAATGTATGTAAACAATCATGATCTTACAAGTGTCTTGCCACCACTAGATGAAAAGCATTTCCAATTACCAGGAGTTTAACACAGAAATCTTCAAAAACCACTGAACTTTGACAATTTTTTTACAAAGTTATCTGGTCAGACAGTTTCTTGGCTATAACCACAGGTATAAGAATACTGAAAACTATTAGTAACTGAAATATGATCTGTGGAAAAAAGCAAACAAAAAAAACCATGGAAATTTGCACATAAGCAGAGAAATGACGCCCCTGAGTTAAAACAATACGTCATTGGTTTTGGACTTTATAATCATTTGAAAGAGTAGATAAATGATTGCTCCAATTGAATTTAATTCTAAGTGTGCATTTTCACAAGTATTAAAAGAGACATTGTGTCAGTAGTGCCTGTTGTCACAAGTAAAGACTTTTGACCTCGTTTCACTCAGTTTAACTTTTGGGGAATGAGCATAACTTCGTCTGTAACTGAAAATATTCTAAAAATTAAACTGCGTTGTTCTGAAATGATTTTTACCACTGAATATTTTAGTACTGTTACTCAAATTGGGATGACATGACTACATGGCTTATTCCTTCTTGACTAAAGAACTTACTGAAGCAATGGGGAATGATGGAGCAATCTGGACCAGTTTTGCATTGCTTTGATGTTGTTGCTGAGATACAGCGGCAGCTGTCACCTGATGCTGTCCTCCTCCTGCTGTCATCACATTCTGGATCCTCCCTGCGGTGCTCACATGCTGGTGGGATGATGCTGAAGGGGCTAAGTAGGCAACAGTGCCACACAGACTTGTACTGGTTTGCTGAACAGCATTGTTCGTCAGTGAACCCTGAAGGTGTGTGGGGATGCTGCTGAGGATAAAAATTAGCAACATTTATTAAAACAATACCAGGGCTCCCACTCAACTGAGAAAAAAGCATCTGAAATCTATGCGCAGCGCCCATGCAGAGCGTAGATTTTAAATGATTGACCATATTCTGCGCATAAATTTGATATAATGGACCATACATTACACAAGAAAATAAATCATTATATTACATTAAATGCATTCATGAAACAGTAACACAGCAAAACAGCCATTAAATATATCACATTCAAAAATTACGGTCTTAAAAAATATCATATTAAAAAATTACAATGTTTATAGCAAGATCAGGGTTTTCCCTAATGCTCATTAATTCAGTGACAAGGGGCTTATACATATTGTATTTTGAAGAAATGCATTTTACGAAACAACTTACTGAATTTGCACCTGTCCTCCAACGACATTACTCTGTGACTGATGTACCATCTGCTGTGTGTTTCCATGAATGCTGCTACCAATGCTGGTACTGTCTGAGCTAATACCACCAGCATCTGAAGTGCTGGGATCATCAGAGTGGATTCCATCCAAAAATATGTCACCCCAAGACTGTTTGGAAAAGTTTTACAAATATGTATCACATATATACTAAACTTCATTTAAACATATGCGTGGTCACACTTTCAACTTTCAAGTCTGAGACTATCTCAACAAATATCTAAAAAAACATTACTCTTAGAGTAGTTATACATGTATAATGAAATACTAATTGGTGTGACAAGAATCTCTTTGACGCATGACTGGTGAAAGTGTACACATATAATTTACAAATGAATAAAAATAAAGAAACAAATATATAATATATTTAAAAATTATAATAAATGTATATAATAATATAAAGCACCCAATCACCTAGGAGGTCTCAAAGTCCTTGGTAATTTTTATTTTTTCCCCCCATATTTCACAAAACACAAATACATTAACAAATAAAAACACTCATTCGTTTTGTACAACTATACATTGTTATACATCAAAGCCAGGACCCTTATGGAGCAAATTAGTAGTAGTAAGTTCTGAATGAACTTAACATTGCCTGACCCTATGAAAATAGTGCAATTACAATAGAAGTTTTCTGTATTTGGATGCAGCAGAACTTATTTTCTGTAGCGATGCGAAAATTGGGGTTTTTTTGTTTGTTTTCAAAGCTGACTCATCTTAGCATAATGGACCAATTAAAAAAGATGACAAAAAATGTGGCCTAACATTACAGGCAATGACAAAATTGTCATGACTGCTCAGTAACTAATGTGTACTTCTCTTGGATATTTTTTACATTGCAAACTACCTGTGAATCAAGCCAAAGCATATCAAGACAGAAAGTCGTGGCTTAAGCTACTGACAGCTAGTTCTTAAAGAAGTCAAGCTTCAAGAGAAAAGATCTTTAAGATGAGCCTAGCCCAGGCATAAAAAAATGACACATATTCATTAATACAGTAGTAAATTTTGTTTGGATAAATTTCTAAAATCATTTTATCAGTATCTATCAGTCTAGCTTGGAATGAAAAGAAACTGTGAATAATGGACATTTTTACAGAAGCACACTTGGCTCAGATGACAATTTTTACACAATGCATTGTGTTGGCTGAAGATATATACATTAGATAAAAGGCAATGAACCACACTATTTTCAAAACAATATTCTATGCTTGAAAATATTGTCTATCAAAGATAACTGTTAGTGTGAGATCATAGATTATTTTCTTCAGTTTCATAAATCAAGAACCACAACAATAAAACTTACTATATCAGTTGCATCTTGTCCCCTGGAAGTCAAGAATTCAAAACTCTTTAATTGGTGAGCACAAAAAAGCTAATACGTAATTAAGAGAGACAGATGATGGTAATGCAACTTTTACTGTTTTAGTCAATTCCGTTCTTACAAGTGTCAAGCTGTGTGGGTTATCAACATCCAGTAGACCCTTTTCTCTTACAAACAATGCAATATATGTGCTCAAAATATAAGTGGATCAGGAAGTCTATTAAGGTAAACAAAATAGTAAAAGCTATATGTGCCTTCACTTTTCATTTCTTTTTATCCCATAACCAAAAGTTACATGTAATGTTTAGCGTGTGACTCTCGACTTACTTTCATGTTATTATTTTTGTGGTCATAACAATACAATGTGTGCATCTAAATTAGAAGAAGATAGCAAAAATTTGTTGGTATATAATAATTAGGTCAACAATGCACTAAAAACTACTGGGGACAAGGTGGTCTAGAGGCAAGGTGCTCGCCTCTCATGCCAAGGGTCCCGGGTTCTAAACCCGGGCAGTGCAGGCATGTTGGAAAGTGGATTTTTCTCATATTTTCAAGTCCCTGGTCCTATTGGGGGGTAGGATCGAGTAGTTCTTGGAAATTGGATTTTTCTCATATTTTCAAGTCCCTGGTCCTATTGCGGGGTAGGATCGAGTACCTAGTCTTCTCGGATAAGGACGAAAAAATTCGGAGGGCCCGTGTGCACGTTAAAGATACCTTGGCAGTTGGAAATCGTAAAGAGCAGGCCGAAAGGCCGCTGCCCGGGCAAAATTGAAATTAATAGATTAAAATTTATCCATATCATCCCCCCCCCCCCCCCTCCCCCCCCCGCCAGAACAAGAAATAATAAAACAAGTAAAGTGAGGTGTAAATGCCAAGGGCAGCGAACCTCCTAAAATAAAGACCTCAAATCACTAAAAACTACTTAAATTTTGCCTTGTTGATTATGCCAGATAGGCAACTACCTAGTTTTCAGTTCTAATATGGTGCAACAGTGTTTAGACTCAAATGCCTGCACTCATTCTGAAAGTACACATATAACAATTCTATGCACTGCACCAAACTTCCCAGATTCAGTTCTGGGTTGGATAAGAATGCATGACATAATATAAAGTATTAAAGTGTAAAACTTCCAGATACTGAAAACATGATTAAAGGAGTGACCGCAGAAGGGCCAAATGGATTTAGATAAAATGTTTCCCCAATGTGCGAGAGCAAAATTTTCAAGGAAGCTTAAAAGAAATTTTAAAAAATAATTTATGAAAGTGAGGGCACATTTTTAACTTAAATATTACATGCTTTAGATAAGTAATTTTGTTTTTAATGAATGGACATCTACTGGTAGTCTTTAACTATAATTTTGCCCCCCCCTCCTTTCAATTACATTTACAATGACAAAAAAAAAACAACAAACAACTTACTTGCTAAAGTCTGATGCAGAAGGAAAGGGGAAGCTTGATCCATCTCCGTCCATAGCTCTGACACTACTCTGAAAGCAGTTAGACATGTTCCATACATTAAATACATGTATTACAAGAATAAAACTTTAAGGGGATGGGAGTGGGAGGCACACAGGGCTTTATAAACTTTATCAACAAAATCGTAACTTACTGCATGAACTGATGGTATTCACTTTGATTTTCAGCAATATTCTCGAGGTACAGCCGTCCTCAGTTTTATGTTAGAAGTAAACTTAAGTAACTTGGTGGAAAAAAACAACTATTTCTTGTGTTTATGAGAAACCATATGCCCACCCCAAATTATACAAATATAGAATCCATGACGTGAAAATTATCACTCACAAAAAGTGGAACATTCAGCTGGCATTTTTTTTCCTCTCACTTTTTCAGTTTCACACTGTACTTTTTTACCTAACATTTTTCTAAAATTTCTAGCAGAAGTATATGGAGTTAAAATTTCAAGCTTTTTTCACCTGTTGTTTGCCTGAAATTTAACTCTCTGCTTCCAATATTTAAATGCAATACTTACCACTGAAATCTAGAAGACACAAGAGGTATAAATTCTGAAAGAGTTCTTTTGGCCATTTTTTCTTCATTTCTGTGGGTTATTCTGTGGACAAAAAACACAACAGTAATACAAAATTCAATGATGATGCAAGCTCCACTACATGAAAACAGCCTGATTTCAGGCTTTTCAAAATTAATGAGCCATTACTTTTCACTGCATAAAACCCATCTTTTCAAGATTTGCAAAAGTTCAATTATGATTACAATTGTTTTTCCCACGTTTCAGAGTCGAGCGACTGCCTCTCATTTCTTATAATATACAAATGGGATAAAATCGTTGGCCTCCTTTTTCATCGAATGATGCTGCATGATTATGTCCTGACGCATCTTAAAAAGCATCTTCACTAGGTTTACTTCACAAATAATATCTTTATGACTTTAGATTGACAGTTGTATCAAACTTAGTTCAATTATCAATTATTTCAGATATAGCTGCAGTCACTCACTTTTTTTCTGGATGTTATTAAACAAAAGTCAAATAAATAGTTATGACAATGGGAGATTATTTGACCCAACGTATTGTTTTCTGATTTTTAAAAAAAAAAAATGCTTTCTACAATGAGCCTTCAAAACGATTTAGTATGTGAAGAGCAAAACCGAATTCAGTATGTTTTTGCAGGTGTTGTGCATCTGCTGTGTTGAGGATGTACCCGTGGCCAGTCCAGCCATTAAACATTTTGTCTCCCCCTTCACTAAGCCTGACAGTGACAATCTACCATTCTGGAACAATATTGGTGACACAAAATTATGAAATAAATATTCATGTGAAAAACCATGTACCTGTGCAACATGAAGCTTTTTTTTTTTTTAAATCAGAATTGTTTTTTTTTTTAAGCCTTTGGCACTTTGAGGGAGAGGGCACAACTTCTTCAGCATGCAATTCACATGACATGATAAAAAAAAACATCAAATGGTTCCCATTCAATTATGGCAGTGGCTGCACAGAACACAAGGACTTTCACAAGGTTCAGTTTGGTTACATGTGCTCCTACTTTACAGGATGTTTGCCATGACATTAATTTCAAAATCTTGAGTATTAATTTACTTGTATAATACTTCTGTAATAAATATCATGTACTACAGGAAATACTGTTACGAGAAAACTGCCGTCTCTGAAAAATCTGCTTCAAGCCAAATGTTACCATGGCCTATATTAATTCAGATCTATCACTTTATTGGGCATAGGCCCAGATGCACTTTTTTTTTTTGTAATTACTTTGACTTTCAGGCACTGAACAAGAAGGTTTAGACATAAAGTAGGCCTACACATCCAGACATGAGACAACTTTCACATTAACTGTCACTAATCAGTCATCTTACACAGCATCAAAGTATAAGTAGGCCTATGCACAAACAATTTATGAATTGGTATTTTTACACATTTAGTTGCAAATTGTAAGTCATGGTAAAATTCTGAATTACAATTCAGTAGCCTATCCACCTGTAGTGTGGACTGTTGGAAAAAGACCTTCTTTAGAAACAAAAAGTCCTGAAATGAAACCACACAATATTATAATTAGCAAGCCCACTGTGACAGAAAAACTGGAATTTGACCATATAATCTTAAATTTAGTGTCACAAAATCCATAAACTAAAGCTTTATAGTTTGATAAGGATGGGGGAACCCATGAAATCAGCAAATGGAACAAAAGCTAATTATTATATGTCTAGTAGTGTGGTTCAATAGGTATATCCCATAAAACTCTTAGCTTTAGGAAGAGGTTCAAGCAAGACAAGTTGGCCTACTCTGTCTGAATTTAAACTTCAGTGGCCTCAATTAAAAAACTGTAAAGAAACCTGGTCTAGAAAATCTAGATCTACATCTAGATCTAGACTCTAGACTAGATGTAAATCTAGGTCAGGCGACATGTACAAGAAAAATAGGCTTCATGGTCATGAACTACAAAAAAATGCCGACAAAATGGAAATGGATAATGCTCAAAAGAAAATCAACAAGAATTTTCAGATTGACTTTCTATTTAAATTTGGAGACATGTTTTGCCTTGCTTAAAAGACATGTGCAAGGCACTTCGTTTTTTGCTGTCCTAAAAATTTGAAGTCTGGCCATGTTTTTCGATTCGGTAATTGTTTACAAAGATCTAAAATTCATATGTCCTAAGAACAGATATGGTAAGTTACTTGTATTTTCAAGAGTCTGTAGTCTGGGCTGGCGTGGTGCACAGCTTCCTCAATTGACGCAAAGGCTACGATATTTATGTTCAATGGATTTGTTATTGTGCCGTGTCGCTCGCGGTTTATCGGCTTCGCTTCATTCTGCCAGAGAGAGAGAGGTTACTCATTACGAATCCTCAAAATCTTATGCGCAATTGCGATGTAAACGACAGCGTGTTCCTGACAGACTGCCATTGAGAATTTAAACATATATGGAAAGGGGAGGGGAAATGGTAACTTATGGTGACCCTGAACGTAGATTTGACTACGACCCACTCGGAGACTACAAAATTTATCAGTGAAATATTATTCACAAAACACTCACCGTCATGTAACGTCCCTCAATAAAACGGGGCCTGCATAAAGCACAACACGGGCAATGTCACAGGACGACCTTTGACCTACTTAAAATTTTAGTAAATTTTGAAAAATCAAGCGATCGAATTCTGATGCCTCTTCTTCAGGTCATAGATAAATACCTTATCTGTGCAACTGGACATTAGTAAAATTCAAAATGCCATGTCAACCAAGATCCACTGCGCTCTGATACTTGTGTAGAATACCCCGGAATCGATGATGTCACGACGCGTGACGGCGCCGCGGTGAAATTTGACTGGCTGGTGTCTAAAAATAGCATGTGTAGTCGCGGACAAGAGAGGCAAGACACACCTTCTCTTTTATGTGTCATTTGCCCTTTCGTTTGATACTGCCTACTCTTTTCTTTCTTCGGAGACCAGTTGTAACCATTGGTGTTATCTAGTATCTTTTAAATGAAGAACAACAAAAATAATTGTCTTTTCTTGTAGTAAAGGTTCTCTGCACACAAGATGGTGACGTAGACCACGCGGAAGTCGTTAGTTTCATTTTCTCAGAAAGAACAATAATTATTTCCCATATTGCACACACACTTGACACACAGTGTGTAACTTGCTCGTGGGGCAATCGCTTTCTTATCAAGACAGTGTATGCCAGAAATGTGAAAACTTCTTTTTTATAACGCAAGAGAGAACCTCCAGTGTATTTTCTTTCTCATCCTAAGAGAATTATAATACAATGAACTTCAGACACATGAAACTGTGAAAGGCCACGGTGACACTGACAGTCTAACACACTCGACCTTTGACCTCACATGACCAGCATAGAGTAGGTTTACCCAAGACGCACCGGTTGTATGTTATTTCGCACAGCCAACAAAGTTCTGGGGTTTCATGTGACGTGAAATATCCACTGGCTGCACTGGACACCAGGTCCTTGGGGATTTGCCACAATCACAAGAGATGACCACTGTCACTCATGAAAACTGGTTAGACTGACGTTGTCTGGATACGGGAGTTAGCAAAAAAAAAACAACTAAACACTGATCTAACGAAAGGTAATTTCATGCATTGTGAATGATTGAAGTTGTTACGTGATTGTGAAGATCTCAGGAAAAAACAATACAGAGATGATGGAGAATGTCGGAGGACTTCCAAATGCCTCTTATGGCCATAATTTTCTCAAATTAATAAAATATTCCAAACTGCGGGGGTAGTAGCCATGTGCAGGGGATCCAAAGGAGGCAGAGCGAAAAGAGTACCATATAAACACAACTTGAGGCGGGCACATATTTCATGTTCTGAGTGTTAATCGTGGAGCCCCGCACTTGCGATCAAAATATCCACTTATAGGACAACTCATCAGGGGGGAGCTGGCCCCTTGCAAACCCCTGCTTTGGACACTTTTAAAGTCTCATCCTTGTAGTATCCCTATTATTATTATGTGACTCAAATGGAACTCCTCCCAGCAGAGCTCCCTGGGCCTGTAAGTCCTCTAAATATAGAGATATTTTTATATATTTGATGAGCAGCAAGACAATTAACTGCTGAGTACACTAAAAAACATTATCTGGCAATATTATCATCTGACGCATTCGGAAGTCTTTCCAAGAATGCTGTTGTGCGTCTGGAAACTTTTGCTAGGTCTGCAAACGTCCAGTGGATATAATTGCAATGCTATGACTTTTTTGCATCAGAGATGAGATAAAATTTCATAACCTTCATGTTTGCTGGCTATTTTTCCGAAAGTGGCGAATTCCTTTGATCTTTTTAGATTGGTTTCTATTACCAGAGTAATTAGTAATAGAATTTTTAGCCCAGTAAGATATGGCCTATGTTATTAATCTGTGCCGTGGTCATGGGTCTAAAAGACCCAGAAGCAATTAAAAATGTTAATAAATATCTTATTTCGTGGAATTTTTTCTTGAAATTCCAGGTATTCCTTAATAACGTCATTGCCCATCTTAATATGCTAGTGCATGCTCACCAATGCACACATATTTTTACTATCCCTACCTATTAGACACCACACCTTTAATGAGGATTTTGTTGTAGGATTTCAATATCATACCCATAGTCTTACGTCCTGGGGTCTCGGATACACCACACTCCTAAACAGGATTTTATTATGTTCTGGGTTCTGACAGGCACCATACTTTTAAAGAGGGTATCCTAACAACTTGTTCTTTAGGAGTGAGGTGTCGATTAGAGACCACGATGTACAACATGCATAGTATTTAGCAACTTAATTGTTAATGGCAAAATCATTTTACGCCAAAAGTTCGCATTATATCAGATGTGTCTTTTCATGTACGGAATGTGTAAACATGCATTATTTTTAGGGAGTTTTGTATATAATTTAATAAAATCTCACCTTCCCATTTCCAACAGATCATACTTTTTCAGATTATTCCAGAACTACGTAAAGATTCAAGAGCCGTTCTTGATATTTTCTGGGCAGCTCATGATTTTTTGCCTGTTGACATTTTTATGGGAGATTTTTACTTTATTTTATTAGAAGCTGTCTTTCTTTGTCTGTCTGTCCATCCATCTGTCTGACATTTTCATGGGAGATTTTTTACTTTTTTGTTAGAAGCTGTCTTTCTTTGTCTGTCTGTCCATCCATCTGTCTGACATTTTCATGGAAGATTTTTTACTTTATTTTGTGACTCTTTCTTTGTCTGTCTGTCTCTGCCTCTCTCTCTGTAAATGAGGGTCAACAAACCAATAATGCCTTTATATTTGACTTTTTTTTCTTACTTTAAGGCTTCTTCAAGAGATTATCAAGATGACATGTCAAGAGGAAGGACTGCAAATGCTAGGCTGTGTGGTGAAAGGGAAGCCGGATATCAGCCAGGAGGAATGTTCAGCATGTGGTATAATGCTCTATCCTCACCAAGGAATCATTTTATCCCATGGATCAATTCTGTTTGATTTGTGCCTCAAAAATAAATCATTCTATTCAAGGATCACCCATGGTGAACTAATTACATCATTCCATCTTCCAGAGTCTAATTTTACTGCGTTGATCGACAGTAAGTGGACAGCACCACCTTCAGCTGCGCATCATTCACTGAGTGTGAGGGAAATGGCCAATAATGTCACAAACTCATTACAGCTAACAGCTTTCAAGACAGTGAAGTGCAGTTTTATAGGTGCATTCAGGAATGATAATTTCCATGATGCGGTGCGAAGAATTATGCCGGATAGTAACTGGACTTTTGTTGAGAGTGTAATATCAGATTCTGCTGTCAATTCTCAAACGGGGGCCGGTTTTGACATTGATGAAACTAGTGTCTGTTTCAATCTCCTGAGCTACTTTGTTATATTCAAAACAGATCCTGTGACATTTATCCCTCGAAATTACAACCTTGTGCCTTTCTCACTCATGGCCGAAGCCTCCAATATAAGTGAATGTACATGCAACATAGGGGATGTGGCAGAGATAATAGCTACACCATTTGGCAGTCAAAATCCCTCAGTATTTTTTAATACATACAGTCGTGGTATTGTCAGTAATGTCAGCGGTGCTCGGAGTTGCTGGATTTTAACTGATGCTCGTTGCATTCCTGGTTCGGAAGGATCACCTCTGTTTACAAGAAAAGCTGACCAATCTAGGTAAGAAGACTTGTAGTGCTAAAATGGTTTCTTTGCCGCCACTTTTCCAAAAATTGAGATAAAGGCCATTATTTAATATGGCATAACAAAGCACGAATTCTATCTGTGCAGTGAAATCTTTGTGGGTACCTGACCTTTGGGGGTAGATTGTTGTAATGTTTGACTGCAAAAATTTCCAAGGACTTTTCTCTAAATGCACTGAGATGGAATAAAGCAGTACTGGAGTTGCATGGTGTCTTTATATATTTAATAAAGTCAAGCAAGCACAACATAATTTACAAATGGCATCTCACCAGACTTGGAGAAAGACTCAGATCACAGACTATTTGCAAAGGGGAATGTTTTGTGAATGAGCAAACTGTCACTGAAAACCTGAAGTCGTTGAGACAATGTACCATCCCAGCCAGATTCCTATGTCAATCTGATGTAGATTTGTGTAGGAGTTCTGCAGGGTTGGTGGGATTATAATAAGGGAGGATTTCCTGCATCAGACAAATGGCAGTGTTGTGTCATAACCAGTGGACTTGCATCGGAATGATTTCATCCCTACGAGGAAAACTTAAAATCAGTGCTAGATAGTTGGACTGTTGGAGTGACGTACGCTTGCTGGTTGGGATAATAATTGATATATATATTCATCCTGAAAAATGCTACCTCAAATGTTTTAAAGAAAACTACTTTGTTTCCCTCTTGTCAGATAATGTATGTTATTCTATGATTAAATCTGTACTGGATTTGTTCAGACATTTGGCAGGTATTATAGTGGCATCTTTATGCTGGAAGAACAAGGAATGGGTGGGGTTTGCCCTGGCTTGCAGCTTACAGAGTGTGAAAACTGCCTTACAAGAACAGCTCAAGAAAGACAGGCTCAAGCTGAAATTGGAAGGAAAAACAGTGTTGAAGGAGACTGCAAACAAGCGCAAATCAGAAGGTAATGAACAATTTATTTTAAAAGCCCACAGAAAACATATGAGGTCTCAGCACAGCTTGGCATAAAGTTACATGTAAAATATGGCAGGCAAAAAAAAAATATCTAAAAAGTTGTATTTACACAAAGTCCCAAACTTTATGGAACAAACAATGGTGAAAGTATACAGTACACTCTCAAGAAATGAAAAGTGAAAACAGCTATTAGAGCTTTCAGAACATAAATCCTTGACCATCTGTAATGAAGTTATAGGGTAAACATGTAAGCACCTAAAACCTCGTGAAAAAGCAGCCAAAAATTGTGAAATTTTGTGTACTGCCATAATATTTGATGATAAATTACGTGAACACATCCATTTTGGACAAAATTTGCTAGATTTATCTTGCTTGAGTGGTAGTCAGGTTTAAAAAAAAAAATTGTTGAAAAAAGTGGCTTAAATGAAAAAAGGAATATGAAAAGGCGATGTAGCTTATTGCTGCAGCTGGTTCATTGTCCAGCTTCTTCCTGCCTCAGTGTTTCATAATTGTTTTCCACAGGTGGACAGAACCGACTGCTGGCTTCAACAGTATTAGTTAGTGTTGGCAGTACCTGGGGCTCAGGAATTATTGTAAGCAAGGAAAAAAGCCTCTTTATCACATGCGGTCATGTTATCAAGGACTCCCATCATTTTCCAAGTATGTTCCTAAAAATTTTCTCATTCACATTTCCTGTTGTAGCAAGTCAGAAGAAATTCAGTCAAATACTTTATAATCTGTCTTTACACAAGATCGAGTGGCAAAACTTGTGCTGAATAGACTAAGATACCCACACAAACCTGGATATATATGGTTTTCATCTAAATTGCTGAAAAATAATGCAGTTTGCGATAGATGAACAGAACTGGATTATATACACATATAGAGTTACAGAAGATTGTGAGTGCTAATGTGATGGCGGATGAAGTACTTCCCGCTCCAACTTATGAAACTGCACAGAAAATCAGTGGTTCAAAGAATGTTTAGAAATTGTGATGAGAAGCTAATTTGGTGACATTATCCTAGGAAAATTCCCATTTTGAGTTACATCCTTTTACTGTAGTGAGTGTGGTGCTCAACAACAATGTGCTGCGACGACCTTCTGTCAGCAACAACATTCTGTCAAAGTCTCATATATTTGTATAATAATTTCAGTGCGGACAGTTTTTAAAGTTGAGTCCTGCCTTTTCCACACTGCATTTTTAGCTAGCAGTCCTGTTGTTTCCTGCCCATGATTTTGCTGCGTAGGACATTCAAAACTGCAAGCTCAGTGAATGAACTGCCTTGTGCACACACCGTGTCTAAGAGTTACAGAAATATGTAGACACCAGTGATGGGAGTGAATGTGACTGTGCTTTACTGCAGTTTGAAAAATACCACTACGCATCAGTAGAAAGGGGCAATGTTGGGAAGATCTGAAACAGTCATAATCCAGTACATATGCAGGGGACCCCAGGTAGTCATTTAAATTAATTTTACCTAAGATGGAAAATATAAGGGCCTATATTGTATCGTCCCCTTAGAATGACAAGGTTCTATCTCTTTTGGCTGAACTGAGTTACACACTACACAGTACTTCTGTAAGTGTAAGCCTTCTCCATTGTATGGCAAAGTATCAAGCGGATTCAGTGTGTAATTTATAAATATTACTAAAAGCAAAAAAGTCATGTCATCAAAAGCTTTTAGCACATGAAACTTCATCATCAATTTCTCAAAACTTGATGGGAAGGAATTAGAATCCTGTCGTTCTAAGGGGGCAATATGTGTTTGTAGTTGTTGGGGGGGGGGGGGGGGGGGAGGGCTATTTTCGGTTTCTCCTTTTTAGGGTACGGTATACTTGCCCCTTGAGGTGTCCATTGTAGAAGTAGTTATTTATATGCAGTTGGCAGGTCTGAATTATGCCCATATAAATGACTATAGTCAAAGTCTTCATAGTGCATGGAGTAACTATGATGTTTAAAATAAACATGGCATTTTTTTGTTTTTGTTTAAGTTCTGATCAAACCCTTCCAAGGATCACCTCAGTACAAAGCATCCATCGTCTACGCCCATCAGAGTTCTTCCAACAAGCCTTTTGATATTGCCATTCTGAAGTGTGTGGAGGCCGCGTATCATATACCCATGAGCAGTGTGCCAAAGATGAACATTCCAAAAATAGGTTGGTCAAGAACATTTTACTGACTGAAGCCATTCACATTTCATTCCATTTACGATAATGAATCCCAATGGCAATAATTTATTATATATGTATATGTGAGGCTGTGATCTTAATTTGTTGGGAAGGTGAAGTGGGGATGCAAAGAGGAACCTCGCAGCAGTTTTGGCATGAAACAGTAGGGGCAATATATCAGCTGTACGGCAGACTTCCACAACATATTATGGGCCGATATATTGGCCGTGTGGCAGCAAGAGGATTAACTGAGCGCAGCTAGGGTAAAAGACTTTAGGTATCAGGAAAGCAACAGAAGAAAAAAATCCTACCCAGTGGGGAATTGAATCACAGTCTCCCATGTGACAGGTGAGGAGATACTTATCACTTTGCTACCATGGACACATTTTATTTGGCTAACAATCGGTTTGCACTCTGAGCCACTGAGCAATAGAAACCAAGGTGAAAAAGATGGCACTTCAATGGATCAGATAAGGTTTTAGATATTAGGAAAATTTTACTTATACAAACTCGATGAAGCACCAGTTGTGAACTGGGATAAACTCTGATCTAGGAAATTCCCCACTATAATCCAGTCTCACTGCAGATATCATGTCATATGCACACTCATTTCTCGGCCATGGAATTGCACACACTGAACTGAATGCTTGACAAATGCAGTTGGGGTGGGCTTATCAAAGGCAACACAAAAAAAAAAAAATCATTGTATTTTACATTTTTACAACTTTTTAAAAAAGTGACCTGAAACCTGAATGAATATAATAATAATAATACATAGGCGATTGGGTTAGATTAGTTGACATCTGAGAACATTTTTTATATAATTTTTGAGACTGCTATTTAGGCTGCAGCATTGAGCAAAAAAAAGGGGTGAATTTGCACCACAATGAAATACTCCTGCCACTTACGTTTTTTGTATTCACCCCAAGCATTTTGCATTAGGGGCACGTACATATATATATATACCGATCCCTAAGCTCATCCTTATCCTCAGTCCTAAATCTTATTGAATCCCTAATCCTACCCCCTACCCTTTCAACCAAAAAACAGGAGGAAAACAAAAAGAAAGTCTGAAAGAATTATTAGTTAAGGCTGTTGTTAGGAGTATTTCGGGTGCTGTCTAGCTCTGGAGTCACAAAAAGGCTTTAACATACATACCCCTAGCACAAAAAACTTGGAGGACATATGTACTTATAACAACACCAGCTGAGTACCCGTTCGATGAACAGGTTTGTGTAGGTTGTTTTGTTTTTTTTTGGTAAAACTTAAGACGCCTGTGAACTAAGAAGGGCATTCATGCTGCATAGATAGCTTATAAGAGAGATGCAACAACAAAGGACACCACTTCAGACCGAAAGGAATAAGAATAAAAGCCGAGATGCGTAGGGTCATCCCCAAAACTCGGCGATAGGACAGTACACAGTGTGCAGCGGTGCGCACCGAAAATGTTCAGGAAGTGATGATGTCATAAAAACCTACAGCATGTCATGAGCCTAGTGAAAATTGGGGAAACCGTAAATTTCCAATAAAAAAAACTACACCGATTTGAGTCTTCTATTAAAAACTGTGCACCTTTACATCCATTCTGATGCACCATATAAAATTTGAAGTCTGAGTGTTGAGTGGTTCAGAAGCCTTTTGCAACGGAAAATCTCAAGTCCACAAATATATATAGTATAGATTCTTTTCATAATAAGATTATTATGATGTGTTTCAATTACTGTAATAATTACTATGCTCTGCACCGAATCGTAAGGCATTTTACTGATGGAAGGGCCCCAATTTTTGAACCAGTGGTTTGCCCTGCAGAATTGAGAGTAGATTAATCTTGTCTTTTTATCTATTTACAGATAAGAATAAATAGATGTGATAACAGACCAATTTCAGATATTTCATGATATTGTTGTTTCAGGTGAAAAGGCCTGGGTGATTGGCCATGCTTTATTTAACACAAACCTTGATCTTCAACCTTCTGTTAGTGCAGGGGTCGTCTCCAAAATCAACAGTGTGAAAGGACACCCAGTCGTGGTACAGGTCAGTGATCCCAACCGTTTCAACTTGTAGTTGAGCTGTTTGTGCCAGTGAAGCAACAATGAGAACTGTTTCAAATAAACATAGTTTTACAGTTAAATTATGGTTTAGTTCCTGACTTTGTTAAAATTTTAAGTGGATAGAAAAGAAATATTAATTAAATGGTGATTTAGCAATGTATTTTATAATTTAAGATATGAGGTACAGGACAGAAAATATACCTTGTCTGAAAATTTGGTAATGCATGCAGATTTGGGGTACTGGAGCATAAAGCTGCAAAACTCGCACATAATTTATCACAAAAAAGCTTTCATAAACACAAACATAAGAATTTTTCATGTGTCAGAAATGTCATTTCCTGCTAAATTTCACTTACAAAGATACTTCTAACTGCATGTACATTTTTGAAGAGCAGCGTATGTCTGCACATTATTGTACATTCTCACTGAAACGCAATTTAACATGTGTAAAGCAAAATGAGACACCACTTTATAACATGCTCTATTCAGTGTGTATTGTTCTTCAAAGTACATGTACATGTTAAGGGGATACCATCGGTTAATTAAGGACCAGCATGCAGTCATCCTGTAACTTGAAGTCAGTTTGCCCCTTCCAAGTTGAATTTAAACATTCCACCACATCACAAGGTATGCTTTGAGGGGATTTGGGGCACAGTTCATGTTTAAATTCAAGTCAACAAGTATCTTTATATGAAAAGTCCAGAAAACATGTTAGGGATTAGTGCTATACCACACTCAAGTCTACCTGGATTTTTATACAGTTAGTGTAGTTGTGCAGAAACAGCAAAGAGAATACTGTCTTGTACGCAGTGCTTTTTAACCCAGGTCTATTACAGTATTACTGTAGCACCTTGATGAAGGAGCTGAAGTTTCCCGAGTCTTACCATGCTTGAAAAACACTTTTTATTCAGTTCCGCAGTCATACCTTGTGGCACAATTTAAAACTAAGCATTTCAGTTTGAAGACTAATATGAAAATTTTTTCCCAGCATTTAAGACAATCCATGTGATTTTGATCTCCTGTCAGTGATTCATTTCCCACTTCCCCACAGACAACATGTGCCGTGCACCCAGGAGCTAGCGGTGGACCTCTACTAAATGATGCTGGAGACCTGTTGGGAATAGTAGTTTGTAACACAGTGTAAGGGGATCTTTCAATTTATCGTTATATTGTAGTGCAGGAGTCGGCAACCTTTCGGAGAAGAAGAACCATATTAATTGTGATTCGCAATAGTTTTCATTTGAGATTTTTTATACAGTTTGGCGTAAGAATGGGTCACAACAAGCATGCAATTCTGTATACCAATAGTGTATTTTCTTATTTAAAGATTTTTTTTTGATTGGCACTTAAGGAAAGAAGAGTTACAAATGAAAACTGAAAGAAATAGTATGCGGGCCATGGTTTGCCGACCCCTCGTGTAGTGTATCTTTATTTATCAGGAGCAGAGTCAGAATCAATATTCTTGAAAACTGTGGCATTTATTTCAGATTTCGCATAGGTTCATATTTCACACTAAACCTTAAACTGATTTTTTGTTTGTCAGAGACTGCAGCCTGATTTTGAGTCAGATTTTTTTGAGCTTTGTACAAAAGAATAACTTGACATTAATGATTATTAAACAAACATTTCTACAATACTAACCTGTGTGAAATACTAAAACGTGTTCAGTACATCTCAAATACCATTCAGCTGCCTGTACACTCACTTTCAACAACTACACAGACAGGATATGGATATGGATATGTGGTGCACAAACTTTGAGTTGAATTAAACAATTTTTTCATTACCACCTTGGACCACCTTTGTCTGACTTATAGTAAATCTTTTGTTAAGAGTACTTGAAAAATTTAATGTTCTTCTTTTTTTTTAACTTTTGAAAGTTAGGAGACACTTCAAGAATTTCAGGAACAACATGTTGTGTGGTGACTTCACTGGCATTTGCAAACTTTACTTCATTACTTTTTCCTTCTGCAGGGACAAAGGAAGCAACTCCAGCTTTCCCAATGTCAACATGAGCATTCCAGCTGTTAGTGTAAGGCAAGAGCTAGACCGCTACATTCAAACTGGAGGTAAGTTTAGCAGATATAACCAAGCTGATGCCCTGATTCTGTAAGGAATTTCCTGTTAAGTCCATTTTAATTATAAACAACAAAACTGACAGTATGGCCTTTCTCTACTTTGTCTCTATGAACTTGTCTCATACATAATTCTTTTATATCAAGGGCAGATAGACTTATCTGCTACCGAAATAGTAATTTTCTAGGCTGGCAAACCAACATAAGTGACTGTTCATAATCAGGAACACTAAAGTAGAAAAAGGCCATGCTATCGTTACGTTGTTTTTCCTTTGGGCAGCAGTATAATAGACCTGTTTGACTAATGCAAGTCCTCCGGCAATAGTTGACATCTATTTTTGGAGCAGGGTAAAAATAGGCTTCACCAGGCTTACCAAAAATTCCTATGGCCAGAGACTTGAGGCAAACATTTTTCTTTGTGCAAAATTGAACAGGTCCATCAAGTCCATGCAGGTGTCATGAGCTGAGTTTGGGGATCCAGTGAGTAGTGTTAGTGTGATCAGACCCTTAGAGTAAAAGGTGGGATTTTGTAGGTTAATGTACTCACGCCCTAAGGCGGTGAGTTGTGCAAGGAGTCCCGAGGCATGTGAGCTCGGCACGAGAGTCAGAAGGTGAGGCAAGAAACTTTCACGGGGGTTGGCTGGAGGTATATAAGCTTAAGTCGCCATTGTTTAATCAGAGAACGGCTGTGGAAATCATTCGCTCCAGTGAGGTTTCTCTCGGCTCGAGCTCCAGGGCCTGACAGTAGGAGTCGAGCGTAGACAGAACAGATACGAGTGAAGTTAGAAGTGGAGTGACTGTGTCATCGTCCAGAGAGTTGATATATACGCCTCGTCGCACTGGGCCAAAAGTGCGAACCGTGTCCTTTGGATCTACGCTCGTACATTGGCTACGAGCGTATAATGGTAGGCAATCCATAAGTCCACACTGACGAGACAGGAATTACTAGATCAGCCCAGTGACGAGAAGCTGAGTAGTAGGAAAGCCACCTGGCAATCCTCACAAGAGAGACAGTGATTAATGCAGTGTAGAATGATAGTGTGTATGGAAAGAAAGAAGTATTGAAGTCATTCATAGAACTAATCTTTTGTAGAAGTAGTACGTGGAGATTGTATCTCATGTGATATTGAATGCCATAGATTGTGTCTCATGTAATATTGAATGCCATAGTTTGTATCTCATGTGATACTGGAATTCTTGAACTACAGTTAATAAGTTTCAGCGACAAGCTTGAGTTCCCACAATGGAATTTTGATGTAGCCACTATTTGATGCAATCATATCGATTGTATCCGCAATCATATTTATTGTATCTGTTGTCATATCTTTTGTTATCCATAGTAATAAATTAGTATGGCCCTTCAGGCCTGATATATATATAATTAATATATTTAACAAGTTTGTTATTGCTTATTCTGGTTGTGCCTGGACGAGTGTGAGTGGCCTTTCGATTAGTTGAATGCGCTAGTATCCCCAAAGACCTTACTCACCTTGAATCTTGACAGCAGGCATTTCCATGTCAAGGATTACTGGATTATTAATTGATTTTAACTTTATTTATTACATCAGCAGAATCTCTGTAATCTTTTAGTGGTTTGTATTTCGTGTTTTTTACACTCTTCTAAATAGTTTAGTTTGTCACCATTCTCACAGGAACTTCATTGCAGCTGTTCTCATAATCTTGATTAGATGAATGATCAAGGGCAAGAATTCAAAATGTTTTTAGTGTGAATAGACAAGAAAAATTATCATATCGTATCTGAATAATACAAGTAACGGGATTTTGAGAAACCTTGTTTAGCCTACACAGAGATAGAATGTCTCCACAGGCATTATATACATTAAACAAAATTAGACATCTGAAATGTTGCATTTTCAATAACTTATTCCATTTCCTGGAATTTAAACATTTGTGAGCCAACCTTTAATCACGTTTTTGTGCCTCCTATAAAAATTCCAAAACCAGAGATAGCTGGATGGAAATCTACAATAATGATATCATTAACCGTGGAAAGAGTGCAATTTTCTATATATGTACAATTATACAATCTTACGCCAAATTGTACAATATTGCGTACAAATTCTATTATTCTAATGAGCTGAGTTTCAGGAAAAGTGGTGTGTTGTAATTTGATTGGTCGGTCCTCGACTGTCATTTTTGTCATTTGAATGGTTTTCACAGATTCAAGTGTGTTTGCTGCATTTGAAATTCAAGACCCTTATGTTAAAAAATTATGGGCGCTAGAGCACTCATCACAAAGTAAGTATATATACTGCAAACAGAGGTGTTACCTAATGGCAACAGTAAAATCTTCAAACTGCTTCAGAAAATTGTTTTTCCAATTTTGCATGTTCTTATTTGGTAGTATGTAATTATCAACAATAATTTGCTGGTTTGCCAGCTGCAACCTTTACCAGGCAAGCAAATGTTCTGATTAAATCACATTTAGTTTGATTTTGATTTTCCAATAAGGCAATTTTGTTGCAACATGGAATCCATAGAAGAAATGAGAAAACAATGGGCAAAATATTTGCAATCTTAGTTCTTATTTGTTCTATCTCCATTTTCTGATAAACTGGAGATGTTTTCATATGCAGTAGAGGTATAGCACATGCACATTTTGACACATGTTTAGAAAGCGTTGTGGCACTTATTATTCTAACTCCTTATCATATTGGATGTTGTTAAGAGACAAAGTCTAATTATAAAGCCGAATAGAAAAAATACTGAACTGTGTTCACTGCTCAGCTTTTTTTTTTTTGTAGCTTACTTTGCAAAATAGTACGGTTCCCTGACAACAGGATAATAACTGGCAAGTTTCTCTGTTTCGCAAAAATTTCTGGCCTTTGTGTATTGTAATGATGACCTAATAAAAATGTCAAAAAAATTGTATGAAAGTGTCACAAGTGTTTGAAAGTAATGTTATTATTCACCTTAGTCAACAAGAACTAGACCTACTACTGGCTTTGCCTTTCCCCTTGCCCTTACTCAGTGCACTGGCCTTAGCCTTAGCACGATTGCTGGTACTGGGAGGGCTAGACCTAGAATCTGAGTCAGAATTTCCCTTCCCAGGCACGAATTCAGGATCTAGATCTGAATTATAGGCTACATCTACCTCAGATTCATCACTGGTGTCTTCAAACAGCTGGAAAATGTTCGTTTTCTTGCGTTTTGAAGCCATTGTCTTGACTAGTGATCAGCTGTGACAGATCGCGCAACTGACAGAAGTTATTATTTCGACCCGGCATAGAGTGATAGTTTTTAAAAAATCGTTTAAAAAAAAGTTGCCAGCCGAACCCGGTGAAACTTTCAACAAAACAAGTCAAGATGTTAAACTGCCGCAGAGAACCAATCCTGTAAGCGTTGCGGGAACAGTGTAGGGGTTAGAAATTTTATTCATGTACCCCGCAGGATTGGGCTTGTGCGTCGATTTAGGTATCCCGCAACTTGTGCGAGAATGGGCGCCAGTGAGTTAATGTCAAAATTTTCAGTTGTGTAAAAAGTGGAGTTGGAACAAACTAGAACCAAGGTCGCAATGCAATAAAAACCACAGAAAATCTGTTTGGTCACAAGTAGAGCTTGGTACAAAGCTAAAATGTGGCAAAGGAGGAGAAAAAGATTATATGTTGCAAAGCTCTTGATTAGTAGAAAACGAAACATTCTTTCGCCAATTATATTTTATATATACCTTCTCTCTATCTCTTTCTCTTTGCTTTTCATTTGTTAGTTAAAAGGGAAAGTGATACCACTGTCAATAAACACTGAATTTGCATGTTGTCCAAAATATATTTGTAGCTATCTGTTACGATGTTGCTATACTAAATGTTACGAATTTGGGGGGGAATCCGTCTACTTAAGGTTTCGACTGCATTCAAAACGAGAGGTATTTAATATCTAAAACTTTCGTACCATGCCACACACTAAGAACAATCTGAATAAGTTTCATAAACAGACCTGCAGGGCCACAAATTTAATTACATTAATTACCCTAACAATTTTGTCTAGATCTATTATATAGTAAAGACAACATCAGCAGCATCAAATCCAAATTCAATAATACTTCACTAGAATTCTACTCTAGATTCCTATAATATTATTATACTTCTGACTCACTAACAATCTAAGTACTAATTATATATATCTCAGATCTGGTCTGCCTACTATATATCAATCAATACACTAATATGGTCTCTGGCGACAATGTCATCTCAGCCATTTGTGCCTAACGCTTATAATAATCGAGCCCGTCAATACAAACTGACGTAGTTAAGTCTAGAGATCTACTCTAGGATGGGCTGGCAATGCCCAGCCTCATCCAGACAAATCAATCACAATTCACAGATGTGTATGCCATACATTCATACTAGTTGCAAGTCTATATATATCTTTATCTTGCATTCTTGGGTAGCACTCCTAGTATATGCGGCAATCCTGTCCTACTGGATAACTTATGTTCAGCTCCTCGTTCATGGTTGAGTCATCCTCATCAATAGACAAACACTTACGATTAGTCCCTGGTGTTAGAGACCAGGGAACAATGGACAATAGCGGTGGGCATATCTCATTCAGGCATATGGATTCATCTCAAATGTCTATAGTGGACTAGACATGAAGTCGTACAACGCTTTTATGATTCTTCAGGCAGAATCGTGCCGACGCCTGCACAGATTGGAGTTTTCTGTATGGAGTGCAGGATATATGTCTGGGCTGACTTTTATACTGTCTAGCCACCTGCAACTACCGTCCAAATCCCTAGATTTCATTGGTGCGGTCAGCTCCGAGCTGAGCTCGCAGTATAATTTATTCTATTGTATAAGTCGGTTACGGCCTTGCACTAAAACAGACAAGGTCAATTTAAAATGTCAAAACAACTACTGAAATCTTTAAACCCTCGTGCTTTCTACATTTTATGCACGAATTTCTGAACGCGACTAAGCGTCTTAAACTATCTATCCTTATTCGCCCCTTCTCTTCCCTTCTAAGTGTTCATCAAAATCACGGGGTAGAGAACGGCTCTGTCACTCCTAGCTATACATTTATTCTATCTCGCCCCACTTTCTTTCCATCTCTAAAACAAAAGTGTTTCAAACAAACTGTTCACGAGAACAGCTCAAGGACAAATTACGCTGGTTAGAATTAACAAGTCGTGAAAATTTACTCACTGAACTCGTGACCTAGCACAGCATTTATGGACTTAATCTGTTCTTGACACTATCTATGATGAGGGACTGTGTATTGCGGTTGGCGACATAATGTTATGTCAAATGTTCGAGAAATTTTTGTGTCGGTAGTTCCCATGCATGTAATATTCTTTTTACAGACAAGGCAGCAAGCTTCATTCGGAGCAAGATATGATGAGAGAGCTTGATGAGTTAGCGAATCGGATGCTGGGCTGTGAATTAGGTCATATATTTCATGTCTGTTGCTTGAAAACCACATTGGGTATTATGTGCATAGAGTGAATTTTAAAATACATGTATAATAGAAATAGATTGGCTTGATTTCCTGACATACGAGAGAAAACCTTCACATTGAAACTCTTGTTTGTGATACATGTTATGTTAGTTATTATTGTAGTGGTCACAAGAAATCTTTAAATAGTGGAATTTTGGAAACACTTTCATGCTATAGTGCGTCATTTTTAGAATAAAAGGGATTCTTCTCACTGCTAAGTGCATTTTCCTGCAACATGTAGACCATGGCATTTGCACATGGTCGTATACAGCAGGCATGTCAAACTGAAAGTTCCCGAAGGGCCACATGGGTCACAATATGTCATTATGGGGGCCACACACGGCAAATATTTGCACACAGTACAACTGATTGAAGTTATTGGATAAAATTTACTGCAGGATATTTTGTTGCTTAATATGCACATACAATATGTATACGAATGTTTTAGCAGCATTGATGAATACAAACTAATAAAATAGTTTGATAAAAAAAATTAAGGACATAGTATTTTCGTATTTTGCAACAGCAACAAAAACATAGTTAAAAGAACACAACAGTTTAAAACTGAAACATTTATTTGATACTATTCAAAAGGTTTTAGTGTTTTGTCCTGAGGTTTGACACCTTTTTTTGGCTGACAATTTTTGGTATGTCCGGCTGAAATCTCTGTGCAGTTCCCACTTTGATCAAAGATGTCAATGCTGATTAGTCAGCTTTGTTCTCTGAGAGGTTTTTGTTGATTTCATGAAAGAAAATAGCTGTTCACACACATAGGTAGAACCAAATATTGCCATTTATATTACGAAAAAATACGATAAAATTTATATTACGAAAATAAAATGTGCTCACACTGTAGAAACCTTTACGAGGGCCGCAACTTTGCTTTTAAAGGGCTGCATGCGGCCCACGGGCCGCATGTTTGACATGCCTGGTATACAGTACATTTCATTATGCTATATGGAAGTTAATATTGATTTTCTCAAAAATTGTCCATTGAATTCATTTGAAATTTTGCAAAGGCTCATATTTTACACTAAACCTTATATGGCTGATTTTCTTTTTGTTGTAGACTGTGCCCAGATTTTGAGTTTACTTCTGTAGTTGTACAAAATTTACTTTGCAAAAATAAAACAATCAGACCAAATCATTAAAAAAAAACATTTCTAGAGGACTAAACCATTTCAAACACTAAAATGTGTGGTCACTTTGTACAAGGAAATGATCAACTAATACTGAGTGGATAATAAATACTCCAGGAACTAAAGGACGTAATAACATGTATGATGAACACTTTTTATGAGTTCATGCAAAATTTGAAATAAATCCAACAAAGAAAATTGATTTTGATTGTGCACATCTTGAAAAAGACGCAGTATGAGAGACTTGAGTATGTTAAGCAGGTGATAAGTTATAATTGATAATGAAATTAATCTGGTTATTATTTTCATAGATTTTGGTGAGGTCTATTGACTGTGCTTAATTTGAATAAGAGCGTATATGACATCCATCATTGGTGTCACTGGGTCCCTGAGTGAACCTCTAGAAGTGATATCACTGTGTGTTATTTGGTGACATCATTGTCATTATTTGAAATGGTTAATAACATTTTATTCCTGTATTTAATAAATGACAGCGTACATTTTATTCTTGTTTTTATGATTATATTGTGTCTTTTTCAGACTGAGTAGGATCAACATCAGTTTTCTCAAACACTGTCTGTTGGATTTATTTGAAATTTTTGCATGGACTCATATTTCACACTTGACCTTATGGAACTGATTTTGAATTTGTTAGACTGTAGCCTGGTTTTGAATGTGCTTCTTTGCGCTTTGTAAAAAGTTGTAAGTAGTCTGAGTTGTTTCAGAGCCATTTGTACTGTACAAAACTGCGAATCACTAAAAGGCATGATCATCGTGTATGGGGAAACAATACCCATGCCTTTGAGAATGCACATGTTGAACACACTGTAGTGTTTCATACAGTTTTGTTCTGTAGAAGTAGGTTTTAATAGCTCGATCTACTCATGATTTTTTTACAAAGCGCAAAGAAGTAACTGAAAATCAGGCTACTGACCAACAAATAAAAAGCCAGTTCCATTAGGTTCAGTATGAAATATAAGCCCATGCAAAATTTTAAAAATAAATCCAACAAATAATTTTTGAGAAATTCAATGTTGATCCCTCTCATTTTAAAAAGATGTAGGGCCTACTATGATAGTTTTTTTATTGTTAACAAATAATGGCATATTCTTGATTTCATATTTAAAACATTTTACCCTCACACTGAATTTGCAGTAATGAATGGCTGCATAATGATGTTGCTTTCTTTTTTTTTTTTTGTGCGTGATATGTCATAATCATATATAAGCAAAAGATTGGGTTGAAAGAGAGGTTCTGGCACTGGTTGACTATACTTAACTTCATTTGAACTGTTCTAAGCTATGATATTGCACTGTGATAGCTGGTTTATTTAATACTTTAAATTTGACACCTCAGAAAATTTCCAGAATAAAGGGATTGTTTGATCTCAGTATTTTACTGAACCTTTTGTGTTAACATCCATTTATATGGCATGTTCTTGGAGCAGTGGTGCTCAAATGGGACGCACTTGGCTCCCGAGGAAATTTAGCCAGGGGAGCAATTTGGGGGGGGGGGGGGCTCCAAGCTGAGATAGAATGTACTGTACATACTGGGGTTATATTCTAGGCCGCATAAGTCTTGCAACAAACTTCTAAACGGCTGTAACTTTTGAACAGCTGGAAATGACTGAATGAAAAATAAAAAACCTTGTCATCTTATTATTCAAGTTCTATTGATCCTATAGGTAGGATGCACATGACGTCACAGCGTTTTTGTTTTGTTCTTCTGCCACTAAAGATGGCCGGTGGATCAGCTGATTAGTGTAACTTCGAGATAATTATGTCTAAACGCTTAAAATGCCTGCTAGTTGCATTGCAGTCGATTGCTATGACAGGGGCGGAAAGGATGGATCCAAGCTGGTCAGATTCCCTATGATTCATGTAAACAAGGGAAAGGAAGTGAAAAAATTGATAGAACGTCTTCCATTGAACATGTACACATGCCATTGTTTACTGTACCGATCTACTTTTAGCTCACTGCTGGTTAGTTCGTGGCTTTCACTAGTGCAAATCAGCCAACGAATCAAAATGAATGCCACAATCGCCATGGTGATGCGTGGGTCTGGATACTAAAGATGGCGGATATGCATGTTCTACCTATAAATGAACTAGATGTAAATGACCATTTCAGGCAAGACAGAAACTGTCAGACTACTTGAACTGACAGGCTGAAACCTCATATAGTTCTGAAGCTTGTTATTTGGTTGTGCAAGACAGGACATCAAATCGTCAGAAAATTGAAAGATTTTTATTTCACGAGAACAATCTTTGTTTCTTTTATTAAAAAATTTTTTTGAATTAACCTAATTCGTTCAAAATATACAGCCTTTTAAAGTTTGTTGCAAGACCTATGTGGCTTAGTATGTGTGTCAAATGAAATGCCAATGAACACAACTAAAAGAGTGATCACAAACTGACAGTTGACAGGAAAAGTAGAGAAGTATAAAAGATCGTAAAAGTTTTGTGCTGAAAAAATTTGATGACAGTTCAAAATGGAGGAAAACTGAGGAAACTTGAGATCGCAGGGGGGAGGTAACTGGCCCAGGACTCTGAGATCCACTCACTTAGAGGATACTGAAACAAACACCATAAACTGGCTAGAATTTAAATAAGACATTTTCATATTCTACAAATATTTAATTGTAACTTGGGGATAGAAATTATTGTAAATATGAACAAATTTGATTGACAAAAAAGCAGATCACATTTGTAAAATAAATTACAGAGAGTCACTGTTCATCCCATTTGATAAACAAAAAGCAGGGAAGTACAATATTTGTTTTAGAGTTCATCAAGATGAGACTTTTTCAGCCAAGATGAGACTCGTTTCAGAGGTTACCAGTTGCTTAATTTGAAACAGCACCATCTCCAACCGATGCCATTGTACTGGTTTATCATAGGGAAATTCTTCATAATTACCACAATTCCAAATCACATCTTAACAACATGCGTGTAATGCTGAATTTTAACATGTATTATAACACTTACAGTAACTTTGAGACTTTTCTTGCATCATAGCATTTGAAGAATGAGCAGGCCTACGTTTTCCATCTTCACAATGTTTCGGGTTGTTCATTGGCCAAATCTGATGATTTGCTCCAAATTTGCTACAACACAGTACAAGGGCCAGCCATTAAAATATGTATACTTGGATTTGGAGGGGGAGGGGGGTGTACTACTCCAGTATATGACACCCCGATTCAAAGGAAGAGCCTGCATTATTTTTACATTTTCCTTTGCTGGGATATTTCCACATATGTACCAAATGAACACAAGTCCTTCAAATGAAATTCATGATGTGAAGTCTTAAATATAGGAATATTTGACCAATACAAGTAACATTGCAGCTGCTCTACCTTTCTTTATATCATAAAACGTATTTTAACTACGAAAAACGTGTGTTTGATATTGATTTACCTGATAAATGGGGGCCTTTACCTATTCAAGAGAGTTACAAAAGCAAGTTTCTGAATAGGCAGTTTCTGTCAGTCGCAATCATAGAAAATACTGTTTTGCTAAACCCTTGTAAAAAGGTAACCATTTCATATGATTTCACTAAGAGAATGTCCAGATTACCTGGTATTTAGTGACTGTAATTTCTTTGTAAGTACTTGTCAAGAGAGGGATAAGGTCCTTGGTTTTTGGAAGATCAAATTGCTCTGGGCATTTATACCTCACTTTTCCTGTGTTTCTCCTCCGCTTTCTTCTTGTTCTGTGTTCTTTTTCTTTAGCCTTGAATAGGGCTGTCTGTAGCCCTGAAAAGGGCTGCTTTGGCTGGCTACTGCTTCTTGTCATGAGTTTCGTTGATAGAATCAACATTAGGTATGACAAATACTACAGCAACAATGCTTGAGTCTGCAAATTAAAACATTGCTAAGAATATTTCTTTCTGTTACTAGTGTTAGCCATTGAACATACTACCTATCATGTTTGGCTCAGAAATACTATCAACTATAAATAATATAATGAGACATATGACATAGCAATTATGTTGAAATACAAGTTACAAACTTGGCACATAATGTCCATAAAGAGAATATCATGCACAACTGTTCCTCTAATACAGTAATAGAGTTTACTCTGTAACTACTATATTTGACGTACAATTTCATCATCAGATACATTTTATTATCACATTTGCGTAGAACAGAAAACATTTTACTCTGGTTAAAATGTCACATTTGGCAGGCAAGAATACTTTTTATGTGTTTTGTAACTATCACGTAATAACTTAGTTGAAGACAATGCCAATCAATGGCAAAAAAGTTAACAATATATATGAAAATTGACTACACATATTCAATTAAATCAATAAAACAAAATAAATGCCTGATATTCAAAAACTGTACACAAAATTGATACAGGACATTATGCTCCCTTGTCAAGATGTACCACGGATCTATGTCTTTGAGACAGTATCATGCAGTTTTATCAAAGATACTGGATGTGATAAGATGGGACATACATTCTCTTCTTCACACCATTAAAAAAAAGCCTGCATACAGTTTGTGCACTGATTGGGGGTGGGGCCTATGGCACATTACATGAAAACGGTGCTTCACATTATGACAAATTCATCCTACAGTTTGGTTAAGAGTGCTACCGTGACTGAAAAATAAAAAACGTTATGGCCAGAGTTTTTCCAACAGCGACTGAAATTATAATTACAAAACAAGCTGTTTCAAAGCCTACAGTGGTAGCTGAATAGTGAACAAAATTCAGTATTTTCTCTGTATTGGCGTTGTAAAATACGCTGTTCTTTATGACTTTGGTGCATTTTCTGCAGGGTGGTGATGCGAAATCCAAATACATGATACATGTATGCAAAACACGCCAGCTGTCCCATCTTATCATATCTGATAGCTTTGGTTTTACAATGATGCAATACAAGACAAAAAAATAATATAAACATATATATTTTGTATTTAAATCATTAAAAGAATAGCCTACAATTTTTCTTCCCATTAAATATTCATGTCATATTTTAAAAGACAGATGAAGAATTGCTCCCCACTTATCTAAACCTGATGTTCAACATACCATCTTACCCTTGAGACACAATGATATGAAATTTGAGATAAATAAAAATTCAAGACAATAGCTGCTGACAATGGACAAGAAAAACAGAGACAGCCCTAACTGGACAAACCTGCAGCCACTTCATTTAAATTGTCCTAATTAAAATGCCACACTGCATAAGTTCTGTTAATTAAAATGAAAAAGGTGGCAGAAAAGCTAAGCTGAAATGGCAGCACCTACATTGGTTCCTGAAACGGGGAAGAAAATCTTACTGATTTGTCCTGAGGCTCCGAATGATGATAAGATGGCCCTGAGTCCATCTCTTTGCTTTTTCATCCACTGAACTTCTTTGTCACACCGTCAATCATCGTCCAACATAGAACTTTTCTCATTTATTGTAAAGTCTTTGTGGAGTTTGAAAATTTCTAGCAAAAGTGACCGAAACATCCTAAACTCTTAACCAGTGCCAACAGGTCAACATGTCTGTTTCTTGAGGGCCTCAGCCTATGTCAGCTTTCTTCAAATTATATTAAATATATGAAAAGCATGCATTGTAAAAAACAACAACAATAGGAAAAAAAAAGGTGCAGTGATAAAACTGGAGTAAATATTCCCCAACTACTTCTTTTTTAATTCTTCTCGGTTAAAAACAATCATGAACTGTATACTGAAGCCCAACATCATATGAAATATTTCAAGGGCTGTACTGGGAACTGTCATAACTTCTCTTTTTTTAAAAATTGAGATATTTGGCATGCTTGTGGCCCTTGACAACCAGCAGGGTGTAGTATAAGTTGGGGGTTAAATTCTGAAAACTACGGATTAAGTAATGTTTTTTTTAAAAACAATATTGTAACAATTAAGCCTGATTGATTGATTCACTGACAACAGGAATCAGAATCCTAGCACAACAGGCATCCCCATAAGTGTTCGTCTCCTGGCTCCAATATCCATTTGAGGGTTTTCCTACTAATTGTCCCAGTGGCCGGCTGGTTTCCATATTTTTTTGTCGGGTTCATCTGGCCTTGGTTGCACACTCTTCCTCTGCCCCTTTGGTATCTGACTTCAATCATTCTGGTTATTTGGGGGGGGGGGGGGGGGGGGGGGCAGCTCAGTGTCTTGCTTACTAAGTTTGATAAGGAAAAGTTATTCAGTGTTTTGCTTCTCCTGAAAAAAATGTAAAAACCAAGTTATGATAGCTCACCATGCAGCCCTCGATTTGTCCATGGGAAATGTGAACAACCAATGGCCACTTTTTGCCACTAAATCTGCAGTGATAATTGGCACTGAAGGCTGAGCAAATCAGACAAGATAAAAGTACAGTATAGAAGAAAATGTGAATCATAAAAAAACATGCATCAGCCTTTTCCACCCAGGGGCCATCCATAAAGTATGTACCCACACAGGGGGATGGGAGGGATGCCCCTAACAAATGAAAAGCCTGCATGGGGGCGGGGGTTCTGAACAGCGTACATATGTTTCTTCAGTTATGATAATGGATTAAACGGTTCAGGTTTATTTACGTTTTCTCAACAAAATTGATTGAAAAATTACATAAAAATCAAATATAGATTATTTTGCATGGAACAGTCCATACAAACTGCCATTTAAAGTTTCAAAATATCAAGTCATTATCTCTTCATGGACATTCAACATTTTAATGATTGGGTAGCGCAAGTGCATGAATAGCGTACGCAACTGAGTATGCAAGACTTCATGGATGGCCCCCTAGTGAAATGAGCAGTTACCACATCAGCATCACCCCAACAGTCATGTAAGAGCTGTTAATAAATATATCATTATCCAGCAGAAAGTTTCAACAAACTCTGCTGCCGAACTGACAACTGGCCTTTGAGCATTTTTACTTCACAGATTAATTAGTAAGCCAAACCTACCAATAACATGGTATAACATGACAACAAGTATTTATCATTTTGTTTTGCCTGATTCATGGGTTTTACCACAGACACCAGCTAACATTGCTTCTATTACATGTAATTCAGTTCATTATCATTCATGTTTGAAAACAAGCTCCTCAAATGTAAACTTCAACTATTTTTACAATTCTGCGCTGAATGACTTCAATTCATGATGTAATCACTGTAGATTGGTTTTAGTCTTTAGTAAACACCCAAACTTCAGATGAAATAAAATGGCACTCAGAGTTCTGCCTTATATACATCCTCACAGTCCTGTTGATAGGTCTGGTTAATTCTGTTCTACACCTTTAACACAATACACAGTAAATATAATACTGACTTTTTTTTTTTCTTTCCAGTTATTATTTATAGCATGACCTGAATTGTTCACACACATAATGTATAAATTTAAAGACAGCATAAACCTGCATCTCACATATACAAGGATCTGGCACCAAACAAACTATATTTTTGTGTAATAAAAACCTGCACCTGTTTCCCATCTAGTTCTAAAGCATTTACAGAATGACTTAAACTGTGGCACAATGGGAGAAATATTTTTGTGATTTCAATGTTAACCAGCCGACGACTGAATGGCAGTCCTACACATTTTTTGGTGTGTTTGATGCTGATACAGAATTATAGAGTATCTACATCTCTTTGTCGAATACTTTTAAATTATATAATATTTGGTTTCATTTTTGGCATTAATTTCAGAAGAAGCTTAAAGAAAACCAAGATGAAAAACGTCAGAATTGTCATAAATCACAGCATTTCTTCAAGGAAGCAACTTTGTTACCAGCATGTACATACCAGTGATCAAGTTCCAGCAAAAGAACTTGCAAAAATGGGAACATCTAAAGTTTTATGAAACAGTTCCTGTCAATTTTATCAATTCCCAAAACATCCAAAGCATCACTTCAGCCGTGAGAATTATAAAATTAAGATATGGTTTCCATTCAACATGTGGACAAAATTAGATCAACAGAAAATCAGAGATCTGGTATAACAGAGAAGCTATAAAATGCATATATGCATTTAACTTGATAGAGAAAAAAATTTTTTTTTTAAATCATCTTTCTGTAAACAGAACACTTGAATGTCAACATGATTGATTGTCATATTTGTCATATAAATGAAATTCTCCAAGCAATAGACTTCTGCTAATCTTTGGCAGAACTGTTACTATTTTTTCACATGAGTAACAGTACATACAATACATGTATCTATACTTTGTAAATTTCAGAATACCGGATAACGTAAAAGTCCATCTCTGCTTTTTCACCCAGTGACTTTTCACAATCAAAATTATAGGACACAGAGTATACTTTGTTAATAATGATTAAAGATGTAGATCCACCTACAAACATTAAATCTTCAAAATAAGAGAGCTTTAAAAAAAAATTGTTTACTTTATAAATGGCCATGCAAACAATTTTTGTTGGGTAAATAATTTGGGAAGCATTTAAAGAAACTTTAAAAGGACTGTTCAACACATGATGAAGGCACCCCTACATAACATAATATAATCAAAGTATGGCACAGTCTCTCCAAATCAATACATCATGAAAGTAAGAAACAAAACCCAAAAAAAGTTACATTTAAATCAGCATATGATTCAACTTATTTAAACTACATATGAAACTGCCCTACTCCTAATTGAAGTTGAAAAAAGAAAAAAACTATAATACAGAGAATCAGTGAGGTCACAGGAGGGCTTGGCACCACTTTTTAAGTGATGAAACACACCAAGGCTGGTGCAGGTGCCAGACTGGTGGCTCGCCACCCATAAATATTGCTTCACACTAGCACAATAAGCACTGTTCACAACGCCACCCAACAGGATGCAGAAGGCAGTACCTATTGTGCTAGTGTAAAGCAATATTTATGGGCGGCAAGCCACCATTCTTGTGTCTACACCAGCCTGGTCTGTTTAACTCCTAAATATAACAACAAGGAATTCAAAGTGAGGCTTTTGAAAATACAACCCTTTTTTTCTTGTTGTTTTTTTTTTGTACCATATTTTTCAACTTTTCTGCTAAAGTTTAGTGGTGGTTTCAGGACAGCTTGTTCTTGCAACAGTCCTGCCAATCTCCACAATTCCGCATCAGGGATAAAGTGGGGTAAAATTCAGGACTTTGAGTGAACCTTCAGAATCAACAATTGTGAACATAATTACTCCCACATAATGCTCTCAAGATGTGATCACAAGGACAGAAGGATCTAGTAAAAAGAGTCTAAAAATAACAGTATCATTTGAGGATAAAGGCTTATTGTATAAAACTCAAGTGATGGCAAAGTGCTTGAAAATCTGTTTTCCACTCTATCATACATAAGTTAAATTAAGAAATTATATTTCCAAGTATAGAAAAAGTGAAATCAATTCCATGTCATACAAGTACATGTGAACAAGAAAAATGTCAACTTATGAAATAAAAGTTTAAACACAACTTCACGCCACCCTGGTTATGATGGAGGAACACTCATTGATCATTAAATGTCCTTAATTTGTTGAAAATTAATTTTCAGGCCTAAAAGGTCCTTAATTTTCAAAATTTAAGGTCATTAAAAATCCTTGAAATGCCAGATTGTCATAATTTTCTTTGTTACGATGTGTGATACAGCAAGTTCTGCGATTTAAAAAAAAATTCACTGATCTTCAATCTGACCGATGTGGCCTTGACCTGAAAGATTCTTAAAATATCCAGAAATTTTGTCCGCAAAAGTCTTTAAAAGTCCATAGTTTGATTTTTAAGGGCCTGTGAGAACCCTGAATCAGGTAAAGAATACTGCAGTTGAAAATATCCTGGGTGCAATGCTGAATTCATACTTAAACTTACAGCTCAACTGACTTCCCTCCAGCCTGTCACAGTTCCTATACAATACAATGGCCCCTCAGCTTCTTCACTCTAATATGTGCTCACAATGTTAGTATGTATCTTCAGTCAACATAATGCTTACAACTACATTAAATAGACAAACATCTCAGATTTCAGCACATTTTTTCCAATACAATGAAATAATATCAATTCAAATTCCAATTTCAGCCAAACCTTCTCAAGAGGTTTTTGTCTCTTTCAAAACTTGCAGGAATAAAAGTATACTCACTATTGACATTACATGAAATTTGCTCCAGATCAGAATAGTACTAATGTACCACTAATTGTGGTATGCTCTAGGGAAATGGTCCTCAAGTCATGTTTGGGACTTTCAAGATGGTGCCAAAAATAGATGGATAGGGACTTCCTGGCCCTAGATCAGTTTTCGACATAAATAGATTCCTCAATCATTTCTTTATGCCTGGGCAAGAGGATTTTAATGAATTCCGCCTGTAAATATGTTGGTGTTTTTTCATTGTTTCTGATCCAATCTAATGGTCTTTTTACATTTATGAGGGCTTTAAATGCATTTTTCTCAAAGGTGACTTTTTCTACCCTGCCACCTTCAAATGGCCATAACTTGGTAAATGTTCAATATGAAATAAGGTGCATTCTTCTCAGGACAGTCTGTACTTTCACAGTATACTCTTAACTTATTTTTGAAAAAAGTTGGCAATGTGGACCATTTCCCTAGAGTGCCTTGTAATTTTTCATGTTTTTGATTCTGGAACCTGATTTGAAATGTCAAATTCATTACCAGAAAGATTATGACACTGCAAGTTACAAAAAGCAATACAAGTATCTCCAGAGAGATTATTACTAGTATTTCTTAGATTTGGGCAACATGAGTTTGACAAGTTCTGTTGCTGCACTTTCATCTTGAATCATCAGAAGAAGAATCGTCATCGATGTCATCTCGATCATCATCATCATCATCTGAACTACTGGAATTGGAAGCATTAAATGCAAGAATCCGTGCATCATAAACAGCTTTTGGGCTTGGTCTGTGCTGATATGTCAACCGTGGGGGCTTCGCAGAGCGAACTCTGTCTATAACAGAGCGGAAGCCACCCACTTTACTGGAGTGGGCCTTTTCTGGTGCAGCTTTGTTGACAGAGCTGGATCGAGGTTTTGCCGCATGTGAACCAGGAGGAGGTGGGGCTTTTCTATGAGAAGGATTTAATGTTGCATCAATCTGTGGCTTCTTCCTCACCATATTTCCTGTCCAGGACATATCTGGTTTACGTACTGGACCAGGGTCCAGTCCTCGAGAAGGAGAGTTTTCAAGCCGGCGAGATGAGACAGGAGTTAATGGCTTGCCATTTTCTTTTCTCCGTGAAAGAAGTGAGGAAAAGCCTCGGCTTTGGCCAGAATTATTGCTGAAGTTCCTGTTGCCATTACCTCCTGCCGGAGGTTTGCCACTTGGTGGTCGAGAGCTGATGATGCCGTTGTTGGAGGTAGGAATAACACCGTTTGATTTGGATTTCTGTGGTTTTCCCACTGCAGGAGTTCGACCATTTTGCACTCTTGAAATAGGTTTGTTCACCGGTCGCTTTTCTGAGCTAGAAGACGAGTCTGAATCAGTGTCAGTGATGTCTGAGGACTCGCTGGACTCTGAGTCGGAGAATAAGTTGACACGTGCGTTTTGACGCCACATTGCTGCAAGCAATGGGTCTGTTTTGTGAGCTGGATTGACTTTCTGTGCATTTCTGAACTGTGATGGCTCCGGGGCAGGTGGGGGTGCCGCCTGGAAATTAAAGAGATGCATAGAAGAATTCTGTGACATTATACAAAAGGACTTTCCCAATAACAAATGTTTTCGATGTTACTAGTCATTCAGAGTAACAATGATTGGTCACTTCTATTATTCTTGGATATGGCAAAAATATTTCTGCTTATAACTTAAAAAACTATTAAAGATATCAATGCGTCACTTTGTGAGAATGTGTATCATGCAACGATTAGGCAGTTATAATTGAATACTGTCAAAATCATTAAAACACGAATGCATGAGATGGAATGACGACTTTATCTGAATAGTGAAATAACTGTATCAGACCAGAACAATATATCAGCATATGTGTTGTCCTTGAATGTTTTAAACATGTAGTCCCACTAGAGACTTTTTTCCCCCTGTCATGAATGTGAACCCAGCAATGTCTTTCTGGAGATGGAGGAGGTATGATTTCTGAAACATGTAACAACAAGACGATTAATCTGAATATATCAATGGCAGTGGCTAGAAATTATCTACCATCAAGGTTCCTGCCCAGCTCAGGAATTCTAGGGATCCCTGGAATTTAGAAAATTGGGAAAAAGCCCTGGGAAAGCCCTGCAAATAGTGGAATAGACTTGGAATGGCCCTGGAATTCTCCCGGGGTTTAAAAACAACAATGGGGAAAAAATCTGACCAAAACAAATAACTCAATAAATTTTCACTCATTTACTTTCATCTAAGTAGCTTTGGAATTGGGCATTTTAGCACTGGAAGACATTTTCAAAGACGTGCATGAACCCTACACTATAATTGGAATGTATCACTTACCAGTCTAAAAGTTCCTTCCGCTTTTGTTATGAGCTCCTCCATGTCATCCTTAAAGCCAGCCATGTGAGCAAATGCTTGAAGGCACTCCAATAAATCTCCTACAGTTACAAGTTTAGGAAAATAGTTGAATCTATCACATCTGCAATATGCTAAAAGTTCAACAGACCAACATTGTACAGCAGAAGCTGGTTAAGACGAAACTGGATTACACAAAAATTCCCTTTATCTGAAAGACAGTTCAGTATTTCTCAAGGTGGGGGTGTGGTCTTCAGAATGGGGCGTAGGGATATATACTGTAAACTAAATTTGTCTGATCATGCTGGGGCACATGTTGTTTTTTTTAAAAATTGAAGTGGGGCATGAGCAGACACTCGTATTTCAATCTGTCCTTGCTAAAAGAAATGCTTCTTCGATACTTTTTGCTTCATTTTAATAAAGACATTCACATTTCAATCCAATTTTTGTTAAAAGAAATGTTGCTTCAATTACTTTTTGCTTTACCTTCATATTTCAATCCCACCGTGTTAAAATAAATGCTTTTTCAATTACTTTTTACAGACATTCATATTTCTATCATACCTTATCAAATTAATGTTTTTGCAATCACTTTTGCTTCACCTCCATACGACTTTACTATTTCAATCCAATCGTACAGAACTAATGCTTCTGCTATAACATTTTCTTCCATCATCATATAACAAAATATCTGACACAAGGTGAAGCAATGCAAACATAGGTTTTACCTTCTGAGACAAAATCTTTAGCTCTCTTGCCATGTTTAAAAGGCCCAACAGCATTTCTGTTAAACAGAACTCTGGGCACCGTCCATCTCACAGTGTCTATGATACCAGCAAATGGTTGAACCTGATATACAAAACAAGTTAATAGTATCCAGAACTGATCAAGAAATGTAGTCACTACATGTATATCCTATGACTGGCCCAACTGGAAAAAAGTGTATAGATCGTTATTTGCTCTGTGTTTAGTAAAACATTTAGCATATTTCAGCCGAACTGGAAGAAAGCATGACCCTGTTCCAGTGGTTGTCGGGCCATACTGTGAAAGAAGAGAGTTTTTTTTTCCTACTTCGAATCTTGGCCCATCAGTTTCTAAGAAGCTTACACATATAGACAGCATTATGTTTTATATAATGCCCAGTTTTAAATTTCTGCCTGATTGAAGAATGCATATTACAAAGTTCTGAAAAGAGAAAACACAAGCTAAGTCGGCCAGGCAACACCTTGTTCTCCCATGTAAACACTGACTCTAGCAGTGAATTATACTCTTTTACAGTAAAGCTAAGAGAAGTTGGCATTGTTTGAATGTGCTGGCCAGCCAATAGATACCTAAGGAAAACGAAGTTCTGAAAACTCATGGATATTTTGAGACTAGATACAATGAAAAAAATCTTTACTTAACACTAAATACACTGGAAACTTTTCACATGCTTAGAAACAAGACAGAAATAAACTGATGACACACTCAGCTCCACCCAAAAAGTGACTATCGATCATTTTTAAAATCTAACTGCAATACCAGTACCACCCATGCACTTCTTGAACAATATATTTGAATTTGAAATTCTGATCAATAATTAACATCCTAGCCTAACCTAAGTTATTGGTTGCATCTTGTCAAAATGCCAGTATAAAAAATTGGCATAGAACCAAATCATTACTGAATGTTACTATCCACCCAACTTGGGTTTTGAAGGAATGCTGTACAGTCTATAAATTATATTATTAGTACATCGCCATTTTGAACAATATTCGACATTTGAAATATTGCATTTTCAATCAATTAATCCATTTCCTGGAATATAAACATTTGCCCTCCAATCTCTGAACACTGTAAAAATTTCAATATTGGAGTTAGGTGGATAGAGACATACAATAACAAAATGCCCCCTTGAATTTTTCGTAATATTTTTGCCTTTCATACTTACCTCAAGCGATGTGCCCATCACTAGAACCATGTCAGTCTGCAGCATGTCTTTCAAATAATAATAAAACCTCTTTGGCAGCTCCTCTCCAAAAAAAACAATATCTGGTTTAACAATTCCCTGGAAAGGAAACAAAGGATAAACTTACTAAAAGACAACCAATACAACAGTTTAAATGCGCAACATGCAAAACACAGTTAATATTCTGGTACCTCCTGATGCAGAAATCAGAAGACTCAAGAAATATGAACAGGTTTCAACATGAAGGAATTATCTAAAGCCAGTTGCAAAACTTACATGGAGACCTCTAAGACAACGGCAATACCCAAATACATCTGGTTTTCACCTAAACTCCTTCAAAATATTGTAGCTTGCGTGGGACAAATGACATTGTGGGTAAATATTGCAAGGACAATTTTCAAAGCTGAGTCACACATTTCCCATGCTGCATTTTCTAGTCTAACTTTCCAAACTTTTCTTGTTTGAGTTTCGTAAAAAAAAGTTTCTCCTTTCAGAGTCAACTTTGAGCAGTTTGGCAGCACTTTACTCGTGTGGCTCAAGGTGTACAAAATAATGTAAATCAAGATGTCAAAAAACACATTTTGTCTAAACCTGGGCTATTCTGCTTGTTTCCCTGTAATTCGTACCTGCAGTAATGATTACATACTTTGGACATTGGGATGGCCAGTGGCCAAACTCTACCACTGAAGTGTAGCCAAAACCAAGGTCAATTACTGTGTTTTTTAAAAAGCAGCAAGTTGTCCAACAGCAAGAAGAAAGGAAGAGTGCAGCCTGGATTTCTTCATAATTATCAGTGTCATTTGTCTTGGTGCTCGAGAGGTACTAAAAACCGTCTCAAGAAAATTGCACTATCCACAATATGTACTATATTAATTTTGTCACTTACATAACATCCTCTTTTTTTGCACTTTGGCAGTTTGTCATCAAAGATACTGTCCTGTAATTAAAATTAATACATGCACATTAAAACCTTATAAAAATAATTTGAACAAAAATTACAAGGAACTTACAACGCATTTCATTCCTGCTGCTACTATAGTGTACAGCACTATCTATTATAAAAAAAAATAGTGGCGGGAGTAATGCATTGTGGTACAATTTTAGCCCTTTTTTTGCTCAAAGCTGCAGCCTAAATGAAAGTTTCAAAAATTATGAAGTTAATTTTCGCAAGTGGCTTATAATCCAGTGCAATCGCTTTGGTATTGATCCATTGAGTTTATTCAAGTTTCAGACAGTCTTTTTAAAAACATGTAAAAATGTGAAATACAAGGACCCTCTTTTTGGCTCCCTTTGATAAACCCAGATTTATTCGCTGACCAGTCATATTTGCAACCAAGAAAAAAAAAAAAATTCAAAACCCCTAATATTTGCATCGAAGAAATAGACAAACAAAAACTATTCGATCAAAATTTCCTGTATAAATATCCCCGTTACAAAAATAAATAAGTAATCAAGAATCGCAACCCACAACAACAAGAACAAAAAAAACAAAACCAAAATCATCGTAGCACACTGCCAAATGTGGACAATCCCAATTTCTTGCAAACTTCCTGTCGATAAACGAGGCGGCCAGTCCAAACCATGCTACGAGTGTAGAGTGCCAAAATGCCCACCAGAGCAGAGCAAACGCGAAAAAGACGCCGACTACGTTATTCTGTCAATAATTTACATTTAGATCCACCTCAAGACCCAGATGTAGCTCTAAATCAAGGTGAGCCTGTAGAGCCGCATCATGTAGTAGATCTAGATCTAGATCTAGATCCACACATTCTGGAACCACGTGTTTTAGATCCAGACAAAGACCCCGATGGCGATGCAGATCATGAGCACGTAGAACTTAATCATCTCGGAGCAATGACAAGGCCATGTCAGTTTTGCACAGCAAAGTTGTGGAAGGATGAAAGTAGTTCAATGTGCTGTGCTAATGGCCAGGTTATGCTTCCCCCTCTCCAGCCTCTCCCTGAGGAACTTATGAAGCTCTTTTACTTTACAGGAGACAGTGAAGAATCCAAAAATTTTCGACAGCGTATTCGTTCTTACAATTCTTCATTTGCATTTGCATCTCTAGGCGTCAATGAAGATGTGTTGCCAGCTGGAGTGTACTCATTTCGTATAAACGGTGCGGTATGCCACAGAATCGGACAGATACAACCAAGCCATCATCACCCTAAATTTTCACAACTTTACATTCATGACACCCAAAATGAAATTGAAAACAGACTCCACTGGTTCAGTCACCTACAACAGAACATTGTCACCAAAATATCCACAATTCTTCATGACATCAATCCGTTCGTGAGAGTATATATACCCTGCCACACGGATAATGTGGTGTATCATGCAGCACTGATCCAGTAGAAATGTTTGGTGAGTTCAGTATTCAAGATAACATGTTGTGCTTTTACTCTCTTTCTTCCTGCCTTTACCATTTTAACTGAGTCTTTTTGCCCGCGAAATCGCGGGCACTCTACTAGTTTGCCAAAAAACTTTTTGAACGTCCATGGAAGCACAAATTAGTGTTCATCAACTTCTAAAATGACATCCGGCAAATGCAATGGAAAACTGGATTTATCTTCAGCCCGTTCAACTTTTAACATTTACCATTTGCATCTGAACAATTTAATAGTTACTTCCAATTCTGAAGCCAGATACTTTTCCACGCAAGATGCAGAGGAAAAAGTCCAACCAAACACAGAAATGTCCAACATATACTTTCAACCTGCTCAACATTTTCATGTTACCATTTGTATCTGAAAATCCAATACTTACTTTTAATTCTGAACCTCTGTACTTTTCCTGGCATACAACACAAGATGCCGAGGAGAATGTCCCATGGGCTTCCACCAGTTTCTCTGGAGGTACACCCGCCACTAGAAATACAAGTCCAAACCAAAGCAGTCAAGTTCAAAACTGTATAAACATACAGAAAGCTGAACAAACGGTACAGTACATTAGTTTACAGGAAATGGTGAAATCATAAACAAATGTTTTACCTTTTCTTTGAACAGGGTTCCTGTACCTCTTTGAGAATGTTTTTTCCAGTGCATGGAAAGGCCTACAGTTAAATTCTGGGGCTGCTTCAAGGCAAAAAAAATGAAAGAAAATTTTTTTCTTTCATATTTTTCACAACTTTTTCAAATTTTTCTTTAACCTCACGAGAATTCCAGAGCTAATTTATTATTTCCAAGGCTTTTTCTCAAATCTTTAGATTCTAGGGCTTTTCCAGGGACTACTGGAATTCAAGGGGCTGTGCAAGAACCATGCTTGAAAGTAATGAAAGGCACACTTGCTATTATTGCAGTTTGCATTTTAAGTCTCAGCCTGAACTGCATACCTGTAAATTGGCATTCATTTTATCCAAACGTTCCTTGTTTTATGGTAAAATAATTGGCACGCATGTTGTTCACACTCTTTATTAGTCTATGATGTAACTGCAGAATAAAGTTGCTGAAAATGTTCACATTTGTAGTCTTCAGTGAAGGAACCAAGACAGGAAAAGAGTGTCTGAAATTTTTATAGGTGATAAGAATAAAGGGTGGGTGTCCATGGGGCCAGCTAGGAAATAAGAAATATCGACACAGTGCAAAAAAAAATTAGGATGCATTTTCTCCTGACCAAAAAGATACTGTCAAAATTCCACCAGCTTCAAAACAGGTTCCATCAATTGGTCTTTTTTTTATTTTGCGCAAGTGATATAAAGTGAAATGTATCTCTTACTACTATTCCATCTAGCAAGCTGAGGATAGAAGAAAATGGCATGGGCCGCTTCATCAAGTAAAGGTCACACCTAAAGAATCTGAGGATGCAAGGGGCCAAACACTCTCATTTTCTATATATGACAAAATGTTTTTTGGATATTAATTTTTAAATGAAAAATTTGTTTGATTTTATGTCGCGGGGGAAGATGTATGCGAGTGTATTAAATTTCGTCCATTGACTGGTCTGTAACGTAATTTTCAATCAACAGCTGGGGCCTGTCAAACTTGCTTGGCAGACCATGTGTTGCCTATGTCTGGAGTAATGGAAAAATCCATGAATGTGCTCAAGAAGAAGAAAAAGTGCTTACATCTTTCTAGTCCGTCAATATTCTGTGTATACATCCTCAGTAGCATCCCTTTGTCATTCAACAGTCGTGCAAAATAATGAATGTAATTTGGTCTGTACTTCCCAGAAGGGTATAGCTCTTTGGCCAGTGCGAAAAATGGGCGTGGATTGTGGTGAAAAAAATCAATGTCAAAGATGGCTTCTGGATAAGGAACATTGTATTGCTGAAGGTTGTCATATAAGCCAGTTCCAGGAGTCCTGTATGTTATAAAAATATAAAAGAGAAAAGTGAACAAAATGTGAGTGTGCATGAGAAAACCCACAATATGTCGACAGAGCTGATATTGAGAATAACGGCTTTGAAGTGAAAATATGGGTCCGACACAAACTTCCAACTTGGCTGTTGTTTAGGGGACCGTGGCATGTTACAGGGTAAACTGTAGACGAGCAGTGAACACTACTCACTATGATTGTTATACCGGCTTAGTAATTAGACTACGGTCTCCTAACAAGATCCAAAAACTTCCGACTTGGCTGTTGTTTAGGGGACCGTAGCATGTTACAGGGTAAACTGTAGATGAGCAGTGAACACTACTCACTATGATATCTATACCAGCTTAGTTATTAGACTACGGTCTCCTAGCAGCAATCACTCCAAAATTAATGGGTCAATTAGCTATTGCTACTTTTAGGATTAAATGCCGTTTTCTCAAAATCTTGTTTTAGGGGGGTCACTGACTTCAATTTATCAGAAATGTCTTATCTTTTATTATGTGTACAGAACTCAAAATGTCATGTTTGCTACTTATTGTGGGTTTTCTCATGCACATTCACAAATAATAAGTCAACATTAAATAAACAAAATATTGGAATATACACACAACACCATGTTGCAGGTTTTGCACAGAACAGCAACAATTATATAATTATTGGGTCCTGCAGCTCCTAAGATAAGATAAGATAAGATAAGATAAATTTTATTCGTCCTTGTACAAGGAAATTTGTTTTGATCATTGAATACATAACAATACAGTTACAGAAGCAGAAAGTATGATACATAGCGCGCACACACACATATATACACACACACTGATAAATTAACTAAATTAACAAAATTAACAGTGCACACAATATGCTTCCCTAACTAAAACACATTGACCTGACACGCAGGACATAATTCAACTGTGCACAGATTACGATCAAGATGACGACATTATTGTAACATCCTAGGGCTGGCCCTGTTAAAGAATATTTTGCCATAGTTGCAAAAAGAACAAATAAATACCTTTTCATGCATTGTTCATGCATGCTAAAGCTTTTTCCCTCTCATTCAAACTGATGCTCAACTGAAGCAATACTGATAAAGCATTTTTGAAACTATTGCTAATGATAATACATGGCACTGCTACTTCACAATCTTGAAACCTGAATTTCCAATTTTTCATGATTAAGGATGAGTAAAACTTAAAAGATAATATTAACTCCATTGTTACAAGCTTTGTTGGAAATGCCACCAAAATATTTGTGTTTTCTTATTTCCAAATAAACTAAAAACTTGCTGTCCTTCCCATGGGAAAAGTGTCTCTAAAATCACACAGCTGAGTACAGAAACCTGCAAACATTGCAATCCTCACAAAAGACTGAAGCCTTGTCGTTCACATAATATTATTCCCAGTGACAACCAGTCAAAATCTTCTTCAAATAGCCACACTGACTAAGACTCATGCACCCACTGTGATGACAAATGGGAACTGTCGGCACAGAACTGCGTTTTATTCTATCTCCACTTCTTCCAAAAACTGAGATAATGCTGTGAGGTAGATTACCAAGGGGTGTCCCATCATTCCTGCAAAATCACGAAGGTATCTCACCTCTGGGAGCAAATTGTAAAGTGTTAAAATGTTGTTGTAACACTTTGTAAAGTTTAGTAACTTCAAAATTTTACATGCAATTTTCCCAAAATGCCTTGATGTGTAGATGGAATAAAGCAGAGCTGGGCCAATGTGATGTGTGACTAACAGACAGAAGTAAAGAATTCTCACCTGAAGTCGGGGATACCACTGGGTGTTGATATTCCTGCTCCTGCCACTATTACAACGTTTTTGGCATGTCCATTTTTTAACAAGGTTGCCACATCATGCAGTTTCTTCAGGATGACATTATTTCCGTTGGTGCAGAATGTTCTCCTAAGGAATAAAATGAAGTGATCTGAGCTGAGAAAATGTATGATGTCATTTTTTCAGCCAACAGCTATGATATTTTCCACATTTTTTTATACATAAGTTCCATTTGAACATCATATCCAAACCAATGGACAAATGTAAATCGACTGTCCACTGCATTTTTATAAATCAAATGCTTGGCGTTGAAAAGCTATTAAAACCAAAACTACTGCCAATTTTCTGGTTAATTAAATGTAAGCTAGAAGAAAACATCAAACGGGTTATTTTAAATAGCAATGTCACCACCGAACTATGATGTCCTTTTACTCGGAGTTCATAACACAAAGTTATCCTCATGCAAACAAATAAGTCAGTTTACCTTATAAATTTAAACAAAAAAAAACACAAACAAAGAACACTAGATCTATAGACCTAATCACATGACAGGTCAGTTAACTCAAAATTCCAGGAGAAACCACATTCCCAACCTGGCACCTTGTCATCAGACAGCTTATAAATGTACAAACGCCGGATGTTCATGTGTCAAATTTCTATTATTTAATTAATTAAGAAACTCCAAATCTCTGTAAAAACTGTCTCAACGTTTTCCAGTCTTATCAACCAACAATACTCTTATATACTGATGCATACACTGTCAGGAAAGTCACAGGAATTCCCAGAGCAGCATCTTTAAATTCACCACAGTTTTCCCCCAAATGCTGCAGTTCCATTACACTACAGTATTAATGAGAGAATAGTACAATATATAATCTCTTTACTTGAAAATCAAAATGTGACAGATAGGCATGCCTTTAATCATAATTTGCTTGAAATTTAAATAATTCTGAATTTTTGCTGTTACTCTGACCGGATGCAACAATTATAACTGTCTTGATAAAACTTGTTCAGTCCCATCTGTACAGTATCTCTACATATCTTTTGCAGTGGGTGTCACAGACATGATATTACATATACCTGGTTTCAAACTGTTTGGGAGTTCTCACTCGTTGTCTTAAACTCAAATCATGCATGCCAGGTGTGATTCCTGAATCAGAATCTGACTGATTGCCTGCCCTACCACTGCTACCATTTGTTCCAAATCTTCGTGATGGGCGCTGAGGTGGACTTGGGCTCAGTGACGGGGAAGAGCTATAGCCTCCTGGTCGCACGTGACCTGCAATACACATTGTAAGATTGTTTATCATTCATTTTTATGAACTAAATAATTTCTCTGCGTTATGCTAGGACTGGCAGTTTGTATTCAGTTAAAACACAATCCATGTATTATTTTTGAAATTGTTGAAAAAAAATATCTTCTTATTTGAATATTCTTGTAAACTTGAAGCATGCATGAATTTAAGTCACAAAAACCAATAGCAGGAAAGGAGTCTTGGTAAATTTATAATCTGAATTGAGTTTGAGATTTGAGTCTAAAGAAAGCACGTCCACGTGATTACAGCCACATTATGCTACGAAAAAGCAAGCCGATAGACAGAATATAACAGAATGATAGGACAGAGGAAAAGGAGACCCTACCGCTACCAACCACCCACATGGTACCTGAATCATATTTCATAATAATTAATATACTAGTAATCATGGCTGGTTTGGCCACCTGGAACTCAAATAAAACAGGGGAGTTCATACTCAAAAGATCAGTCACAGATAGACTCAGGAGCAATCTGTGTTTTACATCCAGCACCAATATCATTCAGTGATAGGATTTGCCTACAATTAACAGTGATAATAATTAATATATTGAATTACACTTACAATGATGTTCAGTGAGGTTTTAAAGGACCTTGAAATTAATAGGATAACCACCAGACGACCAAAAATGATAAATATTGCTAACACTACTAACAGTCAAAAATGGCAAAGGATTGTGAGGATTATTTCTGAATTTATTTACCCCACTGTGAGTGTACATAAATTTATTTTTTTGGAAAGATACATCCTGACTACCCAAATCTGTCCTTAACCTATTCCTTATCCCTAACAACAAACATGTGTTTTCTTTTTGAGAGAGTAAGGAATGGCATTTGGGACAAAATTTGGTTAGGGATAGCTTTGGGATATATCTAGACAGGGTGATCGGGACAGAGGCCCTACAGTAACTCTTTCCCATTTTTAATAGTTTTCTGGCTCACAGTGTCACTACATTAAATGTAAAGCCACTCAAGCTTTCTTTCCCTTCCAGCTGTTCATTGTGTACATTTTATTTTTACAGGTCTCCATTCAAACAAATATTTTGTTCTAAACTTTTTTATTTCTTGATTTTGAGAATTCTGAATTTCTCAGAAGGGTCTCTCTCACTCCAGTGGAAGTGAAACAATGGCTGACACATTTGTTGACTTGATCAAGGTAATAATAATATAAACTGATAGAATGATCTACAGGTGTTGTTTATAAATTGTGAAGTCGACATCTGAAATATGTCATCATGTTGTTGTTAGTGTCACTTTCAACACCCCACCAGTGAAACTGAGCACAACTTGACAGGCATCTTGAAGTTGAAGCGTTTACCTTTCCCCTTAACAGATGCTGCCGTTGCCATGACTCTTCTCATGATCATGGCATGCTTGCGAGCTCAAGATCCACCAAACATGGAAGACAACAATTCGGGTGGCATCCCTCTCAATGTAGCATTTTAAAATCCAAAAGTCTTAGGCCCTAGATCTAATTCCTATTGTCCAATATGATCGGCAGCCATAGTTACAGCAAATCAAGGGGAGATAATCAGATTGACTTAGTAAAAACCTGTTGCCATTTATAGACATTTGGCGGTGTATGAGAATGTTCAACATCCAATACAAATAACCTCCCTCCTTTTCGCCATCTCTTAGTCAAAATGTACAGAGCCATCAACTTTTGACGGGGAAATTATAGATGTTCTTGTTTTGGTTTTTGTTTGCTTTTCATTTTTGCTTTGGGTGAAGAACAAAAAAAATTATACAAGTCTTACTGGAGTTATTCATACTTTCATATTTATATAAAGATGTACGTGTAACTATAAAATCCCAAGCCATTCCAACCTTAATCCGCCTAGGAACCGGTACGTGTAGGATTGACCTTGTTATTGCAAATGGTATAGAACTGGTATCTTTCCTACATACTTCCGCTGGCTATATCTCCCAGTCGTAGCCAGCTATGTTTGATTTGAAAAATATGCCCCTGCGTACACCCTACGGAAATTCTGTACACATCTAGGTCAGGTTGATGCAGGCTGGGCAAGGCTGACCTCAAGTTCACTCAAAGGAATGACATCATCCCGACTTAGGTCCGCTGATTGGGACATCGCGTCGCCATCGGTTTTAAGTAGGAAATCCACCCGAACGGTAACTCTATAAACTTTATGGCAATCATATCCAAATCTACGCCAGGCTGACATGGGGACGCTCGATGGACTATGGTTAATTCGTTATAGACAATCTGAGGTCACTTTCTGTGAGGTCCCAGCTCCGGATCCATCTTTTTACCTTAATTTGGTAGTTACTTGAATAGCTGTGCGTCATTAAGAACATCTTTGTGTTTTAATCAAAACGACGGTCATGTTGTGATCAGCGCATTGTACAAGTGGTCTTGTCCACCCCCCCCCCCCCACCCCTCCGCTATTTTACTGAAAATGACATAATTATGACAAAGTAAAACACTCTTTGCCTCTATACTTGTCCACAGCATCCGTTTCGCTCCGCTCCTCACCGCTATAGGAAAAAAATAAGACTGAAACGTACCAGACTGCCTCGCTAGTTTCGGACGCGTCTGAACTGTTTTGAGTCTGTGGGCGGAGAGAGACCTCGCGAAATGAGTCGAAACATGTGCAAAACAGATTTGATTAGTGCACCATCAGCCGTTGATCAATACTTTTTTTTTGTTTTTTATCACACTGGCATCACTCTTAATTTAATTTGGACTGTTTTCTATTTGGTTACTGTGCATGTAGAGCTTGGAAATAGACAGTCATAGTCAGCGGTGTTGACAGTCACAGTGTTCCAGACACATGAATCCCCCGCACCCCAAAGTGACTGATCTTATTTTTGATTGCTTCTAGCCAAAGCCTAATATGTAGATTTCGACTGGTTCACAAATAACCCCCAGCCACGACCGTAATGAAAAATACAACTATAATTAGGGCCTAAATACCAACGGAGGTTACACTAAAATATTAAAAACGGACAGATTACACGAAATTAATGGTTAGCATTGTGCCAGGTGGCGTTTTCATAATGTATATATATTATAATATTATTGTTTATCCTAACTTGACTATAGTGCAGGAAGATTGATATGTTGGCCGACGTTGTTTTGACACTTGTGAACACCACAGCCTACAATAATAATATTGTTGGCCAGTTTATGAGCGTCGACCTTCAGTGCTGTATTATGGGCTAGACATCATTCTCAAAGTATTTATTTTAAATCATGTGTCACGCCATAGTATCGTGTTTAGTTTAGCGGACTTAAGGGCTGAGAGAGAGAGAGAGAGAGAGACAGAGACAGAGAGAGAGAGAGAGAGAGAGAGAGAGAGAGAGAGAGAGAGAGAGAGAGAGAGAGAGAGAGAGAGAAGGTTTATGTACATATATATGGCCTTTAGCGTCTTTACAGACGGTCTTAGCAGCTAGAATATTCACTTTCACTTTGACTGACAGCTTCTCTCGTGGCTTATTCTACCAATGTTTGACCCGAGAGTGCGATGGCAGTGATTGCAGGTCAGTCTTTTGGGTTCACTTTGGCGAGTGTTTTCATTCCGCCTCTGTCGTTTTGTCAGGTATGTTTCTTTTGCCTTGAAGTCTATTGCGAGCGTGCCACTGCGCAATTTTTGTCTCCATCTGCTTCGATCATTTGCAAGGTTCTCCCATTCATTGGGGTCGATGTTGAATGCTTTCATCGTGACCTTGCACGTGTCTTTGAATCGCAGATGTGGCCTACCTCTGGGTCGGTTGCCAGTAGCAAGTTCCCCGTAGAGAATTTGTCTGGGGATGCGATCATTTTCCATACGGTGGAGATGTCCAAGCCACCGCAGTCTTTTTTTGCCTAGGAGAGCCTGAGTTGATGGAATGTTGGCTCGGCTCAGAACTTCGATATTTGAGATCCTGTCTTGCCACTTGATCTTGAGAATTTTGCGTAGGCAGCGCAGGTGGAAGGAGTTGAGGGATCTTTCATGTTTGGAGTAGGTGGTCCATGTCTCTGAGCCATACAGCAGGGTGCTTAGGACGCACGTTTGGTACACGAGTACCTTTGTTTTGATGGTCAGCTTGCTATTGTTCCACACCCTTTTTGAGAGTTTGCCAAAAGCTGTGGCCGCCTTTCCTATTCTGGCATTTATTTCAGTTGTTATGTCTGTGCTACCACTGATGGTTGAGCCTAGGTAGCAGAATTTCCCCACTTGCTCCAGAGGAGAGCCATTCAGCATGATTGGTTTGGGGTTTCTCAAGCCTTGTGTCAAAACTACAGTTTTTGAGACACTGATCTTTAGCATGAATTTGTCACAGGCTTTGGCAAGGCTATTGATGAGAGCCTGGAGCGTGGTTTCATCGTGGGCCACGATTGCAGCATCATCTGCGAAGAGGAGCTCTTGTAACATAATATGCTCTGTACGAGATTTTGCTTTTAGTCTGGCAACATTAAAAATGGAGCCGTCCACTCTGGTGTTAATAAGTACTCCACCTGAACATTGACCAAAGGCATTCTTGAGTAGGGCTGCAAAATATATACCAAATAAGGTAGGAGCAAGAACACATCCCTGCTTCACACCGCTGTTTACAGCAAATGAATTGGATGTGCAGCCCTCAAAGTTGACACATGCCCTCATGTCAGTGTGGAAGGATGCAATAAGTTTTAGCAATGTTGGTGGACAGCCTATGGATTTAAGGACTGCATACAGGCCAGATCGGCTTACGGTGTCAAAAGCCTTTGTTAGGTCCACAAAGCATGTTATAAGCGGCCTGTTTTGTTCTTTACATTTTTCTTGGATTTGCCGAAGTGCAAATATCATGTCAATAGTTGATCGTTTGCTTCGAAAGCCACATTGTGTTTCTGGTAAGACTTTTTCCGCCAGTTGTTGAAGGCGGCAGAGGATGACGCGAGCAAAAGCCTTTCCAGTAATGCTGAGGAGGGATATGCCTCGATAGTTGTTGCAGTCGCCTTTGTCTCCTTTGTTCTTGTAAAGTGTGACAATTTTGGCGTCTCTCATATCATGTGGTATCACGCCTTCTTTCCAACACTGCAGTAACAGATTATACAAGTGTGGTAATAGTGGGCCTTTTAGGTCTTTTAATACCTCTGCAGGAATGTTGTCACTTCCTGTGGCTTTTCCAGCAGACAGGTGGTCGATTGCATTGGAAAGCTCGACTAAGGAAGGTTCAGCGTCAAGTTCGGCCATTATTGGCAGTTTTTGGAGGTGTTCCTCAAAATCTGGTGGAATATTTTTCTCAGTTGAATACAACAGAGAGTAATGCTCTACCCACCTATTCAGTTGTTCATTTTTATCTGTGATGGGTTCACCATTTACAGACTTAAGTGGGGCGCTTTTGGTGATGATTGGCCCAAGAGCTACTTTCATCTGACTAAAGGCGGTTTTCATATCTCCCTTTTCATTTGCCTCTTGTATGCTGTTACACAAGTCTGTCCAGTATTTGTTGGCGCAACGTCTTACCTCCAGCTGAAGTTTAGCTTTTGCATTTTTCAAACAAGTTTTTGTACTCTGATTGCAATTTTTGTTATACTCATTGAAAGCAGATTTCTTTTGCTCAATGAGAGGTAGGAGAATTTCGCTGTTCTGGGCTACCCAGTCGTTGTTTGAAACTTTATGCTGTCCAAAAGACTTGATGGCACAGTCATGAATTTTTGAACTGAGAGTGTTCCATGTTTCATCTACCGAGTCACATTGGGTGACATTATCCATGCTTTCAGCAAATAACTTTTCAAATGACTTTCTATTTGATTCATCTCTGATTGCTGTTACATTGATCTTAGGGATTGAAGGGGCTTTTGATCTGTATATTTTCTTGGCCGAAATTTTGATTTTGCTGACTACCAGTGCATGGTCGGTGTCACAGTCAGCACTGTGGAGGGAACGAGTTATTTTTATACAGCCCAAACTCTTCCTCCTTGAGAGAATAAGATCTAATTGATGCCAATGGCCAGACCTGGGATGGCGCCATGATGTTATTTGGCATCTCTTAAGGTCAAAGTACGTGTTTGTAACACATAATGAGTTTACGGAGTATAGCTCCAAAAGGCGCTGCCCGTTTTCGTTGATGTTGCCAATGCCGAAGTGCCCAATGCACTTTGGCCATGCGGAGTGATCTGCTCCCACTCGAGCGTTAAAGTCACCCAGAATTAGCAGGCCTTCGGTGAGAGGGATGTTGTGGAGAGTCCTCTGCAATGCCTCGTAGAAAATGTCTTTGGTTTCGTCAGAGGAGGTAAGTGTTGGGGCATAGACACAGATAATGTTGGTAAAACCAGACCGGGTGTTCAGTCTGAGTGTCATGATGCGTTCTGACACTCCAATTGGAGTTGCGATCGAATTGATAAGGGAGTTTTTTACGGCGAAGCCCACGCCGTGGATTCTCGGCTGTTCGCTGCTAAGGCCCTGCCAGAAGAAGGTGTAGTTTTCTTCTTTGACTGACCCGGAGTCGGGAAGTCGAGTTTCTTGAAGGGCAGCGATGTCGATGTTTAGTAGCTGAAGTTCTCGATCAATAATTTGGGATTTCCTGATGGAGTCAATATCAGTGAGATCTTGCTGTTGCAAGCCTGGGCGCATTGTTCTGACGTTCCAGGTACCAAGTTTTAGTATTTTTCTGTTTTTGCCAGGTGCACACTTTACGTCAGCTTTTTGACTTTTGGTCTAGCTCCAACCACCTTATGAAGCAGGCTGACGTGGCGGAACAACACCCAACTGCCTGGGGGCTGCCCAGGTTACGGCGGGCGGTAGTTGATCAATGCAGCTGAAAAGCCGCTCCCACCGACAGAGGGGACCCCTGGCGCTCATCCGTACGCCAAATGGATTGAGCTTATCACCGGTAACTGCCACCTCCCGTGTTGTGCCCATCCGTAACGGATGGCTGGAGTGTCCTCTCCAAATCGGAAATGGGTGGGCTTATAGAGGAGAGACAGACGCTTGCCAAGCCCGAGCAAACGCCTCCTCGTTTTGCTGCCTTGCCTGGGCTATTTTTAAGAGATGGTGCTTTGCCCAGAGGCGCCACCCCTCTCTCTGCCATTCTAGTTAAACCCAAGGGAGAGACCAGGTCAATACATTTGGAACTAGTCCGGCTGCAGGAGATGCTGGAAGCCAGTTTGATGCAGTTCTCCCTGACAACCACCTCCCATAGCCTTTGCTATCATAGCAACACACAAGGCAGTGTGGTATTTGTATTCAGGGTTACCTTCCCCTAGTCTTCCTCTCTCCCGAGATGACCCACAAGACAGTGGGGGTGACAGTAGCAGGCTGTATTGTGTACTGTCATACAATAGCAGAAAACTCTGGCCTGACATCATAAACTCAACATTTCCAAAACAAGATTAGGAATATTCCCGTTTGTTCCAAAATAGCAGTGTCGACACTGAAAGTCAAACTCCGTAGCGAGAATTATTAGGCTATATAAGAGATTTTATGAGGTCCATAATACGTGCAACAAATGGGGAGGTGGTGGTGATGATGAAAAAAAGGGGGCGAGGGGGTCAAAACTAATTAAGACACCAAAGATCATGTAAAGACTACTTAGAGAATAACAATATTATTGGTTGATTCAGCTCTCACAATAGTTCAGAGGTAATAACTTATACCTTATTTTTGAAGACAGCAAATTATTTTTCTGCCATGAACGTAGTTTAAACAACAACAACAACGAAAATTGTTTAAAATTTCTTTCTTGTCCCCTTTCAATCTGTCTTTGATATTTTGGCACAGTTTCCAACCAAATTTTAAGGAGATGAGAATATCTTGGAAGTTCCATTTTCTCAGAGATTTTTGCAGCATTGGTTTTGAAGCAAACGTTGAAATTCCCCCCCCCCTTCTAAAAAAGTCAAACCGAGGGGATTTGATGGTGTCACAGACTGATAATATGGACTTCGACTCCCGTCCCACAAAACAATTTAATTATTCAGCCAGCCCGACGTATTTGCACAGAATTTCCATAGGTATTGGTAGGATTACTTGGGGGAGGGGGGGGGGGGGGCAGAATTCGTTCGTCAAACCAACGGCATCGGGATGCCGTAACTAGCGAATCTACGTAGGAACGGTCTCATTCTTGTGAGCAAACTTGAGGTCAATCCTGCGTAGGGCCTACGTGTCGGATTGACGTGGGGTTGCTGACTGGGATTTATTTAGCCGCTAACCTCAGTGCACGTGTGGCGTTACCTTCAACTATGTGTGACAAATTATTTTACGGCAATAGAAATAATTAAAAAAAAAAGGTGTCCCTGTCATATTTATCGCGTTGAGAGCCAGAGGTTTGTTTATCCCCCTCGTTTCTGTTTGTTTCCTGTACTCCAATTATTTAGTTGACATTTCATGTAAATATGTGATATTATCATTCATTCAGTGGATTGTCTTGTTCTTTTTTAAAAATTTCTGTCGGTATCGCTTCCGGTGCATTTCTGCTTCGTTTTGTTTTAACTATCCTAATAAGATTGAAGAAGATCCCGGAAACCGAATGCTTGTGTTCGTTCTATCTCCTGTGATTTTCACACTGCTTTCAATTTTCTCGTTACTGGCGAACCACAGCGGGGATTGCAAAGGACCCCCCCCCCCATGACTTCGCTCTACTGCGGTCGACTGCGATACATCGATCCTTTGCATCCGTTTAACTGTGTCACCGGTAGAAGCCGAAGGTCAGCAGGTCAAAGGTGGCCTCATGCATGGTAAGAGTGGTGAGATGGAATGACAACAAGCCGCGCAGGAGCGATAATATGTACCGATGAAAGTACGCACATTCGTGTTTTTAATTTATCTTTTTAACCGAGGCAGATACCCAGACAGACATGTCATAAGTGAGTAGATATGTCAACAATGGTCTGACATCAGCCAGACGTTAAGCGCACTGTCTAAGCGGTGCCCTGTCGCACCAACACTAGGCTAGCATGAGGACTTCATGAGGTAAACACTCAGTGCCAAATTTAGTTTAAAAAAATTGTTTATCGTCAGGCATGAGAACTTAGAACTGTTGCTGTTATTGCTACCTTCACAATATTTAGACAAGTAAAGTGTAAATATTAAAAAAGTTATTTTTCTCTAGTAAAGGGGCAGTTTAAAAGCAGAAGAATATGCAATAGCAAAGGTAGTAAAAGTAATAATATTTCAAACAAGGAATAAAGTGTTTTAGTTACTCTTGTCAGTCTTGATTTAAAAATCTTAAATGAAAGTGATTACAAAAACTGCACATTTGTGATTTGAACAGATATAATATTGGGTAATAAAATCTAAGGCAAATTGGTGTATAATAGGGAAGCTCTCTACTCTGCTGTGCTTGCCTTGTGTGAACTGGAGTGTGTCTGGTGCAATCTGATATCAGGTCACAGATGTTATAAGTTCTGGTGAAGGATGGTTTGCAAATAAATGGACTAACTGTAATGTGAGTGTACACATGGTGGGGAATGGAAAAATGATGTGATTTATAAGTGCCTGGTGGATAACTGCTAAACCATGACATTGTGGGGGCACAAACGATCTCCCATTCTCAGATGGAAACATTACTTTGATGTATAAAAATTTTATCACAGATGTCTGTTTGAAGTTTTCTGCAGAAATGAATAAATTGGGTATCTAAGAAACACTTATATTTCTTTACCTGAATGACAGGTAATACTCGTGTAAATGACACTACATGTATATTAAAATATTATAATTTTTTTGCTGTGACACATTTCAGCTTCAGGTGCTGACCTTGAAACAATCATGGGAAGTTTGACAATCCCGACCAAGAAAGACATCAACATCTTATCCAGTGAAATTAATTCGTCCAGTGAAATAAATCAAGTACGTGATGGTAGGGACGCTTCTCAAATTCTTCTGGAGACATCTCAAACTGAAGGATCCATTGAGCTCAAGGGCAAGCCTCAGCACTTTGATGATGTGTTGTCCAGTTTCAAAGTTGGTCAGTTCCATTGGCGAATACTGGTACTGGTGGGAGGCGGTTACTTTGCTGTTTGCTCTGAGATGATGCTCTTCATTTTTCTGAGCTCGCCACTAAAGAAACAGTGGGACCTGGAAGAACTGGAGTTTTCATGGTTGCCCTTTAGGTGAAAATCTGACAAACATCATTTAATTGGTGTTAAGGACAGGGCTCATAGCACTCTAGAAACTCATACAAATTTCAACTTTTCTCTTTTATTCTCATAGAAACTCCTAAAATTTTAACCCACACTTTCTAGCAATCTCTCGCAAAATACTCACATAATGTTTGTTTAAATTACACATATATTGTTCTGTATTTGATTTTACCCTTTTTTTTTTCTTTTTGTTATTTATGTAGTTTTCTACATAAGAAGTGCTTTCCAATCCTGCTAAATTTTTTTGAAAAATCTCCTATAAATTAGGATTTTGTGAGCGCTGTAACTTATGAGCCCTGGTTGAGAATGATATTAAGAAATGTATTCTTGTCTCCCATGGATGAATTTTGTACTTTGCTAATTTTAAAACAGTAAGTAGCATATTGAGTAGCCACTGCTGAATCAGTAATCAGTGAAACGGATATAATGAATTACACGAACAAGTTATGTGTTCTTTGCCAATTTCTGTGGCTTGAAATTTATGGAAAAAGTATATTCATGAAATTTAATAAATGTTTATCTTTTGGGTTATAGACCTAAGATCTGATGAGAGCCATAAGAGTGAATGTAAAGAAACAAACCCATACTAAATATTCTCAACCAGTGATTGTAAAACGGGAGGCACTTAGCTGCAAGGGGCAGGAATTTCAGTGAGAGAACTCCAAACTGGGAGAGAATGTACTGTGAGCACTGTGTAGATATAGATCAAATGAAATACATTTACACAACTATAATTATTATAACTGTGATTAACAGTTTAACAGAGAAATTAATTTTCATTATAATAGATTGTATCAATAATTACCACTGTACTGATATGAAAGTGATGTGAACAAATTAGCAGATGGCAATTCAGTAGGGGTAGAAATTGAGGAAACATGGGATGACATGGGGAGGAATGTGGCCTGTGACTTTGAGTACCACGGTACTGATCTAGAACAGTGTTTGTATAGGCTGCTGTTAAAATCTTAACACAGTCTCCATCTGTTATTTTCAATTTCAGTGCATCCTTTTGATAGGGTGGATAATTCTGCAACTTTGGGCATGTTAAATAAAGAGCAATTCTGTTGTCTTTATGTTGCAGTACAGGCATTGCTGGTATCATTGGTGGCTACCTGTCTGGTACACTGAGTGATAAATATGGTCGACGGCTGCCTTTTCTTGTTGGCATGGTCATTATTGCACTATTTGGTGTAGCCTCGGCTTTTGCTCCTACCTATCCAGTTTTCATCACATTCCGCTGTTTGGTCACAATAGGCACAGGCACATTTGAAGCTGTGGGATTTGTGTTGCTACTTGGTATGTATAAATCTGATGCATGTGGGAAAAAAAGATAGAGTGTGCGAGCAGGTCATCAAAATAGTTAGGATGCAAAATTACATACATGTAGATTCCTGGCCGATGGAAGCCTCGTCATTTTTGGTAGTTTGGCAGCACTTTGCGGTGCCACACTAAATTATCATGGTATCTATACTATATATATTTGTGGACTTGAGATTTTTGTGTGCGCCTATCTCAGAAACCACTGACCAGATTGGGGCCAAATTTGGCATGGAATCTTTTTATGATTTATCGGAGGTTCTTAGCCTATTCAGATGTTCGAAACTGTTTGCATTCTGTGATTTTCCGTTATTTTCTTTGTTTCGCGTTCTTTAAGACTTGGGAACGCCATTAACATTTTTTAACAACTAACGAAGGTTACTTGCCAGTTAAAAAAAAAAAAAGTTTGGCTTCTCAAATTAAATACCAAAATATTGACATCTCCTTTGCGCCAAAAGACAGTACAGCAATTTCATATAAATTAGACCTGTGTTGACATTGTTTTATTAAAATATTAAAATTTCCTGGGAACGTCTTTTATGTTTTGTTTCCTCACCTATCCCACTGGCTCCTTAAATTGACCGATCTGGCCACACCTAAACGTTATCTGGCTATCTTGCCTGGAAACTGCCAAAGGTATCGATATTTCGCGGTAATTTCAAAGCACAATTACCGAGCTACACTCCAACTTTCCAACTTTCTGTTCGTCTTGCTTTCACGTGTTGAGTGAAATGTGTCCTGCACCAAATAATGCAGTGTTTATAAATTTTAATGATATGTTGTGCAACAAAATGTTAATATCTAGATCTAGGCATACAAATACAGGTAATCTGTTATGGCTAAAACCGTAAGAAAGTATGATTAGTTCGAGTACAAGTACAAGCGTTGACTTGGTGTTGCTGTTGTTTCACTCGCGTGTTCAATGTTAAAATGTGCCGTGCAATGCAGTGTTGTTTACATTTTTTTTAATGATGTGTTGTGCAACCAAATTTTAATATCTAGATCTATGCATACAAATACAGGTAATCAGTGATGGCTCAAACCGTAAGAAAGTGATTAGTTCGAGTTCAAGCCTTGGCCTTGAGTGTTCACACAAGAACGAAGTCAAAGAAAGAAAAAATTACGAGTGTGTGTGTTCCAGCCTTAACTGAACCATAATAATACAGAGTCTAGATCTAGGTCTGCATCAGGCAATGTTTAGTTTAATAATTTTCATTCTGTTTAAGTTCAATCACTGGCCGTTAAAAGTCGTCAAGTTTAGATTAGTTTAGATCTATCTACATTCGAATGTAGTTTAGATCTAAATTAGAATGTAAAAAAACATGTGGGCCTAATTAGAGAAGCGTCCCCAAGCAACAATAACTCAGGCCAGCTAAATGAGGTGTGTTGTAAACATTAGAACACTGCTTTTCGTTGGGCTGAGTTATCCTTACTTTGGAGATGCTTCTCTAATATAGCCAACATGTATTGTATTGAAACATAGAATAGAAGTGTAGGTGTGTAGCCATTTAATCTCATTTTAGAAAGGAGTTTTCAGCATCGTCAGATCGAAATGTTAACAAATACAGGAAATAATGTTTTTATCATAGGGTAATTTGCCGATCCAGTGTAAAAATCCACATGTATTCCAACCCGTTCATCGAACGGGCACACAGGTAGTATAGAATAATGTGAGTCAAAATGTCGAGGAAAGCATATTTTGTGAACCTCGGTGTAGGCCAGGCTATTCTGCTCATATATTAATGTATATTTGAGAAAATATAAAGCTGTGAAAGTGAAGTGAAAGTAATATATAGTTTATATTATATATATGTTTTTGTTTTTAATTTCTTTCAAATTTAATTAAGAATATAAGAAATATTTTGACATTTTTTGAATACCAACGATTTGAAAACTACATGTATATTTGCATTTTTGTTTTTCTTTTAGAGTTTTTACCCAGGCAGCGGAGAGGACCACTTCTGGTGGTGGTCACTCTGTGTGGTGCTATGGGCGCAGTTCTTGCTGGGGGCTTTGCTTGGCTGATCCTTCCTGGTCTTGGCTGGCGTTGGTTTGTAGCTGTTTGTGCAGGTCCAGCTGTTCTTTTACTGGGATATCTGCCATTTGCCTTCCATGAAAGTCCGAGGTTTTTATTCATCAGTGGAAGAAAAGAAAAAGCACTCAAAGTATTGGAGTCAATGGCCAGTATGAATAAATGTAAACTTCCAGATCTCAGTAAGTTTCTTGAATTTATTTTTAAAATTTTGTTTGTCTGACTTTCAGTTGGCATATTTTTGTGTTGACAAATTGAGGGCAGCATGGTAAACTATCATGATTTGACTTTTTAAAAAAATTGATATATTTGGCATTCCGTCACCTTTGACAACTGGCAGGTTGTGTTATAAGTTGGCAGTTAAATTCTGAAAACTAAAGATTAAATAATGTTTTTAAAAAAAAATATTGTAACATAAGTTTGATGAAGAAAGTTATTCAGTTTTTTATTTCTCCTGAGAAGCTTAGTATGGTGGTTTTCTTCTTCCCGTCAAGGCGGTTGGTGTTGTAGCAGAGGTTACTGGTTTCTTTTTTTTTTTCTGTCTCGCCTCCTTTTCTGGGTGCTAACTAGACACACTTCCAAATGCCTCACTTTTTCTGTGATTGTTTTCCTTAGTGCTCTGCCTCCCCCAGGAGTTCTGCCTGTCTTTAAGTTTCTCATGTATGGACTCTGTATTTTTTGTTTTGCAGGTAATGTTGTGTGTCCACCAGAGAATCAGCCAAGAGGACAGGTGCTTCGCTTGTTTGGTAGAGAACTGCGAGCACGAACAGTCACCTTCTCTGTTATCTGGTTTCTTCAAGCCACAGGGTACTGGGGTGTCACAGTCTATCTACCTGAATACATGTCACGATTAGGAGTTGACCCTTATTTTAATATGTTTTCAGTGTTCATTGGAGAAATTCCGGGAATGTTTTTAGCAATGTTTCTTATAGAAAGATACATGCTAGGAAGGATTCGTACCTTGCGATTTTTCTCAGGTGCAACTGCTTTGTTCTTATTAATTTTCAGTTTTATCCCGAAACATGCATTTAAATCTGCTGTTATAATTGTTTGTTATTGTAGTATGGTGCCAATATATTCCATTTTAAATACCTTTACTCCAGAGGTGTATCCAACGGATATTCGCAGCACTGCAATGGCATGGATGAATATTCTTATAGAGTTGCCAGGGTTATTAACTCCTTTCGTAGGTGCAACTTTGCTATCAAGTGATATCCCCTGGCTCTATCCTGTGGTCTGGGGCTGTGTGTTTGTTCTTCAGTTTGTTGTTACTTTTGCTCTCAAAATTGAAACGGCAGATCAAGATCTTAAAGATTACCAGTATGAGGAAAATCTTGCATCCGAACCTGCCCCTGTCCAGCATGTTGTTAACTGTTAAATTCGTTCTGTCGCTGTGTCAGCATTAAGTGAGATTCAGTAGACAGGGTTCCTGCATCTGTTTGGGAATATTTTTTTCCAGAGCTTTTTCAGGGCTCCTGTAATGCGAGAAAATGAGAGAAAACTTAGAAATATAATTCCACATATTTTTAACTCTGAGAAGAATTCCAGGGGTTTTCCAAGGCCAATCCACTATTTCCAGGGCTTTTGCTCACATTTCTACATTCCAGGTATCCCCTGAATTTCAGGACTGTGCTTGAGCCCTGTTTAGACACTGCTTTAATGCCTCTCCCAACAAAACGTAGAAATGAATCTAGAACTATACTTTTAAAATAAATAAAATAATGTTTTAGATTGTGAGAGAGGGCTGAGTAATATCTGCTCATAACTAACCTACACTCGGAATGAAAATCTCGCCTGAAATAATTCACATTAATCCATCATCTAGGGGGAAGGAGTTGTTGAGCAGCAATTTGTTTTAAATGAAAAGCACATAACTTTCCTCTTTCCTACTGAAGTTTCTCGGGAATGATATGAATACTAATTTCTGAGCAATTTTTACATGCCATATATAGGACATATTATTTTTTTGATAGTCTGACGCCTGTTTCTGGTCATTTCTTTATATTTTTTTTTTATTATTAGACTTTCAAAATCTAATATCTAAGCGGAAGGCAACTTCAAACTGGTGTCACACATGGGGGTCTCATTTCTGCACTGATTCACTTATGATTTCCTACATAGATAACTTTCAGACTGAAGATCATTCTTTGAAAGTTTGGTTGCCTCAGGTGTTGTCCAGAAACATTTAGAAAACAATTTTTATGGTCATTTTGTTTTCCAGTTGTCTGTGTTTGAAAAAAAAATAAAAAAAATAAGGGCATTAATATGCATGGATGAGAGACTGTATTTGACTGTGTTCAATTTAGTGCAATTTCTCTGCAAGAAAGTCTGTGTTTAAGTCTGTTAATTGGGATGGATCTGGTTTTATAGAATGTCTCTGAGAAAGAGAGAGAGCAAGAGAGAATGGGGGAGGAGGAGGGATAGGGAGAGAAAGCAGGAGACAGAATGAGTGGAAGCAGATTTATCTTGGGCAATGCAGGGTACCCAAGAGAATGTAAATATTATGCAAATTATGCATATTATGCTATGTTTATGAAATTTGCTGTGGTGAGCACTGATGACATAGCAGGTGAATGTTGTGGTGTTTTTCTATTGTCATTTTTATCATATTGTTACCCAGTACGGATTCATTCTATCTTCACTATTCACAAAATTGGGATAAGGCCAGAAAATAGCATAATTATAACAAAATATATTCTATATTTTTCATCTTCTTCTCCTAGGCGTTGCTCATCCACTGCAGGATCTGTCCCTCTGCAGACTTCGTACATTTGGTTCTGTCCTCAGCATGTCGCTGCCATGTTGGGCCTTCATGTTTTCTGATGTCATTCTGCCATCTTTTCGCAGGTCTGCCTCTGGAGCTCTTCTCAGTTCTTGGTTGCCAGTCAGTACCCCTTTTTGTCCATCTATTGTCTTCTTATCTAGACGTGTCCTGCCTGCCCATTTCCATTTCTGATTGACTATTTACTTGAGATGTCTGGGACTCCTGTCTTCTTTCTTATCCTTTCATTCCTGCAAAAATCATGAATATATGTCACCTCTGGGAGTAGATTTTAACGTGTTACAAAGTTACTTTAACACTTTGTGAAGTTTAATTTCAGAACTTAACAAGCAGTTTTTTCAAAACTTGTCACTGTGGAGATAGAATTAAGCAATACTGAGGTGATGATTTGTCGACACCAAAATGGTTGTGCGAGTAAATATTTTTATATTCCAGCAGTTTATCAGTGTAATTTATCGGAAATGGACCAAAGATAGATGAAAGAATGACTTTGTTGATGATGAAATTCGCTATAATCAAATTGCAAAAATATTGCCATGACAGGAATTGCAAAACAAGGATCTTTCATATCCACAGCTTTATTGTCTAAACCATGACATTTATATCTGTTTTTGATTATTATAACGTCCATATTATGCAGTCTTCTTCTGGTAGGAAGATCTCAGTCATTTTTACCCAGAGACAGTATTGCGCATTGTGAGTCATTCCATTAAATATAATTTATTAAGGCAGTTTGTAACAGCATAATATAATTGATTTTAAAATGACAGTGAAGTCCCTCTGAAGGGAATTCGTTTAAATTGAAAACCATGAATGCATGCTTTGGTCCCAATTTGTTTCTCCTTTACCATCAGTGATAAATAGGCCTACATGTATTGGATTATTTGAACTAGTGAAAATCAGTGTTCATTTAAAATGACTTAACAACTCTGCTGAGGAGTTTCTCACTGCCTGTTTTGTGTGGACTATATACATAAAAACATGTGTCAACTTAAAATTTAAAAAACATATGCAATTGCAAGGACACACATACAAAACTTTCTAAATACCAGTGTATGGAAGGTACGAAGAGACAAATCATTCATGCATCCCTGTCATGCTAATAAAAGTGCTCCCTTGAAAATGGTTAAAATGAACTGCTTATAGAGTGACCAGAAATCTCTGATCCCTTGGAGTTCAGTTTAAACAGTCCACTGTATGCCCTGTCTATTGCTGTAAGTTGCATGCACAGACAATATAATTATTATGATTTTTGAATTATTGTTAGACTGTTACTAGTGTGGGCTTTTATCCATATTGGTGAGAGACTTCTTGATTTTTAGCCAGTGTTCATGAAAGCTCAAATAATGTTTACCAGAAGTCAGTGGTATTTGCTGCTCTTTGCAAGAAAAAATCCATGCAGGATGTTCTAGATTGTTGATTTGTGTGTTCACCAAGTGAATGTATTTTTAAAATCCGATGTTGGATTGTGGTCCTAATGTAGAGGTCGGCAACCTTTCAGCGAAGAAGAGCCTTATTTGAGACTTACAATAGAATTAAACTTCAGAGTGAGCTGCAGCAGGATTGAAAGTCTTTATACAAGTAGTATTTTTTTTCTCATTTCAATATTCCCCCCCCCCCCCCCCCCCCCGGCAATTAAGAAAAGGAAAGAGCCACAGATCAAAGTTAAAAGAACCGCATGCGAGCTACTGGTTGCCGACTCCAGTCTTAACTGACTCACATTTTTAAGCCACCCGCAGCGGTTCATATGAAAAACGGTCGTTTCAGTGGCAATGGAAATGAAAATTACAGAAAGAAATCATGTTCACAGTTAAGTTTCCAAGAATTGGGCATTTTTCTACATCGCACAGTATTTTCTCATAGCTGGTACAGATTCCTAACTTCCAGAATGAGCATTATTAGATCTGTGGTCATTTTAACTCACTCAGCTCTATGATTGAAAACATGGACTTGTTAGCCGAGCCTACAAGTTTTTACTACTTTTAAAGATATATGGAAAAAATACTATTTTCCATCCTAACACTACAAAAGTTCGGATAAATATTTTTTAATGTGCAGTTTATTTGAAGTGTGTATCTCACATGGTTGTTTTGTAATTTAATGCTGACATAAGTCAGCAATATGAGCCAAAAGTAAAGAAGCGTGTCTTGATGCCATTACAGTTGGTGAAAGAATGTCACAGACTGAATTTCACATGCTGTTCAATTTTCCATGTAAAGGACAGCAAGTTGCAAGACTTTTGTGGCCTATTACATGCAGTAAAATGGTACTGCCTTTGTTTTCACTGTTGTCTGTTTCAATAAACATTATCATTATGCAGAGCATTCGGATAGGGTAATATATCATGTGATATCCTTGGCGTTAGGCTTGAAGGCTCACGAGGCCTTACAGATATTGGTGTTTGGAGGAGAGAGTTCAGAATAACTTGCGCAGATGAGATTATCAAGTTCAGATGTTGTTATTAAGTATAGTTCTTTAACTGTGTCATTTCGTTATACAGATTCCTTTTGTTGTGATTGACTTGTGATTGTGCCGAAGGTATAAATTGTATTGTACAAGATCCAAGTTCCTACCTCTATACCAGGGATGGCCCAACTCTTTCCACAAAGGGCCACATCAGTGCAAATCTTGTAAAGAGTGGGCCATATTTAAAACTACATGTAACTGTTAAAGCTCCACATTTCTTCCGGAAAAGAAAGAAAATGTTCAGTAACATAATCACATAGTTCTACTGTATTTTACGTTGTTTTGTAAAGATCTGACAGGGAATTACTGCCAACACTATCATGTACATGTATGTATATCATTGGTGGGCTGTTGGAACCTTGTTAAAACTGAAGCTGTGGTCAGGAGATTGTAGTCTAATCATACAGCCAAATAGAGAAAACACTGAGTTGTGTTCATTGTTCACCTATGGCCTTCCAAGTGAAAATACCACATTTCCCCAAGAGCAGCCTCCGAGGCTAGTTTTAATGAGGTTCCAACAGCCGACCGAAGTGGAGCGAGACAGATGACGATCTTCAGAGGAAGAGTGGATTCTTTCATTAGATGTTTCGGCCTTTAGCTTCCTGACATCTCGGGCACAACTAAGTTCATGACTTTCGGTGTTGTCACCCTTTTTTTCGTAGCCAGGCTCTTCTTTGGATATTGAACCTGTACCGCTTGGTTTCTGTTTTTCTGTGCAGGTGTCTTGTCCATTTTGCCAAAACTGCCACTGGTTTATATGGTATAATTTTAGGCTATATGAATTTAGTGTTCATTTCTTTTACACCAAATCCAGTAGGAAACATTTTCCACTGTTGTTGCTATTTCCTTAAGGGCACTTCTAAATTACCTGCCACCTAGATATATCGACGGTAAAACTTGCAAACCGCGTGAGTCCAAATTCCAGTTTTGAGAAAATCGCAAAAAACTACTTTGCTGTTCAAATGCAATCTGAGAACCGTTCAAGTTAAACGTCTTGCACTGATGATTAATATGAGGGTTTCTATTGGTATTTTATTATAGGATATTGACGTAGACGGTGCACAATCATCATGTGGTGTCATTTAGCACAAAATCAGAGTTAACCTACTTTTGGACTTGCACAGTTGGCGAGTTTCACTGTTGATATGTACATGTACATGTTTTCAGTATTTCTTTGCTTCATGAGATATTTATGTGTGCAAAGTTTTCAGCCAAGATCTGGCAGGCCACATGAATTCCAGTAGTTTGTCCACCCGTGACCTGTACTGATGAACTTTAATTCCACACGGTTACTGTAAATCCACTATGCACACTCCACAAAGAAATGAGACAGCACAAATTGTTCCTGTGTTTTTCATCCATGGGCATTCATTAAAATGTACAGACATGTAAAACTAATTTTCAGCCAACGAAAAGATATTACATCGTTGTGGGTCATTTTGAAAAATGACATATACAAGCATTAACAATTGTGGTGGTGATGCAGCTAATGAGGAAACAATCTCAAGACTGTGTGTTGTGTGTGTTATTTTCTTCTAAAATGATTTATAAAGTTTAAAAATATTTTGGATGCGTTTGTTGAAACCCATGCAACATTATTGTATCTTTGTGTCAAAACACTGCCGTTATTGTTTGAAAATGATTTTAAATTCTAAAATTTTGGACGGGCTCACTGAAACCCATGCAATATTTATTGTATCTTTGTTTCGAGACAGCGCGTTGTATGTGTTAATTTTAAAATGATTTTAAATGTCTAAAATTTTGGATGCTTCTTGTTGAAACCCATGCCACATTATTGTATTGGTGTTGGAGGACAAAGTGTTGTCTCCATGTATTCATTGTTTAAAATGATTTAAAATTTTTAAAATTTTGGATGGGCTCACTGAATCCATGTGATATTGTACTTTTGTTTCAAGACATAATGTTGTGTGTGTCAATTTTTTAAATGACTTTTTGTTGAAACCCATGCGACCTGTTTGATCACGGCTAGATCTTCTCATACTTATAATATCCAAAAATGAGAAAACAAGATCTGGTAAGCAGGTTGTGAATGATTTGTATTTTGGTTCTCGTTTCAACAAAGTTGTGGTAGTGTAATTCGCTTAGTGTTACTGTTAGATATGCTGCCTTGTTTGTTAATTTTTCATTGTACTTCTAAATACTCAAGAAATTTTACGTGCCAAGCTGCCTATTACTAAGTCACTGCCATTGTGTATCAAAGTGAGGCATTTTTGATGAAAGGGGTCATCCATAAAGTACTTATGAAAATTCTTGCAAGGGGGAACTGGGAAAGGAGGAGGTTATAGTCCCAGTATGTGAAGTGTACATGGTTGAGGAAAGGGGGGGAATTATGGACAGCATGGACGCAATACAGCATTGAATGTCGATATTTTTTTTGTTGACAAAAACAGTTTAGGATTGAATGTATAAAAATAGTCCATGCCAAGTACCACTTCAAGTTTAAAACACCCAGGCCCTTGTCATGAATATTTCTCCTTTCTGATGTCATATGTTTGTAAGAGGAGGGGGCAGGGGTCCGGGGGTTTCTAGCAAAGCAGGTGGAAAGGGGGAAGAGGGGAATTGGCAATATCAAACATTTGTACGTTATGGGTGGTCCCTAATGAACTGTTCCAGTGAAATGGGGTCATCTATTTCAGATTGGTTCACGCTGTTATCAGTCCTGCCATTTTCGTCAAACTTTTAGATTCGAAAATGGAAGCATTAAATAGGGTAATTGGTCTGACCAGGTTCGCAACCTGGTTTACGGGGTAATTCCTCCAATCAGATCTTCAATGACCTTTTATGGGTAATTCCTCAGACCAAGTGTTCAGCTTCCTTTTATGGGGTAATTCCTCTGACCAGGTGTTCAACATCCTTCCATGGGGCGATTTCTCAGACGAGCATGTCACACTAAATCAGAAAGGTTCCTCTAACCAGTTTTTTAAATTTTGACCAATCTTGCATTTCTTGCATAGGAGCTTGGATTCCTGGAAGTTAGGCTTAAAGATGGCAGCCACTGACACAGTGAAGGCTTTCAGCACTTTGCTTGAAGTGTGATTGCTGGAATGAGTTTGTTCACCAGCTTGAATTACATGTATTCACTTGTTCAGAGGAAACTTTTTAGATTAGTCTGACCACCTGGTCAGAGGGACCTTGTCCAACATTAAATTGTGCCGTAGATATAATTATTATCCAGATTGATCGTGCCTGCTTCCTTAGTCCAGAATACTCAGAGAATATATCTGCATTTACTTCTCTTTTGAACTTTTTGTGAAATAAAGATATAGTTTATATTTCATCCAACTTGTGTTTGAGAACCTTTTTTTAAAGATGGTCTGTGAAATACATCCTTGTATGTGTATACTAAATTATACACATTTACGGAAATTCATAAAAACAGAAGGAATTGAAACAAGGATATAATTATTATTTCCATATGTGGTTCGTTAACCTTTTCACATCGTGGGGATCACAGCTCTGACATGCCCCCCGTACACTCATTAATCGTGGCTATTGCCTGTTTACACACTACATGTATTTGGGGGTGATTTTGAAAATTCAAATAGAGTATGATATTTGGTATCACTGGAAAGGTTATTCATGACATGAAGTATCCAAATGTGTGTTATGACCTTTAAATCCTCATCACTAATTAGGTCAATTAATTCGATACTGGAATTCGCATCATGTCAAAATGTAGTACTTACCAAGGCAAAACAGAATATGTAAAAAATTGAAAATTTTCGAGTTGGTGTTTGCACAGGCACCCCTCGATATACATGTTGTGGACACCACTAATATGAAACACAAATTCTATACTGGGGCATACAGAGGTTACAGGGCACATTGATGATTCTGGGGATTCTGAGCTTTGAGTGTCTTATTAAACTCTTATCATTGTTCATGGTGAGATCTATAATCTCACACAGTGACGTATCGAGATCTTGAATAGTTCTGAGGTTACAGGCAGGAATGGTTCAGCCACATCCAAAGACAACAAGAGTGACCAAAAACTTTGAATCACTCTCCTGTAAAATGAGAAAATTGTTCATACACCAGTAAATGAAATGGACAATGATTCTATTGAAAATGATGACTGTTGCTGGCAATTACAAGCTGTATTTGACTGTATACTACAATAAGTAAGTGTATAAATGCTGCAGGGAGCGGGGAGAGTGAACGATCATGCATTTTGTCTGTTTGTTTGTTTGTTTAATGTTTTCTAAGATTGTTCACATGATTCTTGTGTGTTTTTGAATTGGCCGCCAGGCCTATAATAAACTAAACTTGAAACTCTCCCATTTCACTGCCAAACCAAATACAGCTGAGCAAGCCTTTCCTATGAAAGCTACATTGATACTGTATAGAATACTGATTCTGAAAAACACAACGTACATGTATAATTAAATACCAAAACATTCTGTTTTAAGAACCAATGTATTGTATTTCTGGCTGAAAATATAATGTGGAAAATATTATACAACATTGGAGAGGACATGACTAAAATAAAGTACATACATGTGTCAACAGCAAAAATGATTTACATTTCAAAGGACATACATATCATTGGATTGGAATCCCTATTTTGGGAGGCACTGGTCTTCTGCAACAACCTATAGAGATTTGAATCTATTTCTATGCATCAAATCTTCACTAAATTTTCTTTCCCTTTACTTGTAGGACATAGAAACATAGAAGAATAAAATAGTTATATAATTATCTAAAAAAAATAATTGTGGAAATAGTAAAAGTTTGTTTTAGACTGATTGTTCAGCTGTACCTGAGTTTGAGGACATATTTTGGACTTTATTTATTCCAGATGGATTGGCATGAAATTTAGGGCACAATACGAAGCCCACATGTTTATAGTGCCAGACCGACAAAGTACCTCCGATATCTTCAAATATAGACAATTTCTTTTTTCTTACATCTAATTAAGGATTTATTGTTTAACTTTTCTTTTCCCACATAAATAATTAATATCGGGTAGATGGAACTCATCTCACCCAACATAAACATGGATTATTCTAAATTCATACAGATGTGCTGTTTTATTTTGTACAATATTTTTATCAAACAACTTATAATTTGAAAAATGCATACAGTGTATTCATATAATTGATTTTAAAAATTGGGGAAAAAATTGACATTCAAACAGAGATAGAAGTTAGAATACGGGGATGGAAAAAAGGAAAAAAAACAAAAAAAACAAGATTAGTATATGCAAATTATACATTTCAGAATAACTGAACTCCATTTCAGAACTGAAAATTTTAACATCTCATTCACGCTACATGTTGAGCAATACAGTACTTTCATGTACTAACATGGGGAAGGAATAACAGAAAATATAACAAGAACATACATCCAGGGGCCAGCTTTAAGTAATTGGACTATCTGCTCCAAATTGGGCCCCATGCTAGGATAATCTAAGTCTTGTCGAATACACACGACAACACCATGCAGCATAGTAAAGCCTGTTGACATTTCAAGAAAAGATAGAAGTGGTCGTGCATTGAGGAAAATAATAAGACATCGGCAGTCATGACCCAAGTCAAGTTAGGAGCTCTGACAGCCTGAATTGACATACTACATGTTAGGGACAACCAACAAGAACAGAAAAACTGACACTCCCCTTTTCAATTACATTGGTGGGAACTGGGAGATCTTCACAGGGCTGAAAATGGGCCTAAATACACTTGACAATGACAGGTCTTACCCTATGAGGTAACTCCACAAATATGGAGACCAGCTGGCCACTGGCACCATTAAGTAGGAAAACCCACCAATGGATCTTGGAGCGGGCACAGGTACAATTAATGAATTATAGGAATGCCCCGTGTGCTAGGATTCTGCTTCCTGTCATCACATCAAGTCCAAATCTAGTTGTAAACTTGCATGATATTTTAATTTTTATGAACACAGGCTGAGGGCAGACGAAATTTCAATAGGGATGAAGGCAGCCGTGTATAGGACAATTCCCACCTATGAAAAATGGGAAGTGCACCTTGTAGTGTAATAAATTGTGTTCACACAGACATATCTTTCTAAGTACCTCCATACTTGTATCGTTGAACCATCAGAAATGTCCACGGAAGACCCCCCCCCCCCCCTCCCCAAAAAAGCATAAAAACCAACACAACATTCAATGAACAGAAACAGCCATCAAAAGAATCAAGAAGGCTATGAATATTACAACAAGGATTATCTGAATAGTACACAGCCTGATCTCTCATAGCCAATTCATTTGTCACAGGTAACCTACAATACTGTGAATTCTAACAATGTGGACATTCAACACATGAAGTGATGACAGACACACTTTTTCCATTACCAACAGGGAACGGGAATTAGACTATGTCGTGACGTCATAATTTTGTGCACATGGGACAAAATGCCATCAAATGCTCTCTTTGAGACTACAAAGCTCACAGAAGACAATGTCCCTGGAGCAAAATTACATGTATTACATGAAGATGTGGACAAACATTCTGTGGTACAGCTCCAGAGACGGCTCAAGTGTCACGGTCAAGGCATCTTGGTCTTACCAAAGCCCGTCTCCAGCATATGAGAGGGAATGGTGGTTCAATACTCTCCCAACTCCCATTCAACGCTTCCAAATTTACAAAATGTTTAGGTCAAATTAGTTCCAAACACAGATTAATGAATAACCCAGACCTACCAATAGCATAGTGTCATATCACAAAAAGTATTCACTCTGCTATTTTTTTTGCCTGACATGTCGCCATTACCAAGGATGCTAACTGATAATCCTTCTATTGCACCTAGCACAGTTCTCTCGCACTCATGTTTAAAACAACCTTGTCAAATGTAGACCTTCATTGCCTTAATAATACTACAACGAACGAATTAAGGCGCAATGTAAACACCACAGACTGTGGTAAGAAACTCCTCAGGTGGAGCGATGACAATCTTCAGAGGAAGAGTGCATTCTTTCATTAGATGTTTCTTTAGACTGCCGAAAACACTCGAACTTCAGAAAAAACAAAATGGTGCCCCCAAACTGCCTAGGACATCCCCGAAATTCCATTGGTAGGCCTGCTTAATTGTTAGTCCGTGGTTGCGAACAACTCTCTGTTTGGGTAAGAAAATCTGAATTTCATTCGTCAGTTCTTGACTCCAAATTAGTGAGATCTTGTAAAAAATTTGGGCAATGTTTATCAAGATACCAAGCTTTCTTCAGCAAAACTGAAGACACACAAATTTCTGCCTGGCACAGAACTTTACAACATTACAACCTCTAGGCTAAGTTAGTAACACAACACCGCTATTTTCAGACGGGATTATCTGCAATGGAAAAATAATACTCACTAAATATAAATCGTTGTATGTGAGAATATGGGCACAGTGAATAAAGTGATTCCAGTAGTAGTGAGTAAGTTAGTCAATACATGCTCACAGAGATATAGACCCAGTATCCAAAGGAAGAACTAGTGGTACATATATCAGGTGCACAACAACACAGAGAATCCAAGTAAAGCCAATGAACTAAACAGTCCAGCCATACATTCATTCAGAAATGAAATCTTATTCTTAGCTTCCAGAACTGGGTAGAGCCTTGCTTTAGAGTGATTAGATTTTTGGATCATCCAAGTATCTGGATATCCGGTTCATGATCCAAATTTTAGACCAGTTAAGAAAATCAGGGTCTGGATCCCTGATCTGGTTTGGAGAGAGAAGGATAAAGAGAACAAGTCCAGTCTGCCACAAACTGGGCTGTGTCTAGGCAAGCATGGCCCTACTTGGTGACTTGCTGCTTGCTCTCTCCCACCCTCACCCCCTGCCCTTTTGCTGGAAAGGCGGAGGAAAGACAAACTGCTTTGTTAGGGACCGAGCCTGAACCTCTGATCTAGATATCTAAAACCAAGTCTGAAGTGGATTACAAGGGTCACCTGGATTTCCAAATCTAATTTTCTGGACTCTCGCCCAGCACTTTTACCATCACATAACGGAGTCTCATACCCTAGAAGTTGTACCAGTTTCATCAAATACTTGACAACACAGCTTAAAGAAGAGGAAATTAGTTATAAAGCTGTAATTAGTGATAAGGTAAAATAATAAAACACGCCGCAGTAAAAAAATAAAGTTAGATGATATTACCGCCGTACTAAAGCTCTTACTTCAATATCTGACAGTTGTGTCCTGTAGAGAATTTACCTTTTATCCAGCTCAAAAGAGGAATTCACACTGTCCTGACTACCATTTGGTCATTACCAAGTCAAAGAAAAAGAAAAACAGAACAGCAATATACATGAAAAAAAACAACACTGACACACTAATTATCACTTTTAAAAAAGTGACGTATATCATTTAAGAAAAACAACAGTGACATAACATCACTTTAAAAAAAAATTACAAAAATATCAACAACACCACCAAACATACAATATATAAACATTTTTGTTCATACATGACATATATATATACATGGAAAAGGAAATGTACAATGATAATAAACAAATGAACAATTGCTCTTTATGACAAACTGTACAGAATTATGATTATAGAAAGAATAGCTTTATGTTGACATACCATACTGTTACATGCTCATGGGTGGACTATTTGTTCTCATCTGGGGATAGGCACAATGCAGTAGGCATACAGTTTGTCACCTTGGTACTGCTGTATTTCATCTCCACATTCTGAGAAAATTGCCTGTTAAGTTTTGTATTTAAATTTTACAATGATTTTGATTAAAGTTTTAACACTTTAAAATCTACTCCCAGAAGTGAGGTACTATCTTAATTTTTGTGAGAATGATAGAATACACTTTGTTAAGTCACAAAAATTGGGAAATCATCCCCTTAGAATGACAAGGTTCTGATTACTTTTCCTCAACTTTTGAAAAATTGATGATTGAAGTTTCATGTGACCACAGCTTTTAGGGAGATGACTTTTCTTCTTTTTAGTAACACTTACAAATTACACACTGAATCCGCTTGTTACTTTGACACATGAAGGAAAAGGCCTACAGAAGTAGTGTGTGGTGTGTAACTGAGTCCAGCCAAATAGTGGAGATTGAATAAAGCAGTACTGTGGCGACTTCGTGTTATAAGATTTAATTTGTATATATGCGCTGTTGTACACTGGACATCTGACATAGAAATACCATTATATAGATATAAACTTGTTTCTTCTAAGAGGTATAAATATATACAAATCACAAATGAGCAGAATAAGAGGGTCTGAAAAGATAGTTAAGTGATAATATTACAAAGTTGATCTTTCTTGACACCTTATGTCTTCCACTTCAACAAGTATAATGTCTGGGTAATTTTATTCCCATTCTTAAAGTATGAGTAGCTGGCAAAATATTACCAATATTATACCCCAAGATTGGACTTTCCTATTCCTTCTTTAGAAATATGATCACACAAAAATTTTTTCACATTGCATGACCTTTTTCTTTTTTGCATGTCTGTGGCACGACACTATGTAAGAAGACAACTCATTAACAAGAGGACTTGCAAAGCTTTGTTCAAGTTTTCTAAATTGTGTCAACTTATTCTTTCAAAAAATGTTCATGATTTATTCATTTTGAACTTAAAGAAATATTTACTTTCAAACCGTGGAAGGATTATGGCATTTTATTGGAAAATATTTTGCAACTGTCCTTTTCACGCAAATTGTTCCGCATGCTCATGAATGTGTTGCCAAAATAAAGCGTACAAATTTTTTGCCAATAAAATGCAATAATCCAGTAATAATACTTGTTCGATATTTAGAATGAAAAAGAAACAAAAATATACAAAAATTCAGAAAAAGCCCCAGATTCATGACCATGACCTGGGTGTGTACCCCTCCATCCTCTCCAAGTGTAAGGAAGTCAACAACTTGCTAGAGGGAGTTCTCTTCTTCCTCCGAAGATCTCATGTGTAGTCTTGCTCTCCCGAGGGTTTCAATTCTTTTTTGAACATAAGAAACACAGATTAGTGTATTTTAATTATTTTTACAAAAAGTGGCCCCAAAAAATGACACCTGTCATCTCTCTTTCTTCAGCCACCTTATTATGTTCTTTTGCAATGCCACCCAGCTGAAAAATCTCTACACAAAAGATGCATTCATAGAAAAATAAAGTTTTGCAGTTTATCATCAAGACCTAAAAAGTTGCACGAGGACCACCTATACATTTCAAACTTTGGAAGATTTCAGAGCTACCGGTACCTTCCCAGCCATTTGCTAACATTTGGTATTTTAAAAAATAGGCAAGATTCCAACTATCCTATCCACTCATGGTACCATACAGCTGTACAAATGTATCGAACAGTATAAAGTATGGACAACATTTCACTTGAAATGGACTCACAAAGAAGTTTGTGCAATCCACTGAATTGACATAATTAACAAAAATATTTTCAAAAACGGCCTTTTCATGTGCAAGGCCCCGCAAGAGCTGGGTGACCATTTTTCAAACATTCTTTCGACTGTGCTCATTTCCTTTACCTGAAGAAGGTCTGTGATGACTGAAAGCTTGTTTTTTTTCCCCATTTCATTTCTAATTCTTTTGTGGTTTCCCGTGTGGTTTCTTTTGTGTTTTTTTCTTCACTGGGGATTTGTGACATGTAGCCTTTCTCTCCTTTTGTGTCACATTTTAACTAGACATAAATGGGTTCACTAAATGACCATTTCAGTCATCTATAATTTAAACATTTTACACTTTCCTGCAAAGCTGGGTTTCTGCTCATTTGTCTGGCTGTGAAAACTTGTATGAAATACAGTCACTCATACCATCTAGTCTTCGTCCTCACATACAGAACACACAGTTTATTAAAATTTTTACAAGCCTAGTAATGCCTCCTGCGCTTATGATTCCATAACAAGTTGAAGTAGTGCTAATGCTATGATGCTAAGAAAAATTCCAAAGATCTGATTACACTGGATGAGGCAATGGTTATCTCAATAGTGGGGAAAAAAAAAACAAGGCAAAACTGCTCAGGTAACAGTTATCAGTATGAGAAGGAAAAAAAGACATGCTGTCTGTTCCTATCTTTTCCAATAATAAACACAAAAATAACTGAGTGCAAGTACTGTTTACAATATCTAACTAATAGATTACTGGGTGGTTCATGTTAACATTTTTTAAACCTTTAGCACGTGTAATAAACTTGGGTATCTCACACCATGGAAATCCCTTGGCCATACTACTGAAGTCTAATCTCGAAAATGATTATAGACTTTTCATTTCAACGAACTGATCTCATCCAATTACATGCTTAGACAAGGGCATTTAAACCAAATGTGAAAAGAAAAAAAAATGACAGAAATCTTTTAACAGACACTACAGAGTCACTAGTAATGTCTGTAATTAAAAACTGATCAGAAAATACTTCAGTGCATGAACACATGTCAAAATGACAATAAAATAAAATGATAACGATACTTGTATTAGTTATGTTTTGTCACTGGATGGCAAGCTGTTTCTTGAAAGCTTATATGTGATGCCTGTTTTTAAAAACTGACTAATTTTGCCGATACCTTTCTTCCAGTACAAAACTCTCCGGCATGAACGATTCTGTTACACCTTTCTGCACAGCAAACGTTCGATACAGGTCACAAAGAAGACCCATATGGGCAACAGCCTATCATTTAGATCATTGGACAAAAATTCTAGGTCGTCTCTAAATGAAGTTTCCGTATGTATCCCACACAGACGATATAAATATGATTTGGATGTGTTCCTCATGATCGCCTTGATGAAAAATAAACGTCATTTGTAAATATGCACATTTCTTATGCAACACTGCAGTTTCTATATTTTATGTGCACACAACACTCATGTTTTGTTCTCCCAGGTGTTTACATTTCAGTTTTCTGATTAATTTAAATTTAAAAAAAAAAAATTTTCTTTCTTTTAATAATGTCCATCTTGTTGTGTGAATCAATCAAATATTCAGTCCCTCGCACTATTTATTATTTTCTTATACAATTAAAACACAGTTTATGCAAAAATGTGCAAGAATTGAAAAACACTGGCTATTTGCAGTTGGAATGAACAAACAACCAGATTTCGTTTAAGAGTGAATAAAGGAATGACAATCTACACATTTTGACCCATAGACTAAATTCTACTGCATACACAACAGATGCAAAAACACTGCATATGTATACAGAAACAAGACCATCAAATGTGCAAGAATTCAACAGTGCAGGACCTCCTCCAAATATATTAATGTACAAGTGTAAACCAGCTTTATACTTTCAAAATATGTACAATGAATAAATCTGTTAGTAATTTCGCTGTGATACAATCCATTTGTGTCAGTGCCAACAACGGCTCACTTTGTAAATAACATAGGCCACTTGTGCACAAGACAACCATCAAGAGATGTTAAAAAGGCCTTTCTAGCTGGACGACTGGGATACAAGTTATTGCTTCTGATCAAAGATACCAGACACAATAAGATGAGACAGCTAGTATGTTTAGTGTGCACAGATTTCCCACTGCCACCTTGCGGCCAATGCATGGAAATCATGAACAATTTCATATCTATAAAGCCAATACAAAGAAAATACCAAATTTTGTTCACAGTTCAGCTATAGCTGTAGGCCCTGACTGAAGTCATTTATTTTGTACTTATAACTTCAATCGCTGTAGGACAATTCTAGTTATTTTCTTCTTGTTTTTTTTTTTTTTTGTCGCGGTTGCACTGTAACAAACCCACATCATTAATTTATCATTAAATCAAATATTCTTTTCATGCAATGCACCATGGGCCCCGCCCCCAAACTGTGTGCACGATGTTTTTAGAGGTGCAAAGACGGGAATATCTCATCCTATCATACCTAGTATCTTTGTTATGATGACATTAACAATTAATAATGTTAAAGAGATTTTTGCCTAAGCATCTAAATTAAGTATTTAACGGTATCGAAATCAAAGCTCATAGCCAGTGTGAATATTGATACCACTGTTATCATCAACACTGGAGAAATTATAGATATCAAACTGTATGAATGCAGTGATTCAAGTTAGGCTTCTTCCTGTATAAGGCAGCATATTCATTCAGCAATGGTAATGGCATGGAAAAGTAATTCATTTGAAGTTCCCATCTCAAAAACTGCTTTACCAGTTTTGTAGGTACTTTTTGTAGACAGTGTTGACAGAACACAAACTAAGAAAACTGCCCTCTAGCAACCAGATGGAATTTTTACACCATTTTTTTCTTTCCAGCTATAAAGATACCAATGTCCAATGATCCATTAGAATACAAAATTTGTCCTGGTTGCACTGATGATGTCAGAGAGAGGGTCAATTTTACCAGTCTTCATTTTCTTACTTTTCATATAGCTGCTAATTCAGGGTTCCCATAAGACCTTAAACATAAAAATATCAGGACTTTTTGGATGAGAAGTAAGAAATTTTTAAGGCTTTAAAATCAATTTTGAGAACCCTGCTGACATTAAGGACTTTTGAGGATCCTTGGGAACTATGCATTATTGATGACAAAACATTGATTTTGAGTTCTTTCTCTTTAGCCAAACACTATGTTGTCACTCTCTTCATGTTCCAAGCTTGGTCTACCTATTCCCATGGCAATAATTTCTTACTTGGACACTGCTACCTCCGCAAAGTGATGTTAGCTTGCTGAACGTTGCCAAACAGTATTGCCTCATTTCTGGTCGATACAATAACCATGAATGACCTAATCTAAACATTACACAGGGTGAACTCATATATTTACATAAACTATCGAGCTTACAAAGCTACTGCTGGAGTTAAGAGTAAACAGCGAGCTCAAATACAAATGCACTGTGACTGTAAGAAGGCTATTTGTTTTCATGTTATTTAAACTATGCACACACAAAAAAAACAAAAAACTTCAGAATCTGTGAAAGCATCAATAGGAAACTGCAGCATATTGTGAAAACTATACAATTGGTCATTCAACATTCATCTACAAGTTTTGACGTAAGCTGTTCACACTGGCCTGTTGTACAAAGAATGGATTATCCTGAAAATGTGTCACATACCTAACTGAAACAACTAAAAAAATAACAGTTTTTTTCTTCAATTTCCAATCCACACCAAACTACGTAAATGTTCAAACTGTTTCAACTTTGTAACATAACTATTTTTCCTATAACTGTGTGACGGATCCTTTTCAATTCATTTCAGCTGTCTATAGGTTCTATTGGTCCTCATTTCATGATAAATATTTCAAACGGAGAATACAAATATGAACTGTTCAAGATCAGTGGAACCGCCAATACAAACCAAGAAACATGTGAAGGGAAAAAAAAAAAAGCTGTATTACATTCTTTCTTACACCATCAGAAATTCTTTTCAGCATTCTGTATGCACAAAAAAAGGACAGCTACCATGTGTCGCCTCTGAGATCATAACCACTCTTCTCTCATTTTGCCAGATTACATATTTGTAGGGCACTCTAAGGAAAAGGTCCACGTGTCATGCTCGGCAGAGGTGGAGCCAAATATAGGTGGATAGGGACTTCCTGTTCCTCTCAGTTTTCAGCATAAATAGATTCCTAAATCATTTCTTTATGCCTGGATAAAAGGATTTTAATGAATTCCCCCAATCAATATATTTTTTTTTCTGATCCAATCTAATGGTCCTTTTATATTTACGTAAACCTTAATGCATTTTTCTTAGCCTATAAATATATTTTTTTTTCTGATCCAATCTAATGGTCCTTTTATATTTACGTAAACCTTAATGCATTTTTCTCAGCCTATAAATATATTTTTTTCTGATCCAATCTAATGGTCCTTTTATATTTACGTAAACCTTAATGCATTTTTCTCAGCCTATAAATATATTTTTTTCTGATCCAATCTAATGGTCCTTTTATATTTACGTAAACCTTAATGCATTTTTCTCAGCCTATAAATATATTTTTTTTTCTGATCCAATCTAATGGTCCTTTTATATTTACGTAAACCTTAATGCATTTTTCTCAGAGATAAGTTCTTCTACCATGTTGCCTTGAAATAGACATAACTTGGACAATTTTCAACATTTTTACATTGAAATAAAGTACATTCTTCTCAGGACAGTTTGTACTTTCACAGTATACCCTACATTCAGTTTTGAAAAAAATTGGCAATGTGGACCATTTCCCTGCAGAGGCTCACATTTGTCTCTCAAGCTTTTTTGTCCCTGTGTCAGTTTGCCCAGCACTTCCAGGGCTATAGTTTGTAATCAAGGAATAGATGACTAGCTCTTGACAGAAATGTATATCTCTTGATACTACCATAGATGGGAACTGGAAAAATCTTCACAGGGCTGAAATTGGACCAAAACTGCTTGACAAGCCTGACCTTAGCTGTAAACTTGCATATTTCATATATTTTGGAACAGCTGATGACGAAAATCTCTTTAGGGCCCTAAGCCATAAGCAGGACAGTTCCCACCTGCAGTACTACAAAGTGTCTCCATACTCATTTGACACAATTAGCCACAAACAGTGTTTATGCCCTCCTCCACATTATCATATGTTCCAGTGACTCCATTTCATTTTAATATCACCTGGCTCTACTGCAGGTGTAGGGTACCTGGGCCAAATTTATTCCCCCAAATCACTCAAGGGGTTGCCAAAGATTCTCAAAATCAATGTTAATAACTATTGAGGCCTCTTTTGGACAAAAAGTCCAGACTTTCAGACTGAAACACCTTCAGTCAGTCAGATAAAAAAAAATTGATAATGGCAAGTCTTGAAATTAAAAGGCCATCAAACAAAATGAAAGTGGAAGAAGGATCTTGATGGGTTTTGTTTTAAAAAAGAAAATTAAAAAATACACCTCTCCTCAAATAGTCAGATCTACTGACAATAGGTGTACTTATATAGGAGATCTACTTTTATCACAAACAAAACAAAAATCATAAGGGATTTTCGTAAAAACCTAAGAAATGGCAAAAAATGTGACAAGGTAAGGAATTGCTGCTGGTGGAACCAGCTTGCTTGCCTTCTATTACAGTCATGTATATAAACCAGACCTGCCAACTAAATGACTACTGCAATAGGGGACACCTGAAGGGATAAGTAAACCATGCAAACTGAAACTGTAAATCAGTTACGATTTCCACAGAAAGGGGATAAGGAGACAAAACACCTCAAAGATCACATATAGCGCTCTGTGTATATTAGTATAGTGTATACACAGTTATCATTGTCTTCACTTTAACCCTCACAGATACGGAAATCTGCAGGAATCTGTATCTGGTTGTCCCTCGGTTGATACACCTGTGCAAGCTCCAGGAAAACCCCACAATTAGGCCTACTTCTAAAAATAGAAGACTGTCACAAACAACCATAATGAGGGCGTATCTAGTTAGGCCCTGAGGAAGTGGTGACACGAATTCGTGGCCTTGTCAATGATGAGCAAGGGAGATGTGACCACGATATCCTGGGCTTTGCAACTGGGGCCCAGGAAGAAAGGACTATGATATCGGTCTTATCAATAGTGGAGAGAGAAAATCACGATATCTTGGCCAAAACACTGCCAGGGTTAGTGGATTGGATTTTATCCTCCAACCTGACATGAATTTTCCATGAAAAAAAAAAAACAACCTTATTTCTCATGTCCCACCAACACCCTAGATACAGGACAACCCTGTAAAATAAGGGGCAGTTGGCAGGTCTGTTATACACTTCAAACATAAAAGCAATCTATATTGAACACTGATATCAATTTCCTGGACCAGCGGGGAGAATTTGCAGGTCAAAACATCACATTTTATCCAAGATAATAATACTGTAATCTGTTACTTTTCATGGCCAACAGTTATTTTGTTTGACCAATGAAATGGAAAGAAAAAAATTACCCAGACAATTCAGAATGATTGTGTCCAAGCAAAAAAGGGAAGGACAAAACAGCACACCATATTGCCATGCTCATAAGCAAATTGCCTAACTCAGAGTTAATCAATTAAGGGATATACAGTCTTCAAGAATGATGATTGTTGCTGGCAAGTTGCAGTTTATTATATATTATCGTAAGTATATGTATAAAATGTACTAGGCAGCAAGGAACGGAGTGCATTCTATTTTTCTTTTTATTGCCTTTTCAAAGCAGGTTTGCATGATTCTTACGCATATTTTGAATCAGGCCTACAAAAAACTTTAACTTGAAACTCTGTTACCAATGACTCTGTGAAGCCCAATTACACAGTTTGAAATGAGTCTGAACCCTTAAGAAGGAAAGTTGACCTCCTAAAGGGCAAGAAACCAAAGTGCCTAAATCAAACGTGATTGGCATGTGTTAGCCTAATGGTTTTTCTACCACATGAATTATGAACCTCATACTTTTGACCACTTTCAAGATACAAGTTTTTGTATGTCTCCTCTGTTAACTTGTTAGGCACCATAACATATAAACAGTGATAGACAGACATTTATCACTCGGTTGCAGTTCCTACAAGAATTCAGCGCTAGCAAAGTAAGTTATTTTAAGTGATTTCTACAATATACACAATAAATCAATTAAATGATCATGGAAAAACCCTTAATTATGTCCCCATGAACAAATTCTCATGAAATCAGAATTTGTCCACGAGCAAAAATGGGGGCGGAGCCTAGAGGGTTGAGTAAAGGAATGAAAATTGAGTTAGGCAATTTGTTTACCCGCTTGACGATATACAAAAATATACAGAAATTGTAATCCTTCATACAAAATAAGTTACACGTTGAAGTTTCCGGCAGAATGTGACCCAGGTACCCCAAGGTGAAAAAACAGACTAAAGTGCAATTCAGGCAATCAGTGTTCATACCCTTCAGCATACATTAAAAACCATTTTGACATTTGAAACATATTTTTCTCTGTCAACATTTCTCAATGTAACAACTGGTTAAACAAAGGGACCACTTTCATCTTGGATGGCTGTTATGTGGGCTGATTCCGCAACTCCTCCGGGGTCAGGAACCGGATGTGGGTGAAGGGGAAGATACCCTCTCTGCCATTTATACTGCCTTCCCACTGACCATTTAAATTCATCTTTGACACCGTCACAATTTCACCAATCTGGGGAAAGCAACAGTACAGGGAACTAAACCTTTGGTTCAGCATTCCAGGAACTCACTCAGCACTGGGACCAAAAACTGGGCTTGTTAGTTCAATCTAGGGATTTTTATCCCTTTTCAAAAATATGGAGAAAATACTATTTTGCATTCTAACAGCATAAAATTTGATATGAATGTTATTTAACCACTTCACTGCTATAATTTAATGTTTTTCCCCACCATGCGGAATCTAAACTCTGAACCCAGCTCTTTCATAATAAAGAGAGAGGGTCACTATTTTAATCTCTTTAATCTGTGAAGTTCAAAGCTCCTCCATAAGCAGCACACTCTCATTATCAATTTTGGGACGTACTGTGCATACTTGCCTTGTCGAGTTCAGGATGTACAGGGTAGAGCCACAGTGCAGTGAAGGGGTTATTTAACATTTATATTTTGATACATGTATGCAACTTTTCCGCAACAAATGTGAACAATAATTATGACTGTCAAACTGCCAAGCTACAAATTACCAGAGTTTACATTACTTGTATTCATTCTGTAGCTGGACATATGCTTCAAATAACAATCTGTAGAAAGCACTAACTGGATTCATCAATGATTAAACAGAATCAAGTAATACAGTTATAACTTACTGCAAAAATTAACAATCACAAGTTTGATTTTGAACCTGTATTATGGTCTGGGATTAGTTCTTAGACAGCCTTAGGCAATATTGCTTATTTTTGGGGGGTTTTTCATCCTCAAGAATATGTCATTATTTCTATAGTTGTATATGATCAGAAATTTAAAAACAATGTATTTGGCAAGACAACTGGAAAATCCCCTGCTATAGAAAATGACACCTTTAAGAACAAAATGAAAAATAAATTATTTCAGTTTCAACTCACTTCCAGCCGAAGTTGTCTCCTGTCGTAAGCACTTGGGATCCTCTGCAGAATGACTGTAGCCTTGGCAGGCAACTGGACCTAACGGAAGACATATAACCATATATATATATTAACTGAACTGGTTGGTGGAAATCTAAATCTTTGAACACAGACCTATCTTAATAAAGAGAGAGGTGCACTCCTTTCCTCTCTTAAATCTATGTCACTCAAATCTCCTCCATATGCAGACAAAACATATGACAATGTTATAAGGATCCCTTCAAGGTTTTCACTCCACATGAATACCTGCCATTGGATTTCCTCCGTTTTGCCATTGTCCACGAAAAAGTCAATCAAAAAACATTTTCTTTCTAACCAGTAATAGATGCATATGTCTGTTGAACCCACCAGACATGGTTTTACTGACAAAGTTAAAAATAAAAATTATAACATAAAAGTGATTTTTATATTCGAATAGCCACTGAAGTTATATTGGCTCACAATCACATTATGATTGTATATCGTTTTTGGATTTTTTTTTTGGACAATATCTACATTTTACTTCCCCATTTCTTGGCTTGGTCCAGTCAGGCACACAAATCCTGCAGACTTATACACCTTTATTCCTTGTTTCTGTGGTCAGTGCTGTGCTAGAGCACCAATGCTATTCTGACACACAGAGTTACGAAATGAAATTTGTCCTTTGATGCATTTAAATGACACATTATAAACTTTTATTGCCTGTTGCCACTAGCCAACCTTAATTTGCCAATTTTGTGCTGCCAGAATTGATGAAATCGGTTTCCCAGAAACCTACACTTTGTTGTTGGAATTCCCAGGTTTTTTTCATGATAAACAAAATGCCAAATTTGTGGTTTATATATTTTTCCACTTGCAGCTCATCAACTCTTGTCTAGGCGTAGTGATTCCTCCCTGGCAACAAGTCTTAACTCTTTTCAAAGCAACACTGCTATAATTTTCACAGCAATGTTACTTTTGAATTTGATTATTTTGGTTTTTCCGAAAGTTAAATGGGAAATATTTAAAGCTAAATTTATCAACTGTGTAAAAATTTATAACTGTATTTGACAAATTCAAAACAAAAACGCGATCGATTATTCGCGTCAATATGATGTCCGTATTCAAGGGGTAAAAGATAAGATCTAGCCATGGCTGGCAATGCCATTCAGAATTCATTAAATCTGTTCTTTCAAGGCCTTGAGGACAAAAAATAACAACAAAAACAAAAAACAAACAAGAATGCTACAGGCCGACGGAGCCTTAATTTTTAATTATTGGCTATATTGTGCGAACTGGCTGTGTGTGTATGACCCAGATGTAAAATAGGAAATTCTTTATTGGACTGAAAATACATGTATTAAGATCACCCAACAGGCTTTAATCTAACTCTAAATGTACTCAATTCTTATGCCTTGGGGATAAAAAAAAAATAAAATAAAAACAACTACAAGCTAAGGCAGCCGTCGTCTTCAAGTATTACATGGACTGAACATATTGGGGTGACCCAAATGCAAAACACTCTAATTTGTTTCCATACTGAAGGGAATAAAAACAATATGATGACTTTTCGGAACACTGTTAATACTGTGAAGTTCATATTGAAATTTCCCTTAACTAATGAAGATGAGCTCAGCAAAAGCAGAGAGTATGCATTTATAGAGAGATCTCACTTCCGCCAAATTGCGAAACTAGGTCGCTGCAGTAAACAAGAAATTGAAGAATTGAAAGAGACCTTTGCCAAAGATAGTAAGCATATCTGTTGACTGTGGTTTGTTCATATTTTTGGGCTGATTGAAACTATTTACAACAGTTTGTAATTTGTAAGTTGTTACGCCCCATGGAAATGCACAAACAGGTTCTTGTTTACCACAGTGACCTACTTTCGGCTCCGTGCCAACAGTGGTTTTGCGGAGCCTCCCGTGTCCCGCAGTGCAAATCGACATACTCTCTGGCAAAAGTAATCATGTACTTATATCTATGCATAGAATGGCTCTGAGAATAATGTACCCTGCTCAGACTGAGACACAACAGAACTGTTTGGTTGTTTGCCAAGTGGCTGTCTCTTGTATTTTCTTTGATAAATCGTCACAGAGTTGAAAAGCTATCAACAACATATCTATTGGTTGGCTGTTGGAACCTCGTTAAAGTAAAATCAAAGACTACTTCTAGGGGAGTGTAGACTTATCACAAAGCCAAACAGAGAAAATACTAGCTCGTGTTCCCTGCTCAGCTATACTGCCATACAAGGGTAGAGCGACACATGTGCTCATTTCAGAAAAACACAAAAAACGTGTGTGGCAAGCCAGTCTACATAATTATAAATGCTTTCATTTATGAGTTTGCCAAACTAAAAACTACTATTTCTATAGCACAGACGTCTATTGGCATTTGGCATGAAAGAATTATGTGTGAGACAAGTTCATAGAGGCAAATAGAGTAGACAAAGGCCATGCTCTCAGTTACAGTGCTCTGCATTTCCATGTAAAATACTGTGATGCTTCAACAGCCCTTGAGTTTTAGTTTAACGAGGTTTCAACAGTCGACAGGCATTTTGTGAAGCAACAGCACAGAATGGGTACTATGTCACACTCACTCAAATGGAGAAAATCAACCAAAATGACAGTTGGGGCTTCTGTCAAATACAGAGTTTTTGATTTCTGTCAATTTAGATTATCATGTCCTCAATCATTTTCTATGAACAAAATGGTAAATTTTTATCTCAGCTGTCAGTTTGCTCAATTTTTTCAACTTGGTTGTGGTGACATAACACCGTTTCTGTATTTAGCTGTAAGCAAATGTTCCAGGGATAAAAATCTGGCCAACCACAGCGTCACAGCTCTATGCTAATGGCATAAGTCATTTTTCACACCTTTGAGTTATTAAGAAGAATCTGTTTTTTTTTCCTGTCATTTGGTGACTTATGCAATTATGATTCTATTGGACTATTATGTTTTCCTATTGCCACATTTCTTTTTCTATAACATTATCTGATAGCTCTCAAGCACAGGAATGCAATGAACTGTCAGTTCCCTTTTGGGATAAGTGTGACATATACCATTATGGTAGAACAGTGACGATATGTATACCACAGCCCTCACACATCTGAATAATTCAATATGCACTCATTTGTCTGAACATCTTTCTAGAGAGAGGAGATAAAGGACAGAAAAGAAGGTCAGCGATGAAGACAAAAATTGAAAATGATTTTTTGTGAAAGTTGACTGAAAGAGCAGAGCAGATGGTAAGTTAGCGTCCAGTCTAATCTATGGGAAATACTCAAATGCAAATGGTTATTGACACAGGCTGGAATGAAGTTAGGACAGGAATGTCTTTCATAGTATTCACAGCACAATTTATTGGTGAAATTAAAAAAAAGTCAATTTTTCAATCGGATCAATCTAATCTTTAATTAGCCATGACTCAACTGGATATTACAAGATGTCATTAATGTTTTCTATGTCATTCTTATGACGAAATAATGGATTCTCATTCTGATGATTTTATGCCTTGAAGAGACATTCAAATTTGGCTCACAATTTTAGACTCATTGGTCATTCTTTTAACTTCCACACTTAGGTGGGAAGTGGCAATTCTTCATGGGGCTGAAAAATTGACTGTAGCATCTGCGGGCTACCCCTTGCCCTCCCCCGGTTTTGTTGTTGTGCTGGTGGCTGAGCATGTGTCCACTACTTTTTTCATTTTATTGTTGATAACCGCCAGAGTGTACTGTACTCCGTGACCTGACCTTCTTTTCTAGTGAGTAGTTTTTTCCTCGCTCGCTTGTTGTCAGGTGTTTTGACTCGTTCAGTAAATATTAGTATGTTCCCGAATATTCGATAACGTTGTGGAAACGAATGTTTACGCCAGATTTGGCCTTGGGTGATGTAACCTGATGACGTATTGATGCGTGATTGGTTAGTTTGTGCGAGGGCAAAGGTAACGTTTATTTCGGGAACTTTCTGTAGGAATGTTTATATATATAGACCTGTGTGAGTGGTTGGTCGGTGAGTAAGTGAGTTTCCTTTTGTGTGGCGTAGATATTTAGTTTCGCTGGTGTCTTCCTAGTAATTTACTGTTCACTATACAGTTATTAAACTTTAGTATTATTTAATCTATCGTCGGATCTCGTGTTTATTTATTTTACAGCTGTAATAGTTTCGTTTTCTAAAGGGTTGTAGTTAGATCAACTAACTCCCCCCTACTATAACGTGCTAGAACAACGACAGCTGTTACATATTGGGGGCTCGTCCGGGATCCGACCATATTCGAGCGGACCAGATCAAAATTACTAGATTTATTTACATAGTTTATTGTAGAATATCATCGACAAGCTATCTACAACATGTCGGAGGTTATTGGAAGGCTTAGCCAGGAAGCAGACGCCTTGGAGCTCACTGGGAAGGAGAGACAGGACTACATCCGTGAAGGCCTAAGGGAGGAAAGAGAGAGAGAGAGGCAAGATCGCATGGAGCAACTGAAGATAGAGGCTCAAGAGAAGGAGGCTCAACGACAACACGAGCTGGAGATGGAGAGGATCCGCCATCAGCGTGGAGGCGAGTCGACGCAGGGGACCAGCGACCACGCCAGTTCCAAGAGACCCAAGCTACCTGCATTTCAGGACAAGAAGGACGATCTGGATAGCTGGTTGCTGCGGTTTGAGAGGTTTGCTGAGACAGCTGAATGGCCCAGATCCACCTGGACGACATCACTGTCTGCCCTGCTGACCGGGAGAGCTTTGGAGTGCTTCTGCAGACTACCGATCGACGAAGCCAAGGACTACGACAAGGTCAAGGAAGCGTTGCAGAAGAGGTACAACCTGTCAGAGGACGGATACAGACTCATGTTCAGACAAGGTAAGCCTGAAGATGGAGAAGATGTTGGAATGTTTTTGACCAGGATCAAGACCTATCTAGAGAGGTGGATAAAGCTGTCGAAGACGGAGGAGACCTACGAAGGAGTGAGAGATCTGTTCGTCAGAGAGCAATTCATGGATGCCTGCCCACCAGACCTTGCAACCCATGTGAGGGAGAGGAAACCAAAGACGCTACAGGACATCGCAGATTCAGCGGAGGCGTACCTGGTAGCGAGGAACCGGACGCTCAGCGGGAGCGCCAGACTGCAGAGCCGGCCAGTGCGACAGAGGCCCAACGGAGACAGAAGCCCACAGGTCTGCCATAGGTGCCAGAGGCCGGGACACAAGGCGACGGAGTGTCGTGCAAAGTTAAACGACAAAGGTGAGTTGAAATGTTACCTTTGTGGAAAGCCAGGCCACGTTCGGAGGATGTGTCTAGCCCAGAAGGATATGGGACGAGGCAAGCCGAACAAGGCGGCGGCGGCCGTAGTGATAGCGGCGGACGAGTCGTCGAGACAGGATGCGACGACGGCTGACACCAGCATCAACGTTCAAGCGGTAATGAAGGACGGGAAGCTACAGTTAGCGGTGCCTGTTACTTGCGGAGGATGCAGTGACGGAAGGACCGTGGAGAAACTGAAGTTACCAGTGATGAAGGGCTTGATTGGAAATCGAGCGGAAGATGTCCTAAGAGATACCGGCTGTGAAGGTGTAGTGGTGCGGCGATCACTGGTGGACGACGGACAGCTCACCGGTGGGAAGAAACTTATCGCGAGGATCGATAACTCCTTGCTAGCGGCGGAGGAAGCCGTTATCGATGTGAAGACGCCTTACCTGACGGGCAAAGTGACGGCGCTGTGTCTCCCGGAGACCATCTGCCACCTAGTAGTCGGGAACGTGGACGGAGCGAAGGATCCGTACGACCCTGATACTGAGGTGATGGTAGGAGCGGTGACCACGAGGGCCCAGGAGAAGAGGAAGGACCGGTCTACGTCGCTGAAGGTGCCGAGGGCAGAACGGCACGCAGGAGTGGATAGAGAGGAACTTATCCGACTCCAAGAAGAAGACGAAGTCATTAGGAAGTCAGAGCAGAAGAAGATCCCAACTAATAGAGGCAATAAATCTGTTCATTTTGAGAAACATGGAGGAGTACTGTACCGGATCTACAAGGACCTGAGACAGGCGACGGATATAAGGCAAGTGGTACTACCCGAAAAACTGAGAGAGTATGTACTGAGTGTAGCCCACGACTCGATCGTCGGAGGACACCTCGGCGTGAAGAAAACCAAAGACAGAGTTATGAGCAATTTTTATTGGCCTGGAATTGAAGGTGACGTCGCGAGATACTGCCGCTCATGCGATATATGCCAGAGGACGGTGAACAAAGGAGCGACCCCAAAGGTGCACCTGCAGAGTATGCCAGTAGTGGACGTACCATTTAGGCGAGTGGCCGTGGACTTAGTAGGACCTATCGACCCCCCAAGTGAAGGTGGACATCGGTATATCCTAGTGTACATAGACTACGCTACTCGTTACCCCGAAGCCACACCCTTGAAGAAGATCGACGCAGAAACGGTAGCAGAAGCCTTAGTGAACATCTACAGCCGTTTGGGTGTGCCCGAAGAGATCTTGTCGGACCAAGGGACCCAGTTTATGTCAGATGTCATGAAGGAAACGAATAAACTACTGGGAATTCGACAGTCGACCACTACAGTCTACCACCCTATGTGCAACGGGTTGGTGGAGCGATTCAACGGCACACTGAAGAAAACATTGAGACGACTGTGCGCAGAGCAACCCAAGCAGTGGCACAGATACATCAACCCGCTGCTCTTCGCATATCGTGAAGTTCCCCAAGAGTCGACCAAGTTTGCCCCATTCGAGTTACTGTATGGGAGAACTGTGAGAGGACCAATGCACATCTTACGACAACTATGGACCAAGGACGTAGAGGAGCTGGAAACGAAGACCAGTTACCAGTACGTCATGGAACTACGTGAGAGGCTGGAGGACACATGGAAGTTAGCGACGGAAGAACTCTCCAAGGCTCAAGGTAGACAGAAGACCTACTACGACCGGAAGGCGCGAGAGAGGAAGTTCCGCCCCGGAGATGAAGTGTTGGTGCTACTGCCGACGAACACTAACAAGCTCCTAGTCCAATGGAAGGGACCATATAAGGTAGTCTCAGTTGTCGGTGTTAACGACTATAGAGTCAAGATGGGTGCAAAAGAAAAGACCTTGCACGCCAACCTCCTCAAGAGATACATTCCAAGGACGTCAAAAGCAGCAGCAGTGGCAATGGAACCGAGACCTATTGTGACCGAGATGTGTGGGATGGACAACAGTAGGAGAGATACCATGCCTGAACATGTCAACGCCATAAAGGACGGCGACGGTGATAGTGCTGAGACTGTACTGGCAGAGGACGACCTGATAGACAAGAGTCAACCCGTGGAGTCAGCTGGCATGACAATTATCGAGGACTGCGACCTGGAAGGCGACAACGGTGGAACGACGGAGGACCTTGCCGACCTAGGAAGCTGGGACCAGAAGGAAGGCTACAGAGATGTCCAGTATGGAACGCAACTGACATCGGAACAACGTCAAGAACTCTGCGATGTGGTGAAGAATTACCAGCACGTCTTCACCAACCTCCCTGGATGCTGCCAGTTGGGTGAACATCGCATCGACCTGACGACAGAGGTACCAGTTCGTCAACGACCATACCCGGTGCCCTACGCTATGCGCGACTCATTGAAGGAGGAGCTTAGCACCATGGAACGGCTGGGCATCATTCGAAGGAGCTCATCAGCTTATGCTTCACCTATTGTTGTCGTCAAGAAGAAGGACGGATCCAACCGAGTCTGCATCGACTACAGGAGGTTAAACAAGATCACAGTATTCGACCCTCATCCGACAGCAGCGCCATTAGAAGTGTTTCAGAGTCTCTCGAGAGGAAAATTATTCTCTTGGATTGACCTGAGCAAGGGATACTGGCAAGTGAAAGTTCGAGAGCAAGACATTCCCAAGACGGCGTTCGTCACCATGGGCGAGCACTATGAATTCATTCGGATGCCTTTTGGGATGATGAACTCAGGAGCCACGCTGAACAGGATCGTAAAGCCATTGATCCGTGGAATGAACAATGTGACAGCATACGTGGACGACCTGCTGATTCATACAGAGACATTCGACGAGCATGTGAAGACTCTCAAGGACTTACTGCAGAGGATGGACCAAGCTGGATTAACTGCAAGACCATCGAAGTGTCTGATTGGAACGTCTGAAGTAGACTTTGTTGGACACTTAGTGGGAGAAGGTATGATTGGCCTGTTAGAAGAGAATGTATGTAAGGTACGAGACGCACCCAGACCCACCACTAAGAAGGAAGTGAAAGCATTCTTAGGATTAGTGTGATATTACCATGAATTTATTCCTAACTTTTCAGCGATTGCATCACCATTGTCTGATTTACTTAGAAAGGGTCAGCCCAATATAGTTCAGTGGGATGAAACGCAGGAGAAAGCGTACACCTCTTTGAAGAATGTCATTATCTCCAAACCCGTGTTATGTTTGCCAGATTTTTCCAAAGAGTTTGTCTTAGCAACTGATGCATCAGATCGCGGATTAGGCGCTAGTCTTATGCAGGAACATGAGGGAAAGTTGTACCCTGTGGCATATGCTAGTCGTAAGCTATTGCCTCGTGAGACAAAATATTCGGTCTCAGAGCGCGAATGTTTAGCTATTGTTTGGGCTGTAAAAAAGTTTACTTTGTATTTGCATGGAAAGGAGTTTGTGCTCCAAACTGACCATCGGTCATTAGAGTTTTTGAACTCTGCCAAGTTTGACAGTCCAAAGTTATTACGATGGAGTTTATTTTTACAGTCTTATCGATTCAGGATTCACTACGTAAAAGGCAGAGAAAATGTCTGTGCCGATTTCCTGAGCAGGGTATTTTAAAGTAGTACACTATCAGTGAAATGCATTGTAACCCATACTTTTGCCTACTAGATGAATTTCTAGGACGGCAGTATTGTACTGTAATTGGGGACATAGTTCATCTGTGACTGAATATTGAATTGATGGCTGATAGAGAGTCATGATGTGTTAGTCACATTTTGATTTTATGCTATGTCATATTAGTTACCAATGGAACTTGGTGTAATTTTTGGAAAATGTAACCCAAATGGGGACTGCGAGCAAGCAGTGTTTGTGTTATATTGCAATGTTGTAACTTGTTTTGACCTAATATGATTTGTAATAATATCATTGACCATTGTTTCACCACAGTGGTGGCGTTGTGTTATTTTGACTAGTAGGCCTACTGTTTACTATTGGGAAGCAATGACGGTATTGTATTAGTTATGGTATTAGTGATGCAAAGTACACTGCATTGTATTGTATTCGTGATGACATTCGGGAAGACACTAAAATTGTTATTAATTGTAATAGAATTAACAACTACCTTTGTGAGATTGGGAGTGCTATAAGATTATTTCACGATAGTGCAGACGCTGTATGTTTTTGGACTTGAAGGATATTCAACTTAAATTGGGGAGTTGTGTAGCATCTGCGGGCTACCCCTTGCCCTCCCCCAGTTTTGTTGTTGTGCTGGTGGCTGAGCATGTGTCCACTACTTTTTTCATTTTATTGTTGATAACCGCCAGAGTGTACTGTACTCCGTGACCTGACCTTCTTTTCTAGTGAGTAGTTTTTTCCTCGCTCGCTTGTTGTCAGGTGTTTTGACTCGTTCAGTAAATATTAGTATGTTCCCGAATATTCGATAACGTTGTGGAAACGAATGTTTACGCCAGATTTGGCCTTGGGTGATGTAACCTGATGACGTATTGATGCGTGATTGGTTAGTTTGTGCGAGGGCAAAGGTAACGTTTATTTCGGGAACTTTCTGTAGGAATGTTTATATATATAGACCTGTGTGAGTGGTTGGTCGGTGAGTAAGTGAGTTTCCTTTTGTGTGGCGTAGATATTTAGTTTCGCTGGTGTCTTCCTAGTAATTTATTGTTCACTATACAGTTATTAAACTTTAGTATTATTTAATCTATCGTCGGATCTCGTGTTTATTTATTTTACAGCTGTAATAGTTTCGTTTTCTAAAGGGTTGTAGTTAGATCAACTAACTCCCCCCTACTATAACGTGCTAGAACAACGACAGCTGTTACATTGACAAAAACCACTCCACTCAACAGGCTTGCCTGCACATTTCATTTTTTGTTGTTTTTGGCCATATATGATGATACATGTATATACACAGACTGAGGGTGGACGAAAATCTGGCTGAAGTCAGCCATGAGAAGGGCAATTCGCACCTGTGTCCAAAAGTTCCATCAACTGGAAATATACATATTTTATGGACAGCTGAAGATTTTCTTCACACTTTACATAACTCACAAGTTGTTTTAAATCTACAGTCATCTTCCTCATATCTACACTGAATTCCCCCAGCATCATTCCAAGCTGCTGCTCAAAGCTAAACAAGATGATGATAGAAGTGGAAAATCACTATATATTCAGGATCCATACTCCGTAATTAGCTGACCTGTAAGTGGCTGGTGACAAAATAGTCTGAAATTTTTTCGGTACCTAGCAGCGCAGCAAGATTACGTGGGTATGCGAGTACTTATATTTCAGCATAAAAGGCGACTTTTTTTTGGTCGTGGTAAAATAGTCGGAAATTTTACAGGTCTGAATTAGGTTACTATTGCACTGAATTAGTTCATTTTTGCCTTGGTTTTAGTGTAAGATGTGATCTATGGAGTTAAAAGTCACCTTCTGCCCTGGTGAGACTGAATGAAAAAGGTCTGTCTCACTAGTCTGGGCATGCCATAACTGTCTTGAGTCAACTGTAAACAAGAGAGACCTCACTGAGCCAAATCAGGTGCAAGACACCCCAAACTCAGGTGGCACAATGGGCCTTATTTGTTGTTGTTTTCCATTCCCCAACTCTTTTATCTTGTAAAAAGTACCAAAGATGAGAAGAACAAAAACATACAGCCCTCTGGAACGTCCTGACAGGAATACAGCGTCCTTTCTCTCATTACTGCATGAACACAAGTCTTTTTGAATGAATTCTAAATAACAAAAAAAAACAAAAAAACCCCACTCAGGTACAAAAATTCCATAGTAGAGATATTTCAGAAAGTGGATTAACATCTGTGCAAGAAACATGCATTGTTAAAGCTGAAGCTCAGGGCTGACAAGCTTATCTTCTTCAGACATAAATTTGCAAGAAAAGCATTTAAGCAGTATATTTAATACTTCTTGAAAGCGTATTATAAGCAAATTGGCTCTTTAATCCATAATCTTTCTGTTCACAAATTTTAATTCATGCACTTTGACTTGATCACAAAATGTATAATGATCAAGAATGTCCCACAGAAAATGTTTTCTGAAATTTACGGCATGTGGAAATGCTACAAAAGCATCATGACCTCACTCAGCTCAGCAAATACCTGGAGACATTTTCCAACAAATTTAGAGGACAGGATGATGATTCTGCTCATGGTTAAAGAAGATCCACTACAGGAAGCTAGAAGAACACTTCTATATAAGTGACTACAATATCATCAGGTGGTTCTTTGAAAAGCAGCAAGCCTCTGATTTTTTCTATACCGCAGTGATGAGAGTTCCCCATAGCAGCTTCTGTGAATGGTTGTTTGTAACGTTTTCCAGTTTAGTTTCAACTTGTCTATCACTGCAGACCTGCCAGTTAAATGACTACTTCAACAAGGGACACCTCGAGATGGATGTAAACTCATGCCATATACAGGCAAAGTGAAACTGTCAGTTGGTTATGATATAAGAAAGGAGAACACAATTACAAAACACTATAACCTAATTTATGTATGTTCGTTGGTATAATGTGCATACTGTCATCACTGTTTTGCACTTTACTAAACTGACCTTTATCTTCAAACCTGGCAGGAATATCTTTTTCATAAAAGAAAAACTTGTTTCTCATGTCCCTGCACGATACCTTAATGCAGGACAATAGTGTAAAATAAGGGACAGTTTGGCAGGTCAGTCAGAGGTGCAATGGCCACACGTTGACATTCTCCATGACTGATAATGCAACAGTGAAATACAGAGTGGGGTTTTCTGGGTTTTTTTTTTCACTTCCTGTACTATCTGAGTGCTGTTGCTACTGGTGGTTTCCTTTGTTTGTTTTCTCTAGTTATAGTGCACAGCCTGAACTCAGGCAAATGTGAGGTGATGGCACACAAATCAGTAATATGACAAGTTGAGAAGTTGTCCTAAGTTGAGAAAATCAAGCAAAATGGTGGTTGGGGCTCAAACCAATTTAGATTATTGTGTCTGCTGTATTTTTCTGACAACAAAATGGTAACTACTAACGGGGTTCCTGTACCTCCCCTGGAATGTTTTTCCAGGACTTTTCCAGGGTTAAAATGTTAAATTCCATAGTTACTTGGATGCAAAAGAAGTAGAGAAAATTTACTTAGTTTTTACTTTTGCTCTAATTTTACCCTACTTTATTAGGGCTTCACTGATGTTTTTTAAACCCCAAGAGAATTCCTCCATTTTCAGGGCTTTTCCATTCCAGAGATACTTTGAATTCCAGGGTTGCTGTGAACCCTGTGGTAAATTTCTATCCCAGTCATCAGTATCCTTCATTTTTTCAACTTGGTACACTGTGACATATTACAGATTCTGTGCTCTCACCTCACAGATTCTGTCCTATCAATGGTCTTTGCTTCAATTCAACATACATTTTGTAGTGTATAGACTTGCAAGATGATTGGTGCATTAACTACCACATGTAAGTTGTTTACACGGAATATTTTCATCTCCTCCATAGTGCAAATTTAAATGAAGTATGCAGAAATCTAAGATGAATCTAGTTCAGTTGTGAGTCACTTAACCCTTAGAAGACCACAGGGCAGATGTTCAGCCCAATTATTTTAGTGAAAAAGACGACGAGGCCGATCATCGGCTTGACTGTATTATGTTGAAAAAGATGTACAGACCAATTATTGAGAAAACAGTTCTGATTAGCCACAGCATGGTCTTGCAGCCAATCAGAATGCTTGTTTCATAAAATCTGCGAATCTGTCCATATCAATGGCAGATCTTCCTGCTGTTGTAAACACATTATCGTTTTTTGTCCTGTAAACCCCTATTCTTTCTAGATGGGTAACATTCCAAAAACATCGTCTCCAAAGACTTAAGAAAATCAAGCAAAATAGTGGTTGGGGCTCAAACCAATTTAGATTATTATGTCTGGCTGTGTTTTTCTATGAACAAAATGGTAGCAGGGTTCCGGCTGGGAATATTTGATTGCAAGAGTGTAGTGAAGCGCGATATCACAATGATGAGCTCTGGGAAGCAATATAGCAAATTGATTTGTATACAGTACCAAAGACAAAGATCAAAATTTATACCACCTTGGGCAGTTCACGTTGGCCATGTACTGATGACGGCACCAGGGGTGCTCCCGACCAACGAGGCTTGCAAAAGAAAGAGGATGTGGCAGTTGTTGATTGAAATACAATCTGGCATTCATTTAGAAACATGTTTACTGTTTGGGGACCATCCACAAAGTAAATGTGCTTGGAGGATGGAGAGTCTGCCGCCAGTGTTTGAAAAACATGGGATGGGGTGTGTACGTCTCCTGAGTTTGAGTTTTAAGGCTCGTCGGCACGAAAGTGGCCACTTTGCGCCTTTCACGGTCTATGTTCTTTATTTATGTTTCGTATTCACAGCTTCTTACTTACTTTCATGTAAGTTTATAGCATTGGTAAAGTTCTCAAAAGTTGTTTTGTATGGATCTGGAAAGCCTGAGTATAAAAGTTTTTAATCAATAATCAAACTTTGCGGATCCGTGTTAGAAAATAATTCTTTCACGAATCCGCAGGCATAATCCCTTCTTCGGAAATGCATGATTGTAATTGTCATAACAAATAAAAAAGAAAACCTTAACCTGTAACAATGATGGGAACTGGAAAATCTTAATGGGACTGAAAATGAACAGAAACCATTCCACAGGCCTGAACCTAGACAGTGAACTTGCATACTTTACATTTTTACGACTACATAATGATACATGTCTGTACACCGGCTTAGGGCGGATGAAAATCTCGATATAGCAAAGGTCAGCCCTGGTGCAGACAATTTCCAACGGATCTAGTATTCCAGGGACACAAAGACAGCTTTTTGAACTGAGTGAGTCAAGGCTACTGTGGTCATGGCCTGGCTACAAATTTACTTTCTGCCCTGGGTGTGCAAAGTTCACTTTGAGTAAAACTAGCAAAAGTAGAATTAACTGACCACTCCAGAAACTGGCAACTGTTATGACAAATAATAAAATATTAGTATTGTAATAAAAAGAGAACTACAATGCCACTAATACACCAAAGGATCTGAAATTGATTGATGAAAGAAACAGAATGGGTTTTAGTGATTGAGACACTTGCTGATGACTTTTCAAAATGTTGTTAGACAAATTTGTGCATTAGGAAGCCTTATTCTAATTCCACTTCAGTGCCTTTAGAGAATATCGCTTGTAAAGTTTTGGAAATTATTTAATGCTTTCAAATTCCACTCTCAAAGGTGAGATACTTCCGACGATTTTCATAGAAATAACAGAATAGACCTCTGTAACGCTGTATTACAGTCTCATTTCATTTTCAAAGGAGATTTTTCATGATGATTTACAGGAAATGGCAGTTGTATCACTTCCCTTGAATCTGCAACAATAAGACTACAAAATGACTAATGATTCATGAATTTCTTGAATTTCAGCAAACCGGGATCAGAAGAAACCACCCTGAAGAATTTGATAATGTTATCTGTGCATCTGTGCTCGACAGTACCATGCTCAGTTTTCCATGCACTGTTATATTTTGTCACCGCGGTACGATAATGGCATATGTCATCAGACTTACGCCATAAAGCAATTGAAGGTTCATTGCATTCCTGAAAATGAGGGCTATTTGAAATGCGCCAGTAAGAAAATGTAATAATCCAATGGAATCATCACGGCATAAGTCTCCAAATGAAAGGAAAAGGAAGTTTTTCCTTAATATCTCAAAAGTGTCAAAACTGACTTATGCCATTAGCGAAGAGCAGTGGCCATTCCCAAAGAACTCATGGATTGGATGGTTGTCAGCGATAACCTTGCCTTACAGATGTCAGTTTCAAACCAGCATGCATTAACTTTTGCTCTGCTGACTAGTTGGACTGTGACATCACGACACTGAGTGCAAATAAGATCCCACGAGTCCCCTGGTGCCCAGGGTCTCACTGAATTTCAATGTCCTGGTGCCAGCGTCCAACCAGTCGGCAGATCAACACTGGTCTTGTGCCTCAGGCCTTACGGTGAGTAAAATTCAGATGATATGTGGAAAAGTTAAAAACAAAGAAACTTGATAAGTTACTCTTAATGTTGCCCCATGCACTGCAGGCTCCCACTTATCATGCATTAGGTAAGAGAAAGAGAAAACAGACCTGCCAACTAAATGACAACCTCAATACTGGATACCTTGAGGGGCATAAATAATCGTGCCCCCTAAAGGCAAACTGAGACTGTCATTTACTTTACCCATGTTTGCCGTAGAAAGGAGAACATACATACGAAACACTTCACAGATCATATAATATACTGTACACTATACTATTTATGGGGTGTCTCAAAAAAAGTGTACATAAATGAACTGCTTAATGTTGTTAGTTGTTTGCAACTCTATTGAACTGCACTGACATCAATGTCTGACCCAGAAGGGCCACCAGTTTGAAAATCATAAATCAAGTAATTACACATCTGTCCTCTTTAATTTGAAATATAAACCTAAGATATACCTCAATTGACACTATTAATAAATATTCAATGTGTGTATACATATTTTTTTGGAGACCCCCTGCAATCTCACTATAATGGAGCTTAAGTGTGAACATGTAAGTTGCTAAAACTTTGTGACTACGTGACCAAAAACTATGAAACTTGGAGTACTGATTCAATTTTTGATGATAAGTTACATGGGCACCTCCGTTTTGGACAAAATTCAGTCTTTAATATTATCTATTCACCATTTTTTAAACTGCAAAATAAGAGACGCATTTTTGTCGAGTTGAATCGAAAAGTTTAACCAGATATTGCGTTCTACGTCTCTCTTTACATATTGCCTGCTGAAAGTCAATATTGATCACATCTGTGTATTCCGCAAGGAATTGTGATATTACAAAACGATCTATTAGTCATTAGTCTTTGCATCGAATCCAAGTGCTGTTATTAATGGGACCTAGCTCTAACTGGGCTTGATACAACAAAAATTTGCAAGATACATGTTGCCCAGGTAAGCTAGTTTGTATAATATGCCTACCGCTGTCAGCGTTTCGCACTTTACTGAACTGGCCTTTATCCTCAAACCTGATAACAAATTTTTTTTTTTTGAAAATAAAAGTTATTTCTCATGCCCCATTGAAAAAATGTGTCTCTTATTTTGCAGGACAATCCCAAAAAATAATGGACAGTTGGCAGGTCTGATGCCAAAACAAAACAGTGCAAGACAGAATTGTCTCATTCCAGATATTACTTAGATAGATATGTTTTCTATGCAATCTTACATCATGGAGGGGTGCTGGCTGAACTGGGTTGGGCCGCTGGTATTCATCTTGGCGATTACAGTTATGGGATGGAGTTGGAGGACTTTCAATCTACAAAGGGAGAGAACAGAAATTATTCATGGATGAAGAAAGTGGCCTTCCTGTAAAAAAGTATGAAAATCCTGAATGAAAACTACAGGTAACCAATGATATTAGAAGCAGATCATTGGCTCCTCATTCACAATCAAAATTCCTTTACTGTTGTGCTAGAGGGGAATTTTTCCAAGCTATGATTTCTTACAGATCAGCAAACCCTTGCAAGAGTGCAAACTATTTGAACCCATTAAACATCGCATGAAGAAACAAAATGTTTTTGCAAAACATGAACAGGAAAAGCTATGAATGTTAGACTATGAAAAGCAGCATGGACACAGTGTCTCAGTTTATAAAAATAAATTTATTGCTCTTTTTGTCGAGCATAATACAAATATGTACCCAACATGCCACACCAGACTCGTCTTCACATTCTCTTGAGCCATTACAAATCCATAGCTGCCAACTTTCAAAAACCTAAAAACAGACTCCTGATATCGGACCAGACACCGACACGCCCCCACCCCCCCCCCCAACATAGAAAAGTCACCATTTCCTCACTTTATTACATTATGGAATATTATTCTCTTTACATAGGCTTAATTAATGTAAAACAGCATAAAAGATTTTAAGAAGCAGAAAACAAACATTTTGCTTCAAATGCTAATACATGTGTTGTTGTCACCACTGTTTCTGTTTCTAAAGAACTGACTATTATGATATGAACTGTCCTCAGAATTGTATAACTCTTTCATACTAACTTGTTCTGGCAGTATTGAACAATGTCAGACTTGCCTCCATGTGACTTGTGAAACTGATGAAATTGGAAGTCACGATAACGTGACTTATGACTCACAATGCATTTATTGGACAAGTTTGATGATATTGCAAAATGAAATTCCACTGAATATTTTGCACTAAATCTACTCACGGCTTCATGACTCATGAGTTGGATAGAAAAGACTTCCGATTAAAAATAAAATAAATCTACCCATTATCGCAAATCATGTTAGGCATAAAAGATGACAGGTGTAGATCTAATAGCTCTAAAACTGAAGCCACTTCACAAGCCATGTCCATATTGTTCTATTTCTAGAACTTTTTCTTTGTTTTACCAGCTCACGGGCTCTAGATTTCGATTTCTCACGTCGCTGAAGCACCCGTACGCCTAAGATTAGGCCTAGTTTATCCGTGATCGCCAATTACGTTCAAGATTCTAAAAAACAGCCGACCTAGATCTACTGGGAGTTACCACCGCCAAAGATGATTGTAAGCTATGTAAAACTAAAAAAAAAACACAAACACCAAAAAAGACGTAACAGCGAAATAAAATGAAACCTCTTCACAAAATGTGTCCACTGTTCTTACTCACTGACCGCCATCGTTTACGATACAATACGCGTGACCTACACGACGTGCTTTCGCGTGCTTACACATACTCGAGCTCGATGAACGGCCGAAGTGCGCGGACAGTGGCGAAGGTGTATCACTGTATGCCGTGACAACTTATTATGCAACATTACTGTTGCTTCGTTGAGTGGGGCCGTGGTGGGGATACAAAAGTTATCACGGACTCGGGCATATGCAGTACAGCGGGACACGGTACGGTAGAGCAGCATTTACGGTTGCGCCCGTTGAACCACTAGGTCCATGGCTATTAGCGGTAGGCCTAGATACAAAAGTTACGGTTTTGTTTTCTCCTCTAAAGTCTATGTGTTTTCTCCGTATAAATGGGGAAATTCTTCAAAAATGTACTTTTCACCACAAAAACATATTAACGTACCGGAACCCAAAAAACGTAATAAAAACGTATTTTACGTACTGGTTGGCAGCTATGCAAATCGACTACAAATCGTCACCTTTGAAAAATCTATTTCTATAATTTAACTACATTCAAAGCTGCATCCACCAATCTTGGCTACAGATTCCTCAGCCGAAAAAATAACTGAATAGCAAATTTTCAAAAATTCATCTTCACCAGGCCAGTTGTGTGCTAAAATAAAACAGTTTTTTGGCTTCTCCTGAAAAGTAACCAAAATCGATTACTAGTTTTACAGAACGTGGATGAAATGTGTCATGGTTATCACATCAAAGACAACACATTCTCTAACACTGCTTGTCCATCAGTTCAAATACTTGTTTATACTCGATACAACTTGCCGATCACCATCCACAGTTTTAACCGTTCGTTTAAGCTCCCGTGCAAAAATGCACATCTCATTTCCAGTGCTGGAGACAGTACACTAAGGGAGGTAATAAACCAAAGTTACTAAAGTATTGCTTCCCTTTAAAAGATTGAAAATTGTGATTTTAAGCCGTTCTCTTTATCGAAAATACTGCCACTACAAAATACATCAGCTGGTCTCCTGGATTTCAGATTTACCAAATTCCACTGTATAACTTACCACTTGTGTATATCTGACAGGAATTTGTCCCACTTGACCCACAGAACTTCTGGCTGTCCACCACTCTTCCTCATCCTCAGAAATCACTTCTAGAATATCCCCTCTCTTGAATGGGAGGTCCTCCGGATCCTTAAAATATACATACATGGTAACTTAACTACTGCTGTCCAGAAAGCCAGCTCAACTAGTGTTTGGGTGTACTCAGTTGGACAACACATTCTTTTAATTTTAATACATCAATGATTTTGTCCAATCCAACTGTATAAATGAATTACTAAAATAGATTCACTTTTACTCTTGACTACTTTGGTTTTAATAAATAAGGAAGTTACAACAATTTATTAGCAAAATATATGTGCTCATATGTTAAAATGTTACTAAATGGATTCACTTTTATCCTTGATTAATTTGTTCTTGATAAACAAAATTATGAGCAAAATATATGTGCTTATGTTAAAATGTGAAATGGGACTGCATATACTAAAACTTAATAGCTGACAATACAGTATTGCACCTGTCACAATAACCCCCATGACAAAATTATTTCTGCTATCTATCTGTCCATGTCCCTACCGTCTTCTTGATATAAACAACCAAACTTTCGTGACAGTGAGACTATGAGACTACAAGAGATCTTCAGAGGAAGAGCCCCCCCCCCCCACCCCCCTCCACCATAAACTATTACAAATTTTACAAAAAATAAATTTGACATATTTGACATGCTTGGAGCCTCTGACAGCCCACTGGTTGTGTTCTTAATTCTAAAAACCAATGGTCATGCAACATTTTTCCAAGTATCCCACCTATTAAGTCTTATATTTATAAAGAAGGTTGTTCAATTTTTAACTTTTCCTACAAAGTTTGTAAAAACTGAGTTACGATAGTTTACCCCCCCCCCCCCCCCCCCCCAAATTTGTTCCCCTGTGATTTTTCTCTCTTAATCAATATCGGATAGAATAGCAATGTGTCCCTCCGATGTCAAATGTGATCTTCTTTTTTCAGTCTGCAGCTCTGTCTACCTTTGAAATACAGAAGACTAGCAGGGGAACCAAGCCTTGCCTGGGATAACACTGCTCCCCTTCTCTTACTCTTCCCAGGGCTGTTTTGAGCCCGCGGGCAAAGCACTAACGACTTTCTTCTCCACTTCAAAAAACGAATGTAAATGTGCATGCATGGACAACTGCCCAATGTGCCCATGCGTTAAGACGGCTCTGACTCTACCCCCTCCCTCCTACCACAGCCCTCTGTTATTTCTTCAATAACCTACCCTGGAAACCACATACACAAGGTTTCTACTCCATAATCTGTATTATACTCTCACCAAATTTGATTCACTCTCCTACAGTGCACATGTATTCACAAGTCTATCTTTACATATACAGATTGTTGACTCACCCTGCCTACAAAGTCAAATTTACACAACAGCTTTGTTCTTGGGGCCTGCAGAGAGGAAGAAAAAATGTTAACATCAATGTGTTATGGTAACCAAAGGGTTTTAGTATTAGCCTTTGACCATATCATGGTGAGATATGTCCAACTGACTCTTATACAGTGACTTAGATTTTTTGTAATGTTGTTACTGTTACAGCTGGCCATATTGTATAAGCTCGCCGCCCCACAAATTTTGCTTCACACTAACATAACGGGTGCAGCCCACACTGCGACCCAGCAGGATGCAGTGAGCAGTGCCTATTGTGCAAGTGTAAAGCAAAATTTATGAGCGATGGAGCCACCAGTCTGGTGCCTAACACCGACCTTGGTCTGTTTCATCCCTAAAATGGCAAAAAACAACAACACCAACAAACAAACAAACCCAAAATTTTGGGTGTTCCTTTTATTATTGTTGCCATTTTAACTTTGTTCCTGCCGTGACCCTACAGATTTTCTGGGTTTTGTTGTCTCGCTCTGAGCCATCTACATTTAAAATCTGCCATAGATGCTTTAATCTCAATCGCAGGTAACACTCAAGACTAGTTGGGCTAATCTACCCCTATCACAACACAAATTACATACAATACATTGCTGTTACAAGTCAAATACTCACAGGCTTTATAAGAGTAGTGGTGTCTAGGTAATGTGTCTTGTAAAAGTTTAACAAACTTGGTATATCAGGGAATTCTTTGTCGCCTATTTTAAACCTTGTTGTGCTCCCTCCTTCTGGCCGGATTCTGTTGATGATGTAGTGGCTAACTTTGTGGTCCTCCCTGGAGTATGCAAGCAGATAGAAGGAAAAAAGATTATTATAATACAGTAAAAAACAAACCCAAATCTATACTAATAAAAGAGAAACTTTACGACATTGCGCGCGCCTCTGTCGCTACTCCTCCGTTAATGTTGATTCTATGGCCTTCAAATTTTACACAGTGCTTAGTATAGTCTGTGGTCGTGTCGCCGGCACATAAAATTTAAATATATTTGAGAAATAACAGAACGTTTGTTTCCGTTTTTGTGTTGCGACACATCAAATTTTCGGCAAATTTGCGGCAATTTTTTGTCATCGATTATAGTATTCTGTGCGCAAATTGCTTGAGCGATTACAGTCGCCGATTTTGTTGAATCGCCTCGCAATATAGCCGATTGTGCTAAACGGCCTCGGAATAGACCCCCAAATTACATGTCTTATCATGAGGACGCAGATCTACATGTCTTATCATGAGGACGCAGATCTAATGATTTGCGTGCACTGTACCTTCAAGAATGCATTTTCTCATAATATTTCATCGACTGAAGTAATCAGACCTATTTAACTCATGATGTTTTACGCCAACGATTACCGCCAACTTCCGCCGTCACACATTTTAAAACAGTGCACAACTGTGGTTAAGTTTCAACTTTGTTCTGATTAGTTTACATCTAGACTAGGTCTATATATCTGTGTTTTAGAATGTGTTTTCAATAGCCTATGCCTACATTCTAGACTAGATCTAGGAAAGGAAAGATTCTGGATTAGGTCGACTATTAGCTAACGCTACCCTAGACCCATTAATCCATAAGTATCCATAAGTAAGTAAGAGATTGACGCCACAGTACAGGGCCAACGATTGTTGTACGTGGGTGGCCATCACACATTTTAACTGTTTAAAGCAGCGCCCAACAGCAGGACTTTCATTTCGTTGCTCAACAGCAAACCTTTTTGGCTTTGGTTAGGTTTCAGCTTTGTTCTAATTAGTCTAGACCAGATCTAAGCTTTTAATATGCCTCGGAAAAGGAAAGGGTCTGGATTAGGGAGATTGACGCCGGTATGTCACAATAGTTAACCCATTGTCATCATCTGTCACTGTCACACTGCCTTTTCTTTCTTTCCTATTCCGTTCGTAGAACGGGTAATCAGGCTTGTTTACAATAAAAATAAAGTCATTTGCCTTATTTGCTCTGAAATTTTTCAAGCCAGGAAATTATCACTGAATTTTTCGATCCAACTAATTCAGATTTTGGAGCAACATCCTTCAGCCTATAAATAGCATCAATACAGCCATGATATATCTTTAACAATATTTGACATTTGCAGTGTTGCATTTTCAATCACTTAATCTATTTCCTGGAATTTGAACATTTGTGAGCCAACGCAACATTTATCACTTTTTGTACCGCCTGCAAACATTTGAGCATTGAATTTGGGTGGACAGAAATATACAGTAATAAAATGTGTATTTTCTAATGACCTATCAGCTTAGCCACAGAATTTTAAGAACTACCAGCCATGACAACAGCACACTTGAGTGAATGAGCAAACTTTACTGAAATATTTTTCCCAAACAAACCATCAGCAAGCTAACAAAATCATATTAATAATAATAATAATAATAATGTATAGCATTTATATAGCGCATATCCATTTAAAATGCTCTATGCGCTTTACAGAAACAACATGTCAACCACATGTTAACTCACTGACTACCAGCCTTTGGATACCTGGCAATTCCCTGTGTACCAGCCATTTTTAGGGTTTACACAAAAAATCACTGTGGCTTTCCTAATTGACATAGCTATGTAATTTTTTCTATGTTGTTTTGTAACATAATACACTTGATAAAAAGGACTATACGGTATGTTAGTTTTCCCTTTACTTTTCCCCCTAGCTACACCTTTTGCAATCAGTGGTGGAGTTGACGTTGGTTTTTTAATCAGGTCTAGGTTCATAATGCTGGATCTACAACATCATCATCATTGTCAATATCTAGATCTGTATCTGGATTTGAATGAGGATCACCACAGAAATCATCAAACAAGTTGCATGCAGCCATCTTGAAGATTTTTGTATGAAAAATGGTAGTAGTTAAGTAGTCGTAAAATATTCAGTGTGTGCCAACCGTATGTCACATTACGTCTTCGCAAAATTCTTACATATGCCAAATAGCGCTACTAACTATATCTGGTTCTTTTACCGCAATAGCTGCGGTAGTAACGTGAGAAAAAATTATGGAAAGTGAAAACCGTAGGGCTTGCGGGAAAAGTAAACAGGGAATTTCTGGGCCACCCGCAACAGTTGCGGTAACAGTAGTCAGTGAGTTAATAATTTATCACTATAATAAGCACTCTTCTCGTGCAATACACCTTCAATGAGACTCTGTGCGCCAACTACGTGCTTGGATGTCACTGAAACTCAAGTCAAAACCTTAACATCAAGTACTGGACTGATCAAAATTGACTGGTGAGCCCTGGTCTTACTAGTTAGGATAGCCAAAGTCATCTTGACATATGGAACTCTCCCTCTGACCTGTAGGTGGTGTACTGATTATGTCTTTAAGACCACTGACTCCCCACACTTCTCCCCAAAGACTTACTTGACACACAGTACAAAATCTCCTGGCATAGTTTTGCTTTCCCTCACAAGGAAGACACCACTGTGTTCTTGACCTTGCAGGATGTTGTTGGTTCTGTCTCTGTTCAACATCCCAAAGAACCAGCTGCAAGGACCAAAAATACAAGCAAAAATTATTAGATTGTCCGATGAAGAGAAAATAAAAATACCCTAGAAATCTTATTATATATATATTTAAAAAAAATAGTGGCACAAGTAATTCATTGCGGTGCAATTTGGGCCCTTTTTTTGCTCAACCCCACAGCCTAAATGGCAGTTTTAAAAATTATGAAATTAATTTTCTTAAAAGTCAACTAAGCCAGCCCAATTGCTTTTGTTTCAACCGATTGTGTTATTCAAGTTTCAGGTTTCAATTTGTAAAAATGTAAAATACAATGATCTTTGTTTTGGCACTCTTCTCGTGTAGAAAGTCCATAGCACCTGAAACGATATTAATGTGCAGTTTCCCTATCGGAAATGAGTGAGTAGTGCTCTGGAGCGCATGGAATCTGTAGTAAGACTGTAGAATATGGGAAGCTTTGTAGACCAGAAAGAGAGAGAGAGAGAGAGAAAATGGTGGGTTCACAGGTTTATCCCCGATAATGCCGGGTACTTCATCTAGTTAACATTAAAGAGAACACTCTTAGGGACAAACCAGACTAATTATTATGTATCACTCTCAAACACTACTCATTGCCCATAGGTACTAAGAATACTAAGAATTCCATGGACTGCCAGGAAGACAAATTAAGAAGTGTTGAGACAAGCAGATCAAAACATGACACTCGTAAACAAGGTCAGAAAAAGAAAAGGAACATTCTTTGCACATGTAATGAGAAGACGAGGACTAGAACATTTAGTAACAACAGGGAAACTTAATGGAAAAAGAAGCAGGGGATGACAACGCATAAAGATGCAGGACGACCTAGAGGCCTGGCTGGGAATGCACACCACCAACTACGTCATCAGGGCTACAGAAAATGGTGAGAGATGGAGGGTCATGGTCGCCAACGCCTGCCGGCAGGGCACTTAATAATAATAACAATAATAATTGGGTGACCAGCCACGGATTTGGCACCCACCCCAGCCTTGGTCTGACCCACCCCTTAACTACAACAGGCACCACATGACTCGCTGGGCTCTTGGTGGAGTGGGGGTAGTGGATGGATGGGTAGGTAGGACCACAAATCACTTATCCAACATACTTTGGAGTGAGGAAGAGGGTGCATGTGAGGTGCTTTACAGTAGTCACACCATGAATAAGAAAAGGGAATAGGTTTTACTTCCAGCGCCCCCCCCCCCCCCCAATTAACATTACAGAAAACAAATGTTGTCCTCTTCAGATTCCAGGAATCATCAGTCTGTACATAAGTTTACCTGAGTGGTGCACGACGCTGACACTCTAAAATTAAACCCGGTTGTAGATCTACTACACTGCTGCTGTGTCACGGAAAAAGACGGCAGATGCCAATCTAGGTCAAATTCACATTTCACATCCTTAAATAATGGAACGAATGTGTGTTCAATGTCTTTCCAACTACGTTATCATTTTCTACGATCAACAGTTTCTTTTCGTCATCACAAGGAAGAAATTAAACAAAGAATAAAGCGGTGCGCGGTAAAGGTGCAGTAGCCCAATTATATCTTGAGTTTAGCCCTCCAAATGGTGTTGGACATTTTGATTACTTAGTATCCATTACTATGATTACTAAATTTTTATGCACCCATACCCTCTGTTAAAATCACATATACTAATCGATACTAAGTAATGAAAATGCCCAACACAATTTGGGGGCTAAACTGCACTTTTACCGCAGGGCACAAGGAGAATTTTTTATCGTCTTGTGTAAAAAGTTGTTTTTGGCATTAATTTGGCCTGAGGTCTTTTTTCATAGCACGGCCATACAGTGAGCGATTACTGGTAACCGGGAAGGAAAACTTGAGCTAGATGGAGATCTACTTTTACCAGTGATAGCAGGGACAAAAAAGTAATATTTTGTAGAAGCTTTGTTTGGCAGGATGCTCACACGTGACAAGACATGGACTGTCCATGTTACTGTTGCGGATCTTGGGTCGTGGAATCAGGAACAACAGAGATCTGGCGTAACCTACGCCAAGATTCTCCATCATAAATAGAATGTCGAATCTTTTGTTCCAATTCTTCCAGGCCATATGCCCATTTGGCTTTCGTTTTTGCACTCTGATTTTTTTTTTTCACTTCTCAGAAAGTTTTCGGGTTAGGGTTAGGATAAGGATTATGTATGCCTAATTGTCCGGCTGCGTTTGTCTTTTCGTAGGTAAAATGGCCACAGTGACGTTTTCACAGCGTAGCCACAAATTTGGGCCAAAATAAATTGAAAGATTAGAGAAAAACAACAACTGTGAATAATTTGACTCCCCAGTCCCAATAGCAACTGCCAAAATTACAACCGCAACTTCAGTGCAATTTCACAGTCGCACGATTCTTTTTCTCTTGAAAGCTAAAATTAATGCAATCCTTTCCAAATATTTTTCCACAGCCTAATCTAAAATATTTTTTTTTTTTTTTGGTTTGTTTCGTTTTCCCACCCCTTTGATCTATCTATCCCTTTGTCTAAAAAAACAAAAAAAACAAACAAACTCAGAAAGGTTTATTTTATTTTCCCCAGTAGGAAAGAATCACAACTGTGCATCAGATGTAAAATCATCTGACCGCATAGCAGAGCAATTTATAGACAAGAGTGACTGATTCATTAACCGTTGGCAGTTTTTTCCTACATTGGTCGTTTTTCTTCAATATTTCACGGTCAAGCCTGTGAATCTAAACTCCAGTACCCCCCCCCCCCCCAAAAAATTCTAAACTATTATTAGAATATCTTCGGCTAAGAAAGTACACGCCTGGGAGAGAAAGGTGTGTGTGTGTGGGGGGGGGGGGGTGCAAAGTTAATTCTATTGTGACAGTTGATAAGAGATTTCGTTTCAGCAATCCCCACTCTCCCTCTTCCCCCCCACCCCTTCCAAACACCTCCACTACTTCAGTGATTAAAGGGCCACCCAACACTAGGCACGCTCCATTTTAGCGATTTCTGACTTCACACCCCCCCCCCCCCCGACTTCCCTCCAAACTGTCCACCTTCCGCCGCTTTGGCTCAACACCCACCCATATGGCCATTAGAAATGGTGAACAAGTTTGTGATAAAAAAAGCCTTGATGTGCGTCATATTCTGCACTGACTATTTTACTGCTTCATTTGATACACAACCCATAATTGATGTTTATCTTATAATTATAGGCCCGCTACTTTTTTTCCTCACAAAATAACAAAACAAAAAAAACCCAACAAACAAACATTTCTTCACCGTTCCCGAAAACTGCAGTAACTGATTTTGACCACTTTTCAGGAGAACTTTTATTTTAGCACAAAACTGGTGTAGTGATGATGGATTTTTGAAAGTTTGCTATTCGATTATTTTTCAGATTAGGAGTCTAGAATCAAGATCATTGGAAGCGGCACTGAATGTACCTGAATACAGTATATAAAAAGGCTGTTGTTATAGGTACGTGTGCACCCCAAGCGTTTTGCGCTACGAGCGCGTACGCATTCTACTATCCCTAACCCCGTCCTCATCCTCAATCCTAAATCTTATCCCATCCCTAACCCTGAGCCTTACCCTTTTAACCAACAAAAAAAACAAAAAGAAAGGAGGAAAACAAAAAGAAACTCTGAAAGAATAATTACTCATAATTAATTAAGGCTGTTGTTACTGAGCATTTCGGGAGGAGTTCTCTAGCTCTGGAATCACAAAATGCTTTAAAATATGTATCCCCTAGCGCACAAAAAACAAAACAAAAACAAACTTGGGGGGACATACGTACTTGTAACAATATCCATATAAAAATCGAGTTTTCGAATTTTGTATTACTGCAGTTTTGGGGAACGGTGACAGTTTATAATTTATTACAATTGAAATCCGCATGTACGCTTCTCAGAAATCTCTACACTCACCCCACGTACGCGTATCCTACACTGGGATCAGTCCCCCCCCCCCCCCCCCCACCATACACATACCGCGGGCATGGAGCAAAATTGTTGTATCTCCAGGTTTATGAATAATGGGAGCTTACTCGGAAACACCACAATATTGCTCTCAATGATCTCATTATTAAGGGAGATACAGCAATACTGCTTCTCTGTAACTTGGAACTGGTTAAAGATAGTGGAATAACGAAAAAATTGCAAGAAGCAGTTTGTCATTATTACAGTACTGCCATTATGAACCCCAATTCATGTCACTGGAGATATAACAATTTTGCTCTATACCCGCGATACATGCCCCCATCTCCACGTGTACGTACTTCATGGGTCGCCCCTTACCTTATCACTGTAAAACTACATGTATTATACACATATGCAAAAACAACAACAACAATAAAATGGATACAATTCGGAGAATACAATGTTCACATCCTAGAGTGTAAAAATAGCAACAATAAAACAACTTCAATGACAGTTTCAACATGAGCGGTTCGGTCAAGGAAGTGCTCTGACTTGTATAGCTCGTGTATTGAATCATTCATGCCTGAGGGAGTGGGAGGGTCACCGAATCAGTTTCCGTTTTGTTTCAATGGTTCTCTTCCAGCAAACACGCACTTACTTACGTCCTCTAAAATAACTCATCCTTTGTTCACACGGACTCAAACAAACCACCTGCATTTTCATTATCATACTGCCGTGTTAAGGGAATAGACCGTTATGCCAGTCTTGGTCACATTTCTTTTTGGCGGGAGTTGAGTGCACATATGCCAGTCTTGGTCACATAATTTTTTGCAAGAATTAATTGAATATATGCTAGTCTTGGTCACATTTATTTTTTACGGGACTAGATCGTAATATATATACAGCAGCCTTTGTCGCGTTTGTTTACGGAGTTCATCGTATATTAGATACGCCAGTCTTGATCACACCATTTTTTTTCGGGAGTTCATCGTATATATATTATATACACGACAATCTTGGTCACCCTCATTTTTTTACAAGACTGGATGGTAACTATATGCACCAGTCTGGGATTGGGAAGAGAGAAGGGGAGGCGGGGCGGTGATGGGCACTTCTTGCGCACACAGACATAGGAACAGACAATAAGTGCGTGACAAGGAAGAGAAATTAATAATCATCGTGTCAGGAAGTTTAATGTTTGAGCCCTGTTTGAAAGCCTGCGCGTCTGAGGGGCGATCTGACCGCGCGAGGGACAAAATGGACGCGAGTTTGGGGGAAAATGGGAAGAATCAAGAGTTCAGAGAAAGCACAATAACGGTTTAGGAGGAAGCATGGAGATAGACTGAATAATTATAAGAATGATAGGACAAAGGCAGACCCTAGCAGAAGCGCTCACCAATCTCCATTCTGATGAAAGGTGTTATACGAGCGTGTTATGATACAGACACAAGTGAGGTCGTAATAATGATTAAAAAATACATGTATTACTTAGTCCTTGTCTTACAACGGAATGTGTGTGTGTGTGTGTGTGTGTGAGAGAGAGAGAGAGAGAGAGAGAGAGAGAGAGAGAGAGAGAGAGAGAGAGAGAGAAAGAGAGAGAGAGAGAGATGCCCGCCACCATGACCATTTCATGGCTAATCTTTCTCTCTTAGCTTGTCTCTATTTCTTGTTCTCCCCCTCTCTCTCTCTCACTAACGGGTACGTATTAATCTCTCTCGGAATAGGCTGAACGGAACCCTTGCCCTATAACACTCAAAAGCAGACAGACAGACAAACAGAAAGACAATGCCGATAATCCCCCCCCCCCCCACCCAACCTTCTGTGCCTCTCTTCACACGATCTGCCCACTAAAGGCAATATAAACAGTGAGTCGACATGAAGAGCACCCCCGCATGCCGTGTTTTCCCACACTCTTTGCGAATGTGACATGCCGGCAATGCAGTGGTACATTGCGAGTACATTAATATACGATTTCTGATAGGTTCCCACAATTGCCTTCAAGCTATTAAAACTCTAATTCTGTTTATCTATTCGTATCCCCAATCAACCCAAAACGGCGCATTTGAGCGCAAAAAAGTTTTTGGTCAATGTACCTAAAATGCCAAAATTGGACAAAAAGAAAACGTTGTATGTAGCAAAGCCCCGCGTAAGAAATAATACCCAAACGATACGATGCAAACCAAAAGAGAAGACAAAAAATCCTCAATAATTCGGCTGTCGCCTTTGTCAAGGGAAAAAAAAACAAAACAACAAAAAAAAAATGGAACAGAGAAAACAATCGAACAATAAAACAATCGGGCTATAAATGATTTCAACAGGAAATGTATAGAATCGAAACAGAATAATATTATGTGGATTTATCTGCGAGTTCTTGCTTGGTTAGCAGCACAAAAAGCACGTCCGTCTGCCAATGTATGGAAGCGCTAACTTTGCATACATCGTGGTGTTTAATGGACACCACACTCCTGGGCAACAATTTCTTAGGATACACTCTTTAAAAGACAGTATAGTGTCTATCAGACCCCAGAACGTACAGGTAGGGAGGGATATTACAATAAATTCCTCTTTAAAACGCTAGTAGAAGTGTGGTGAATCTGAGACCCCAGGACATACGATAAAGGGAACGACAATAAAATCCTCTTTAAAAATATGGTGCCTGTGAGACCTCAGGACGTACAGGTAGGAAGAGCAAAAATGCATGAGCGTTGGCGAGCACGTACGTGCATATTTTAATATTTTAAAACTTTAGGAAAATGGGCAATGAGGTCATTGATGAATACTGGAATTTCAAGAAAAATTTCACAAAAATAAGACAATGACATACGTTTTTAATTGCTTCTGGGTCCATTAGACGCACGACGTAAGGCCAATATTGCAGACCAAATAGAATGTACAAGAGCGCACAGTTAGTAGCCACCGCTGAATAATTCGCCAAATGCGCATACAATTATTGAACTGTTTAGCGAGGGCATTAAGCGGCGAGCTCGTCACAACCCGGACAATACGCTTGCCCGCGTCCACCGAATCCTGCCATAATTGCTGTAAATGTTGGAATTATTGTCTCTGGCTTCTGCTCTACTTTGTAAAACTCCACATTTCGCACTATCAAACCTTTTAACCCACGTCCATGTGTGTGAAAGGGTTTCGTACAAGTAATAAAACAACAATCGTAAATACAGCGATAACAGAGTGATTTAGCTAAAAAAAAAAAAATGTATTGATCATAAATGGCTAGGCGAATAATTATTTCCGATTCCGTAATCGGAAGGGTACACTGAAATAACCCGCCATACATTTCAAGGCTGGCAAAGAGGATGCAGTGTGGACACACAGGTTGCAGATTTAGCCTTTACAAGTATGTATCGGGGCCATATTGCCCTGGCACTCACATGCTGCGGTCTCTTTCGCCCGACAGGCAGTGTAAACAAACATGCATTTGTTCTGCCTTTTTGGAAAGGGGCTTGGGTGGGGAGAAGCCAAAAAAATCAATGGGGCCAGAAGGGAGGGGGGAAAAAAATGAGGCCGGGATGGTTGGGGTGGAGATGAGGACTAGGAGGAGACAGCATTGAGTGCTGATCAAAAGAGGAGGACATGGGAAGAGAAAGAGGTTTGGCAAATTCTCAGGAAGAGAACTGAATTGAGGCAACTGTCTCGCCAGATGTTTTTTTTTTCTTGTTCCTTCCCGTTATTCAATTCCTTTCTCTGGAGTTGCCAGTGTGAGTGACGATTCTGTTGACTGCTCAGCTTTGTATACTTGATAATCATTCTATTTTTCATTTCTCTCGACGGTATTGAATGATCCTTTAATTTTGGAATCAGTGGCAATGCATTATTATGGCTCACATCGTATTTGAGAGAAAGATCACAGTATGTCACCGTACAAGGTAACCTGTCCACCCAGTTCCCATTGAGATTTGGTGTTCCTCAAGGTTCAGTCCTTGGCCCTATTTTGTACACGCTGTATACATTTCCATTGAGCCAAACAATAAGATCTTACAATATTGATTACCATATGTACGCTGATGACACACAGCTGTACAAATCTTCCTATCCTGGTGACTTGCCAATTTTGGTAGCAAAAATTGAAAATTGTTGTAGAGCTGTGAAGTTGTGGATGGAAAATAACAAACTGAAATTGAACAATGATAAAACCGAGGTTATTCTTTGCTCCACTAGCAGTAAACTGAATTTGGTAGATGCAAACATCGCAGGCATACAGTTTGACGACACTTTCGTTGAATTTTCAAGCCCAGCAAAAAACCTGGGCGTACTTCTTGATAGTACATTGAGTATGGAGCGTCATCTAAACAGCTTGGTTAGATCGATATTTTTTGAGATTAGGAAAATTTCACGAATGAAGCCTTTTTTAACCACAGATGCCATTAAGACCCTGGTAACATCCTTGGTTTTGTCACGTCTTGACTATTGTAATTCACTGCTGGCGGGTCTTCAGGAAGAAAAGATTTCAAAACTTCAGAGAGCACAGAACTGTGCAGCTCGTCTTGTTCTTGGAAAATCAAGATATCACAGTAGCACAGAGTTACTCAAAACACTTCATTGGTTGCCTGTTAAAGCACGTATCGAGTACAAGATTGCACTAATGTGCTTCAATTTCTTTGAATCTTCCACCCCAAATTATTTAAGTGCAGTTTTGTTTTCCTATATGCCCGCCAGAGCCCTGAGATCATCACAGGACTCTAGGCTTTTGAAAGTCCCACGATGTAACCTAAAGAGGTTTGGAGAAAGGTCGTTTAGTTACATTGGTCCCACTATTTGGAACTCCTTGCCTATCTCTTTGAGATTCGCTGGCAGTGCTGCCATTTTCAAGACGGGGTTAAAAACATATTTATTTGAGAAATATCTGTAGTGTGTGTGTGTGTGTGTGTGTGTGTCTGCCAGCTGGCCATTTATGTGTACGTGTGTGTGTGTGCATATATTCCATCATGTTATTGTAAAGCGCCTTGAGGCATGGCTAAAGGCGCTATATAAATCTACTTTATTATTATTATTATTATTATTATTGCAAATTGTCTGATGGACGAAAGAATGGACGCAGATTCTAGGGAAACTGTGCAAAGAAATCTGTCATAGATAGATGATAGATAGGAAGAAAGACAGAGAGAGAGAGAGAGGCATAGATAGACAGAGACAGACAGACAGACAGACAGACAGATAGATAGATAGATAGATAGATAGATAGATAGATAAATAACTAACAACCGAGACATGCAGATAGTAACTTAGTAACTGAAAAGAGAGTGTACTTTATAAACTAAATGTACTCGTTTTGGCTTTTCATTTATGTATGTCTGCTTGTCTAGCTACAGATGTATGTGTACATTAGACAGAAAATCTAATAAGGCTCATGGTGATCACTGAGCCGAACGGAAGTGGGCATGGGACGAGGTCTACAGGGAGAGGGAGAGAGAGAGGTAAAATAGATTTAAAAAAAAAAAAAAGGGATGTCTAGGCAGTACGTGCGTCGCCCGTGAAGATTCTACCCCCCCCCCCCCATTTCATGTCACCCTGACTTATCGTGTGAACGCAAACGATGCTCAGGAAGACCGCCTGGAACCTGCGGTCGCTGTCTTTCTCTCGATACTGACGTCTTCTCCTTGGGACTGTAAATAACACCCACACGTCCCTCATTCCACAGCAACAATTTATGTCTACCTATATCTATATCATATTATAAAGGGCGTAAGGCCTCCAATGTAATCATGAAAGGCTTTCTAGCTCCTGAGCCTTAAATTGTACAAAATATCGTCATACGCATAGAAAAACGTAAACGTGTACGTCGGCATATTTTAAAAGATCTTGAAGTTCGCGATATTTTTAATACTTTCATTGATTTTGAGGCACAACAAGAAAGTGTTCCGACCATTTTTGAGCCGCGGAAAAAAAAAGGACGCATTTTCTTCGAGTAGAATTATCTGCGCCTCAATTTATACAGTGGTGATCGAAACTCAACTTTAAAAAAACACATTTGTGTATTCCCCGAATCAGCGGGCCAACCGGCACCACTAAAGGTCTCATTCAGTATGTCTGTTTGTCTTTCGGGTCAAATTAGCCAAATCTGGTTACAAACAAGTTAGAGACGGCACAATGCATACGCACTCATTGAACAACACCCCTGGTCTGCGGCAGGTACGAGCTTCAAAATTTGTATACAGGTTACACAACTGACACTTTGCATCATTTCGCAACCATTTGTAACTACCGATACGAGCGGGGCCTGTTTTCAAATTAAAAAAAAAATTGTAAATTCTTGTTTGTTTCAATTCATTTTTTGACATTTATTTTGTTCAAGGCCACCGACCCATCCGCCTGTGACGTATTGCTGTTCAGTACAAGTCCCGCTGGCTGTGACGATGCAGGTTTTAAAATGAAACAAAAAGTAAAGAGACACCGTCCGTTATAACACAGTGATACTGAAAGAATAGGCTAATGCGGGTTGTGTTTTTTCTTTCGGGGAACTACTAACGCCTCGAATTCCTCAGGATCGGGATGCAAAACTTAGCTCCTTGACGACGTTCGACAATAAAATAGAACCAAGGTATGTCAAACGCACTTTCCGCAAACTACTACAGGCCACAACTTTACTGATGAGTTAAAAAAACTGAGTTTAACCCTGAAGGTTTGAATAAGAAAAAAAAAAAGAAATGAAAATAATTATAATAAAATAGACCTATAAATATAGACACAAATTACTGTCATAGGGTTTCTCTCCTCATCTTACATGAAAAGCCCTAGCTGGGTTTGAGTTTGGGTTTAACGGGGCGTCAGCACGATAACGGCCACTTTAGGTTCCCAAGGTGGTAGTTTAGCATACCTATAAAAATACCTGGAACAGACAGGCTGAATGAAGAAAGTTAAGTAGCATAAAACCCACATCACTGGCTGTTTCTGGTGGTTTGGCGGGGAGAAAAGTGGCGGGAGAGGGGAGGATAACAAAAAAGAGGAAGGGGAGAGAGAGAGCGAGAAAAGACACAGAGAGAAGGGGACACAGAAGGAGCAAAGAGAGAGAGAGGGAGGGAGAAGGGGAAGGATAAGGAGAGAGAAAGAGAGAGAGGCGGGGGGGGGGGGAGAAGGAGAGAGAAAGAGGGAGAGAGAGAGACACACACACAGGGGTTGATGAATTCGTTCCCACTTAAACATTCCGATAAACTATTCCCATATCGCACTCAAAGAAATACATTAATGCCAGCTCGTGACTGGCACAGCCACACAGCCTCGCCTCTTTTCTTTCTTTCTTGTCAAAGACACTGAGTCCGCATTCAAAAGTATCATCTGCTTGCCATGAAACTACAGAGATTTGAGCCTCAAAATGTGAGTGGATCAGGCCAAATCGGACTTAAAGTGAAAGCCAAATTCCCCAGAAAATCCCTCCAAAGGGGGAACATTTTCTATGAAAACTGGGGGATTTGCTTATAAAATGATAGAATAGCCATTTTCCTGTACTGTAGGATCGAGTACCTAGTCTTCTCGGATAAGGACGAAAAAATTCGGAGGGCTTGTGTGCACGTTAAAGATACCTTGGCAGTTGGAAATCGAAAAGAGCAGTCCGTACAGGCCGCTGCCTGGGAAAAATCAAATACATTGTAAAATTCATTCCTACCACTCCCCCCACCCCCCCCAAAAAAAAACGCTCTGCACTGTGGCGACGACGTGCCTGCTCCAGTTGTAACTGAGTGCAATGACACAAAGGCAAATTTCCCAAATGCGATTAAAGTAGTTTACAAATCAAGGAAGTAAGGCCTCCAATGTAATCACGAAAGGCTTTTAACTCCTGAACCTTTAAATTTTACAAAATATCGTAATACGCACAGAATAACGTAGAAGTGTACGTGGGCATATGTTAAAAGGTCTTGAAGTTCGCTATATTATTAGTACTTTCCTTGATTTTTAAACCACAACTGGGTTGGTCAGAAGAAAGTGTTCCGACCATTTTTGAGCCGAAAAAAAAAAAAAAAGGACGCATTGCTTTCGGGGAGAATAAACTAATTAATTAGTATGTCAGGGAATTTCGTTCTGTGTCCCAATTTACACACTGGTGATTCAAATTCAACTTTAAAAATTCACATCCGTGTATTCCCCGAGTCAGCGAACCATCTAGTTATAATAACCCATATTGAAAGGTACAGCACATTTCATGAAATGATGCAAAAATGTGAATTTGGTCTCACTTGGTATATACATTTTGTACCTTCTTTTTCCATAACATGGTTAAAATTTCTGTTTGCCATTAAAAGTTTGCAAAGGCTGAGACTGGACCATTCGTTTCTGTTCCAGTTACGCAATGAATTCATACGGGACAAAATTAATGACAGTTGGCCATAGCATTCTGCACTTGTCCTATCTGGCAGGTAGTTGAGTAAATGGTGATATGGCCAGAAAATGCAAGCAGCCGAATCTTCCTCCATTTGCAACAACTTTTCATGTCTGCAGGAATTCGTGGCCAGATAAAAATTTATTATCCGAGAGGAATGATAAGATGTAAAATTTATATTAATATTATGTTTATTGATTCAAATATGGAACAAAAACAAAAACAACCTTGAAGAATTCATTAACGCCGAAATTCATTTTTTTCACCTTTCGTCTTTTCCGGGCCCAGACAACTTTGCGCGACCGAAAAGAAAAAAAATATATGTCAAACTGACCTTATCCTACAGCTACAACAAAACAGATACATGAAAATTAGGGGCATTATAAAAATCTCCCAACTAAATGTATTTCATGTTCCAAAATAAATGACTAAAGAGGAATCCGTGGCGGTTCTAAAACAACCTTGACAGGCCTATACTATACATCATTTTTCAGAAATGTAAACATGTGCACGCGTAAACATCGGGTAAATAATTATATGAGTCACACAAACATGTTAAAAAATAAACACTTAAAGCGGTGGAAAGTGCCGACAAGACAAGAGGCTCCGCAAGTTGAGGATAAGTGCCAGCACGACCATCCTGTATCCATGTTCCATTTGCGTCACCCGAATCATGATCTAAAACCAACATGCAATGCTCTGCAGCCATTTCGAGTATGACTAAGGCAAATCTGTTCTGCGTCGGGTTTGCATCAGACTTGAACTTCCTCTGGAACCAACAATTAGCGAGACAGGCTCGTTTCAACCTCATATTATAAAAACCACAGAAAAACTGCGGTGTCGCAGCCAGGCTTAAAGCAGAGTCAAAACATGGACAAAGAAAAAGTAGTTTGTAGGCTTTGTGACAGCTTTCTCTTTTTGCCATCTTTTGACGTCGTTTCGACCTGACTAGTGCGCGCGGTCCCAATTAACTCCACAATCCATAAAACAGAGGGAAACACAAGACTTAACCCGGTGCACTATGGGCAAAGATACTAGAAACGATAAGATGAGACACTGTCTTCTTCGCACCACTAAAAAAAAAAAATGTGCACATAATTTGCGCGCTGATCGGGGGCGGGGCCCATGGCGCATTCTATGAAAAGAATGCTTGATATAATGGTAAATTTATGATGCAAAATTGTGACAGTACTGCTGCGACTTAAAAGAAAAAAAAGCCAGAGTTTGGGGCTCTACCCACAGCGATAGAGATTATAATTCCACAATAAGTGACGTCAATCAAGGCTTATAGTGGTAGCTGAATAGTGAAAAAAAAATTCAATAGTTTCCTTATTTGGCTTTGTAAAACTGCACTTTTCATGACTTCTCCGCCTTTGCCGCTATGTGGTGGTGCCAAATCTGTGCACGCTAAAAGCGCTAAATGCCGTACCGGTATCTTATCAATTCTAGTATCTTTGGCATGGGCCAAATTTTAAGAATTCAGACAAAAAAACAACAATAACAAAAAAATTCCAATCTGTGTGATGTCAGGTGAAACCAGCCCACTGGCGCCAGAATTTGGGGAAACACATTACCGTTCTGTTCGTCATCTCAGGGCATAAATCACTCGCTGAGATCATTGGTGTTGCCAGTCCGCGGCGGGTATCCAGCCACAAAACACTACAGAACTGACGAGTGATCCCCCATGAAGTAAAGAAAGCTTTGTCAACGCAGGGCAAGCACCGTTTTACTGTGGGGTTTTCCACTTTTTGCCGAGAAATTCAGCCCAAAGCGCTGTGGCTTTTTGGTGGTTGGTGGGAGCCTCTGGCAAGTCCCCCGCTGTCCTATCATTCTGTTGTATTCTATCTACTGTCTTGCTTTTTCATAGCACAATGTGTCCGTTGTCATGTCGACGTACTTTCTCTAAACTCCAACTCAAAACTCCTGTCCATGACGTGAGTATTGCCAGAGAGTATATATAATATATAGAGAGGTTTCACTACTGGTCGATTTGCACTGCGAGACACGGGAGGCTCTGCGAAACTATTGTTAGCATGGAGCAGAAAGTAGGTCGCTGCGGTAAACAATGCCCGTTTGTGCATTTCCGTGAGGCTTAAGAGCTTACAAACGACTGTAAATAGTTTCAATCAGCCCAAAAATATGAACAAACCACAGTAAACAGATATGCACACTATCTTTAATGAAGACGGTGTCTTTAAATTCTTCAGTGTCTTGTTTACCGCAGTGACCTAGTTTCGCGATTTGGCGGAAGTGAGACCTCTCTATACATCTATACTCTCTGGTATTGTTTAGGCCGGGCGACCTTTCTAATCGCAAAAATGGTTTTCCTGCCAATTAATGGAATTTTCTTAGACTCTGACAGCACCAGCACCAAGTAGATAACGATTCAATGTTAATGAAAACCTAAAAACGTACAAAGCGCAGTGAAGTCAAATCTGTTTTGAGTTGGGTTCTTTTCGCGGGGAGGGGACCTATGGAATTCGCACACCGGCGACTCCGGAACATGCTTGTCTCGCTATTTGATGCAACGGAAGTTCAAGACTTGAATCAAACCCGCTGCAAAACAGAATTGATTCGGTGTCCTACAAACCTAATGTCCCATCCGAACCAGTATCTTAACCTTTACCAGAACAGCAAAGCATCGGAATCGACATGGCCAATATCTTTGCAAAAGAAATGACGGAAATCCGAAATACTGACTCCCCAAATCTGGCAGACAAAATTACTTACACTCCATAAGTAACTTTTTACTTATATCTTCATCGTATTTCAGACTATGACAGAAGGTCTGATCGTACATGTGATTTAGGACAAAAGTGTTTCCCACTCTAACCTTGTGAAATAACACAGGAAATTAGTGGTTCGCAGTTTGTTTAGAAACTATGATGGGAAGATAAATTGGTAGTAAAGTCATGGGAAAATGTCCATTTCGAACCACACTCTGCAGCAAGTGTGATGCTGAACAAAATTTTGCCTTCTGTCAAAGTCTCATTTATAAATCTCGATCAAGTAAGTTCTGAAATATAAGCTGGCAACAAATGCTGAGCGAGTTCTCTTTTCATCACATCCAACATTTTCATCCCAATAACCTGGCAAAAAAAACAACAACAACAGTCTACTGGGCTATGAAAGTGGTGGCTAAACTCGCTAACTGCAAGAGCCACATACGATAAACTTAAGGTGTTCGAGAGCCACCAGATATGAACAAAAGTTACACGCCCGTTTTTACTGTTACGTACACCTTTTGTTACAAAATGTTAATATAAATATTAGGATACTTACTATGACCAGGAAATGCATGTACGCATCAATATTTATTCATGTATGCAGTGTAACTTTTGTGATAAAAAAGAGCCCAGCCAACATACGTGCATTTCCACGAGAAGCATTTTGGAGGCCAAAGAGTCTCATGTGGCCCGCCGCCAGCCACCCGTGGACTATTGGGGAGAAAAGGAAACTGAAACCACTGATGTTGATGCTAAGTTTGATAAGGCAGGACTCCCTGGGTCTATAAATCTTACAGAAAAGTTTATATGTTAGGAGAAGATGAATCTATTTAGGCCAACCGGTGTAGGTGAGATAAGAAGAGAAAAATGGATTAGGTGGGAAAATAAAGGGGTTGGGGTGGGGAAAAAAATAAGTTTCGGCATTAATGATTCCACGGGGGCGTGTTGACAATATCATCATTTAATGTATTTAATGCTAAGAGATTATGCAGAGAAACAGGCGTTTATAGGTCATAAAAACCAAAAGATCGTGACTGTAGCTCCAAGCAGACACTTCTGGATAGATAGATAGATGGATGGATGGATGGATGGATGGATGGATGGATGGATGGATGGATGAATGGATGGATGGATGGATAGATAGATAGATGGATGGATGGATGGATGGATGGATGGATGGATGAATGGATGGATAGATAGATAGATAGATAGATAGATAGATAGATAGATAGATAGATAGATAGATAGATAGATAGATAGATAGATAGATAGATAGATAGATAGATAGATAGATAGATACACTCGAGCCAAAAAGTTAAGCAACCCTGGGTTATGCTCAGAACTGACAACTTTATTTTCAATTAATTCAAACACGTTCATTGGAATCAATTTATTGTTATGTAAGTCTGAAATCATATTCAATTTCATTTTACCCACCCCAAAAATGGGGCTTAATGACTTAAACAAAATTTTCTTTTATGCAAAAACAAAAAAGTCAATAATTGAATGGCAAGAGTTCACAAATCTTGTTAGTGAAGGTTGCTTAACTTTTTGGCTCGAGTGTAGATAGATAGATAGATAGATAGATAGATAGATAGATAGATAGATAGATAGATAGATAGATAGATAGATAGATAGATAGATAGATAGATAGATAGATAGACAGACAGACAGATAGATAGATAGATAGATAGATAGATAGATAGATAGATAGATAGATAGATAGATAGATAGATAGATAGGTAGACTGACATGCAGGTAGACAGACAAACAGTTTGTAGCGGACAGACAGACAGACTAGAAGAACCAAGCACGAGGACAGAAAGCTCACACGAAGAGGACTTGGAAAACATGTCTCGAAGGAATGCGAGGGGCCACAAACGTGATATTAATACGAGCTGTGACATGCCAAAGCACGGTAGAAAGGGGGGGGGGGCAGAAATATGCGCATATGCGCATGAAAACTTAAAATTGCATGTACCACTTATCTATTATAAAAAAAAACTCGCTTTTTTTTGTAAAAGCCGTAGCTCGGCTATCTGTGCACCAATCGAGCTCAAATTTTGCATACAAATTTCTTTTGGTCTGAAGTTGATTCCTTGCTACACTCATTGTTGAACACTCTCCGTAAGTATTTTTTTGAACTACGCAAATTTGCATTTGTTCCAAATAAATACCATCCGGGCGTGAGTTTTTATGTGGCATGACGTCACTGAATTTGCGGTCCACCGTGCGATCTCAACGTCCGGTTCCCCAAATTTGAAACCGTGCTTCTGAGTCCATCCATAACATTCGTGGTTCTTGCTGCACTTTGCTGTGCCAACGGTCAAGTAATGCTCCCTCCATTGCAGCCACCCCCAGACCTACTCACAACACTTTTCACTTCCCCCCCCCCCCCCCGCGAATTTCGCGGGTTCAATACTTGTATCAAAGAAAAAAAACAACTAGGATGGGCAGTGCGACAGTAAACGCAAATGCAAAATAACAAAAACCCAAAAAACATTATCATGCAGACTTCCACTTTGTGATTATTATGATATATATATATGTGGTCACGATAACGGAGAAAATTCCTTACCGGGGGGAGGGGGGGAAGAAGAAAGAGAATGAAAAACACGACGCCCTGCTACTGGTGACGCACTGAGTCAATGTCTGGCGTTCGTTTTGATTCAATGCGTGGGACCTCTCTTTTCGCCAGCTAACTCATGACAGTTTTGAGGCACCCCGCCACCCCCCCCCCCCCCCAATGCGAGACAGACAGGCTTCTTTCGATTTCGTCACTGCGAGAGGCCCCTTTTTCCCCACCAGCTGACTTCAAACAGTGGCGCGCGCTGCTGTCCGTACATGTTAATTCAGAGAAAATAATATTATGGACTATAGGAATTATTATCTTAGTGCTCTGTCTCCCCCCCCCCCCCCCTTCTGCTTACTTCTATTTACTTCCATACATGTTAAGCAAAGAACACGAACTTGAAAACGGATCAGATTTTCATAGGGAAAGAAAAAATATGTTTTGTTGGGTTTTTTTCTTTCATTTTATTTTTATTTTTTTATTTTAACTTTTTCGTTTACATGGCATATCGGTGACCTCGGGCACAAACCGTCTAAGTCCGGACAACTCTTTAAATGCTTTATACCTTTAAAATAGATAGATTAAAAAACAAATTCATAATAAACTAAACCAGTCTAGCATAGAGTCCTAGAGGTGATACCCATCAAATAGGCAAAACTTCTAAATTTTATAGCTATAAGAGAATAGTTATGGTTAAATCAGTTTTTTCCTTCCTCTGAAAAATTTTTGTTTACGGACTTAGATGGTTGTGTGCTCGAGGCAACTGATATACCTCTGATCACAAGAGAAAGAATAGATGGTGTGCTCTCTGTTTCCAATGAATTCAGACCTGTTATGGCGGTAAAGTGAACCCCGCGACCACTAGTGCTAACAGATAAGAAAAGGGGATGCCACATTCCACAGTGCGTCATTTCAAGAATAGCATTATAATTAAATATGCGTATCAGTAGCCTCTGCACTGTTTTTTTATTTCATCAGTGTGAACCGTAAACCTGCTTAAAATGTCATTTCTTTATTGTTATAATATACGTGCTCCTGTAGGCTTTTGTCTTAGGAGGTTGTTGGCAGGTTGGGGTTGTTTTTTTTTGGGGGGGGGGGGAGTAAGGAGGGGAAATTGAATGGAAAGAGTCAGTGAAACAGCTGGGCAAAGAAAGAGGGAAAGGGACATGAGGAAGAAGCATGACTGTGGAGAAGAGGGTCGAGAAAGAGAGAGAGAGAGATGAAGAAGGGATGCGGGAAACACGGGTGGAGTGAGAGATGGGAGACAGAGAGGCCAAAAAGGAGAGCACCATTGGGGAGAAAAGAGTTGAGGGAGGTGGATAGGAGAGACAAGGGTGGGGTGGTGTATAGGAGAGACAAGGGTGGGGTGGTGTATAGGAGAGACAAGGGTGGGGTGGTGTATAGGAGAGACAAGGGTGGGGTGGTGGATAGGAGAGACAAGGGTGGGGTGGTGTATAGGAGAGACAAGGGTGGGGTGGTGTATAGGAGAGACAAGGGTGGGGTGGTGTATAGGAGAGACAAGGGTGGGGTGAGAGATGGGAGGGAGAGAGAGAGAGAAAGCGGGTGAGATAGAACAGAACAGAAGGAAGATCCCGACCGACCAAAAAAAAAAAGGGGGGGGGTGGAGGAAACAAGAGTGGAGTGAGAGATGGGAGAAAGAGAGATCAGATAGAACAGAAGGAAGATCACGATTGAAATAAAAAGAGAGTGGGGTGGGTGGGTGGGGAGTTGAGGAAACACAGTTGGAGTGAGAGATGGGAGGCAGAGAGAACAGAAGGAAGATCACGCTTGAAATGAAAAGAGGGGGGACTGGTGGTGGGTGGGTGGAGGAAACAAGGCTGGAGTGAGAGATGGGAGGCAGAGAGAGAGAACAGAAGGAAGACACGATTATAGAGAAACAAACAAAAAAAAAAAAAAAAGAAAGAGAGAAAGAGAAACTTATGGGGAGGGAGTAGAAAAAAGCAAGGCTGGGGCGAGAGATGGGAGACAGTGAGGCAGAACAGAAAGAAGATCATGATTAAACAAAAAAGAAAAGAGAGACAGAGAGAGAGACGGATGGGTAGGGAGTAGAGGAAACAAGGGTGGAGTGAAAGATGGGAGAAAGAGAGACAGAACAAAAGGAAGATCACGACTGAACAAAAGAGAGAGAGAGAGAGATGGATGAGGAGGAAGTGGAGTAAACAAGGGTGGAGTGAGAGATGGAAGCCAGACATAGACAGAAGAGAACTTGTTCAGTACATTACAGGCCATCAGTTGCCACCCTAGCCGGGGAACCCTTTGACATTTCCAGTGTGACATGCGGGCGGCTGACCTTAGGCCTGAAAGTGGTACAGATTTTGGCCTGTCGAGATGGGGGGCTGTGAAAGGTGTTTACGTACAACATGTATTGGCACTGCGGTCGTCCTTTGTTCTTTCCACCTATCCGGAGACTGGGGCCCGGTAATTACATTATAATGCAATATCTCAAGAGTTGCTTCGCTAGATTCACTGAAACTTGGCACAAAGCCTATGAATGTTAAAAGCAAGGCTGGTATAGTATGCTATTATGCACATGCACCCACCCACCCACTCCCCTTTTCCTCTCATCTTTTTGCCGGAACGTGGTATTCCTATCGAATAGACAATGATGATTTGATTTGGAAATGACAATAAGAAGGGTTAAAGACCCCCCCCCCCCCCGAATAATAATAATGCTAGATCTAAAACGACAGATACAACCTTGCTTGCCGCACATAAGGGGGGTGGGGTTGAGTGTGCGGGTTGTTCGGGGGTTTGGGAGAGGAGATGCAGTATGCACGAAACCTCGTGTCATATTTATTTCTATTGTAGGAGGCGGAAACGCCCCCAGCGGTGTTTTGTGTGTGTGACCAAATTGGGGGGGGGGGGTATGCACGCACGAAATCTAAGGTCTAGTTCTACTATAGGTGGTGGAAACGCCCATGTGGCGTGTATGAAAGAGAGAGAGAGTGAGTGGGCGGGGGTGGGGAGGAGCAAGAGAGAGGGAAGGGTTGCCAAGCGATGGCAAATAAAATTACTGGCTATTCGTGTACCGTTCACATCTAGACATTTCTCAAGTGAGATGCAAAATTGACAGTGGAAACGAAAATAAATATCACACGAAGAAAATATAAACATTCAGAGATAAAACAATTTATATGACATTTAAGATAAATTAAAAAATAGCTGAAATTTTTGGTTCGCAAAACAAAACATGTTTCACCCAAATCAACCTTTCCACCAATACGCTGGTCGCGCGCTGGGTTAAGCCTGGCTTTGCGTCTGTTTTAGCTCAGTGCGCAAGTCCTCTCTTTCCCGCAGCTGACTCGAGACCGTTTTGACGCGCCTGAACCAGGGCACCATAGATAAATAATATACATCACTGAAATTAAAATTTAGTTTATGCAAAAGATGCATAAAAAGACGATGTCCAAACAGTGTACGCCGTAGGCAAACTCGTAGATCGCCTATGCCTACCGTATTTCCAATATGGCGGAAGGCTAGCAGTAGACGAATTTGATCCGCAGTAGAAGTCAGGCTAGGTCTATGTTTCGTGACGTCGTGAACCATGAAGTCTCAAACGAGACCTCGCAGGCAAATTGTTTTGATTCAGCTGGCGGGAGGAGACATCTCACTCACGGAGACATGTCCTTTTTTTCTCGGTTTTAGTGTGGCCACGTCACACAGTGGCCAGCTGAATCAAGACAAATTTGAAATGCCCGCACTAGTCACATGGACTTGATTCAGCCTCGCTAATGCGTGGGGTCCCTTTGACTTCATATTTCTCATTCTCACACAACAAACCAGGCAAAACAGACATGATTGAATGCGCGACCTCCCTC